>NW_019091356.1:441559-587439 GCF_001949145.1 Acanthaster planci | reverse complement strand
GTTCTGTTCTTGAAATATAGAAAACCACTTGTTACTAAACTGTATAGGCAGAATATGACCTTCGAGTAATCAAAAAGTTATTGGCAAGATTCTGTTTTATCGAGACATCAAAGTATATTTTGGTCTTGTCTTTTGTTTTTACAAAAGTAGCACCATTTGTAATATAAATCTACAGATACAGCATCTCTAACAAATATGTAAGGACAAAAGTGGGATAAAGTAGGTTAGTCACAGACTAAATAATTGAAACTAACATTACACCGGTCAAAATTGATCCATTTTTTTGTGAGAACACACCTTGTTTTTCATCATAGGGTTGTTAAAGAAGACATTAATTTGCTAGTGAAATTGTAGTGAAATTCCTTCATGTTTTGAAAACCATGAAGAAAACAACTGATGACATGCCCGTAAAACCTTCACTTAAAGCTGAAAAAAAAGCGATAGCTTAGTTATAAGTACATGTACGTCTACCTGCAGGGCTCAAGCTGGTCAAGTGACAACTGTCAAGAGAACATGGATCTCAGATTTAGATCCACAGGTGGCATTAGAGACTAGCTGGCAAGATGTTACTCTGCAATATTCAAACCCAAAAAAATGTTAACTGAGCATTTATCAGAACAACTGATTCAAAGATTCCTGTGTGCTAAAGGCATTCAAAAATACATACACTCTGCTTATAATGTGGATGAATGACATTATAATGAAAAGACCAACCCAGTAAGATTGCATGTATCTCTCACATGCTTAGAAATGAAAAAAAAAGAAAAAAACCTGTCTATACAGACACTACAGTGTCACATCTGTCATGTGACTACTCGGGCACACAACCCTTTATGCAATGATGTAATGATTGTGTACATTCAATTGAAATTTACATATAGTCTGTTGCATAGCAACAAACAGACTTTGTAGAGACCTGATGAGAATTGAACTTACCACAATAGAGTGTAGGAGCATTCCACATGGGCACCTCTTGGCCAGTGTGAACTCCATTCTCAGTCACACAGTAACACCTAAACAAGTACATTGATACAAATCTAGCTAGGCATACCCTTTACTCACAAAGGACAAGCTTGGGCCAATTTCATAGAGCTACTTAAGAACAAAATTTGCTTGAGCGCAAGAAAACCTTACTCGATAAATCAGGTAACCAACCAAAACTCAGTGTGATGTACATGTATATTGTTCTGGGATTGTATTTAGCTGTTTTTTTTTTGTTAGCATAACAATCAGATAGAGTTTTAGCTGGTAACCTTTGTTTATTAAGCAAAATTTTTTCCCTGCATAGTTTGTACTTGAGCAGCTCTATGAAATTGGCCCCAGGAATAAAGATAGCAGATTATTTCTTCAAATTAATGTCCAACAGATATTCCTCATTCTCTTTGCAAGAATGTCACTATAATCTGGCAGTACAATAGTAAAATCAACATGAAGATTCAACTGCTTTTGATAAGAATAGTTCAGGGCATTGCTTTGGTTGAATAACAATAAGGGATGGATACGGGGAGGGGCTTAGAACTTAATAGGAGGGGTGACTCTTACATGGTTCCAGAGCACTGTTTAGGATAGTAGTAGCCATCACTACGGCAATGGGGAAGCTGAGCAGCCATAGCTGGTTGTCCTTTCAGTCGAGCTTCATGGAGAGCTTGGCGTGCTGCGTTGTATTCACGATGGCATGGTGGGTCATTGGCAGCTGAAACAAGTCAATCCAAACACAGAGAGAATGGGGTACTTTTAAAGAAAACACAGGAGCCTTCAGAAACCAAAGTCTGAAAAAGTTAGAGGGCTTGACATTTGGACTGTGGGAGAAGTTACCTGAAAAACCTAACTGAAATCACCATAACAATGTGGTACATGCCTGTATGATGGTACAACCTCTATGACTAATTGTCAAGAAAGTCAAGGTATCTACAGAAAGTTTGGAGCATTTTGAGGCTTGCCATTGCAAACATTTAAAAATCTTAAGTACCCTTTTCTTCTTGGATAATTCATTTAACATTTTGCTCAGTGGCCAAGTAATTCCATTAATATCATGATATGTGGGCTTATTATGGGACAGAAGTAGAAATAATTCAGAAACCTGGCAACTTTAATATAATTTCATTGATTGGATGCTGACTTACAGCAATGGGGCTCCCTCAATACTGGAGGCTTCTTCCCAGGAATACAGAAACAGCTGATAAATGAAAGAAAAACAAATCAGAAATCATGACAATCAACTCTGAATGATGACAAATTCAAATCAGTTCAATTCTGCAGACATTCAATTCCATCATTTCAGCTATAAACTGTAAAATCAATCACGACCATCATCTCTGCTTTAAACAGGAAGCCACTACCTCGATACTGGAAAAAAAAACCAAATTAGGGAGCATCTTACTCAAAGATACATACACCTTATCCAATAAGAACTGATATTTCTCTGCTGGTTGTCAATGAACTCATACTCACAAGAGGCCATGGCATTCTTCCACACCAAACTCATCATCACAATATGGAATTGGCACACCGAACAATGGAGAGCGCTGTACACCATCGGTGACACCTTCCCACAAGAAGTTGACTCGACGTCTCACTGCATCTAGCTCTGTTTCATCACACTGCTTAGAGGCTTTAGCTGAATACAATTAAAAAATAATTTCTTCCATTTATTTTCATAATTTCAGCTAAATACCCAAAGAATGCTTACGACTAACCACCTATAACTGAAACTCCGTCAGCAATTCCCCACCACCTAGCCGAAGGTTTTGTCAGTTGGGGGCCCGCAGAGGCACCAGCACAATATGAGGGGTACAAAGGGTGACTTGATCCCAAAATAGGAAATGTTGGGGGGGGGGCTGGACCTCTCAATGCTGCAACTGCAATCACTGTTCATTAAAAAGGGGATGAAAGGGATAAAATTAAGTTCTAGCTCGTAAACTTCATTCCTTTCTTGTTTCATTGACAACCTAATTTTAAAGACATATCCTTGGCAAGTGACAAATGACGGGGTTTTAGGGAGTGGGGGCGCAGGGGGTTTGCTCTTCTTCCCCTTGCTATGCCACTGTACAGTTTTCTTGTCTTTATATTTACCAGACGGGGAACCGCGGGAGTGGCAAAGGTTGCTGGTGTAACCAAGGTTGGTCCAATATCTGTAGGGCTGAATATGGCCGTAATCCTGACATGATATTCCCGGTCAGTCGCTAAGCCTTCCAAGGAAGCGGTGATCTCAGATCCATCTACGGTCAAGCTGTCCCAAGTGGTTGCTGGGTCAAGGAATTCTTCAGAGTCTGTATACTCTATCTTGTATTCTGCAGAGCACAGCAAATTTTGAGTTGAGTTTAAAGCAGTGAAATGTTTCCTATTCTTTCAAGCACAAAATTATATTCCTGAATTTGACACTGAAAAAAAGGCACAATGTACTTGAAATGAAGTCGACTTCCCTCGACAGTCATGTCAACTACGAGCAACAGAGTCATTGCGTGCAGTTTTGGGATTTTAAACCCACAAAAGCCATTGCAATTACGAAATGAACCTTGTACATCACAATCCTGAAGTCAAGCACTGAAACAAGTAAAATCTGCCCCAACAACTTTGCTTCTAGCCCTGCAGGTTAGGAGCTGTTTGGGAATCCTGTGAGAAACCCATGCTTATGTTGGGACTTACGCATGACATCCGTCCTCTCTGGTGGAGGAAGCCAGTTCAGTATCACTTTGGCTGAAGTTGGACCTGTCACAGTCACCTGGGTAACGGAGAATCTCTCGGGCCTTGCGCCTCGTTCTACAAAGAGAAGGAATATTACAGGCTTTAAAAAGTCTGACCTTAATTTTCAGTGCCAGATCATTGTCATTCTCCTGGTTTGACAATGTCAAACCTCATCCTCCCCCTTTGGTGTTTAGAATCATCTCTACCCCTCTTTGAATACAAGATCAAACAAACCTGGATCCCTGGAAGTGACAGTTATTGTTTCGCTCATTTCACTTCTTTGTTGGTGGTCCAAGACCAGCTGGACAGAAAACTCAAATGGTACACCAGGTAGCAGGAAATCCACCACATAGTTGGTTTCAGAGGTCCGTTCCTCTAAATAGCTGAGGTTCAGAAATGAAAAAAAAAAGTCCGCACATGAAAGTACCGATAGTAAAACTTTACTACTTGCAGGAAACCCAAACAAATATTGGTCCTCATTGCAACAAAAATGACTAAGCCAAGGTTGTGATCGAGTCAATCATAAATTATCCCATTTCAAGTCAGGTCACAAGCTTTTCAAACAAGCTATGACAAAGGAATTCTGTTAAATTACACAACAATGTTGTTCATCCATTTATGGCTGGCTTTTGAACGACTTACTGTTCATTGGATTACAATTTTGTCCGACTTACCCTTGGTTAAGTGGGGTGCGATACACAACATTGTAGAAGCGACTATCAGTGACAACTTGGGAAGATTCGAGAGTCTCATCATACCAAGATAGGAGTGCTGATGTTGAGGAAAGCACTGTTGCTGATAACTGTGAAGGTGGTGGAATAACCTCTATACAATAGTAAGAAAAAGCTCAGATCATTTAGTATCATCAGTAGGCTTCGATCCTTGTTTCAAATAGCTACACTAAAAGAACACAATTTATTCTGATGATAAACGTTAAAATTGTCTCAACAATCATGGAAATCACTGTATATACCTGAATATCACTGCTTTATCATAATTACCGAAGTCAAGTGAATATATTTCACTCTCACTGAATGTATCATCTTCAAGTTACTATCCGTATTTGTTACAAAAATGTGTATTAACCATAGGCCTAGTGGTGTCATTCAAGTTGCAAGTAGAACGCTGTACCACTTAAACACCAGTGAGATAAAAAACAGTCCATTTCAAAAGTTTATTTTGGATGATAACATCTTTACTTTAGCATCTTCATCAATACACAGGCCTCAGTATAGGAACCATCAGTAGAGACTTATTGCATTGCATCCTCTGTTAATGAATCAACACACTACATTTCACTACAACTTGAAAGCATTGGCATACAACTATTAGATGTTTGCTTTGCTTGGGAAATTTGGCCCGCAATTTTCCTTTTTTTTTAAGGAGAAGAGACTGCCATGCAGACTTCAAAAGATGAAAAGACCTGCCTTCAGGAATGATATCCGATGGAGTCGCACCAAAACCCCCTGAAGATATTGAAACAAAATTCTCAAATCTTGGTAACTCATAAATAGTCAAAGCTCCTTGTCCTGTGACTAACATGCCACTTAACGGAAAGAGAAACAAACACATGCTCACACATCCATTACACGGCAAATGTATCAAGCGCTTGTTTCCCATGCATTTTGAGCTAGTAACAGAGTTTTTTACCTCCATTTAAAGACTGAAGTGGCACACATGTTGAAGTTTAACAAAACATTTAATTAACACGTCACTGAAGGAAACATCTCAAAAAATGGACAGCATCACAGAAGAGACATCAGACCCACATAGATACCAACAATCCTCATACAAGACTTCATCAGCCTTTAGGCTACAACCAGAGGGTGGGTATAACAACTTGGCAGGTGTATGGAATGTCTAATCTATGATGAGACATGACACACTGGACTAATGGGGTCAGGACAAGCCAATATCAACTTTATCATGAAACAAACTTTTACAACTGACAAACAAGGCTATCTAATCAGAGGACATGATCAGTATACATCATCTATGAAACTGATGGATAATTCTTAAAAAAGGGCCTGGGGATGTGTTTTAGTAACAATACTAGAAAAACAAGAATGCTACAGAGTTTGCGCACAACAGACATCAACAAGGGCAGATTGCATGAAACAGGACAGAATTTCACAGAATGTGTGAAAAGGAACAAGCCTACAGACAACCTCCAAATCTACCAAATAATTAGGCAGACTTAAAGGGGCTAATTCTTCCTTTCATACGGTTAATATGGGAAGGGATTTTTTTCTCACACGGGATGCACATACATTGAAAGAAGTTAGCCTCAAGCAGTATGAAGAAAACTGGAATGTCATGCCAGCCACACTCTCTGAAGTTGAAACTGAATAGTGGCAGAAGCATGCCACTGTTGTTTGGTACAAAGTGCAAGTTAGATATTAATTCCTCAAATAGCATCTAACACAGTCTGTTTCAATGTACTGATTATTCTGTAACTACCGAGCAGAACAAAGAAGGCCAACACAGGAATGCAGTCACAGGTACAAACAATGCTCAAGTAGCCATGGCTGTGAAAGCCTGCATAAGCACAAAGGGAACGGTCAAATTTCTGGACAAGGGAGCTGGGCATAAACGCCACGGCAGCTTGACCCCAAATGCGCTGTGCTGACACTACAAACAAGTTGGACAAATTTGGAACCAATATGAACACTGCTGACACTACAAACAAGTTGGACAAATTTGGAACCAATATGAACACTGCTGACACTACAAACAAGTTGGACAAATTTGGAACCAATATGAACACTGCTACATGTAGTTAACACATACAGGAAGCAGTAGGTTCAACTTCAGCTAGAAAGCAGTAGGTTCAACTTCAGCTAGGAAGCAGTAGGTTTAACTTCAGCTGATCAGTGGTATACCCTGTTACCCATCAAGTTTGATTGTAAAATATTGAAATAGTGAAACAAAACCATATTAAACGGCTAACGTGCAAAGTACAGCTAGTGCAACAAATTTAACCTGAATCATTTACAGCCAAGCCTAATGGTTTGCCAATGAAGCCATTCAGATAGAGGGTTCCCACTCTTCAAGCTTAGGAAATATCCACACATGCATCTCAAGCTGGTATTGAAAGCTGCGTGGTTATAGTAATCTAGGTACAAACTCATGCAGATATCCAGCCAACAAGATGCAAATCTTCAGATCATAGCTTGTTGTGGTTGCTTTATCATCAAGCATTTTCAGCAATTGCTAACAAACACACTGGATTGATATGACCGATTTCAATCCCTCACACCTGACAACTCCTAGCATGTGCCAATGAAGGCACCACGATATCAACCAGGAACCCTCTATGTAAAAACCAGTAAAAGAATGCTCTTAACATCGGTAGCATCAACAAGGGGGACATGTCACAGGGAAGGACAGGGGTGCGGGAATGCTACCTGGCACTCGTACCGGTCCTGGGGAACCGGTTTCTGGGGTTCTACCAGAGTTTCGATTGCAACTTTCCATCAGGAACATGTTGCGGATGCCATTGACCCGGTTGCGGTAGCCAGTATCTTCAATGCAGGCATCCTGCAGTCGCTGAAGACAGTTGAGGTATTGGAGAATTTGAGGGCAGATCGCTCCATCACCACGGGAACGAGACACATTAAACTGTCGGATGCACTGCTGTTGCTGAGCACAACGCTCTTCTGCATGTAAACATTGGGCATTGCTGGTGTCTCAAATGCTTCAGATTTCTTTAGTTGGTAGTTACAGGGATGGAGGAGGGCCGGCATAACTTGTGCTTAAAGTACAGGTATACATGACAACATTTAAACAGATTAATTGAAACTATTGCTCTCTCTCTATTTGATGACAGTTCAAATGTCACCCTGACTTACCTGCAAATAGGTTTTTCAGTCTGTACAAAATAACAGGAACTTTAATTCTCTGAAAAGTTCCTAAGCCTCAAAAATTTACCATATCCTTATGCCTTGAGAACTAGAGCACAATTTGTACTTTGAGGAATCTTTAGATTTTGTGATGTTAGGCATGGTGTGGTGTTTCAGAGTTTATTTATGCACCTTTTGGCTTCTAGAGCAAAAAGTAATGCAAATCTCTTCTGAATTTCTGATAAAATTCATGGCTGAAATTCTAATGAATTGTTAAATTACAAAATGCGCAATGCAAGACACAATGCAGATGGCACAGAAAGACAAACATTACTTACAATGAACTAAGCTGAAAGCAGATGTGACTTACCTGGGGGAGGAGCTGAAAAGAAAGAAAAAACAAAAACAAAAAACAAAAACAAAAAAAACCTGGTAAGTTTAGTTTGCAACAAATAAGCATCATTAGAACTAGGAGGTGTGAACTACAAAAAAGGGAACCATGAACATTCAAGATGCACCACTACATAAGCTTTAATTTAATTGCTGAGTTTGATTTGATGGCAGAGTTGGAAGGGACCTGAAAGTTTTTTCCAGAAATTACAAGGCAGCAAAAAAAAAATCTTTCCCCAACATGTGGGACAGTTGATGAATGCCCACTAATAAGTAAATTACGTGTAAGCACTACTGTAGATGTACCATCAATGCCTTTAATATATTCCTTGCTTTCTGCAAATTATTATGTCCTATCACCAAACTGTATTTGGAGTTACAATCTCAAATATCTTGGGAACTTTCTATATTTTGGATCAAAAGACAGGCTGCTGAAAGGCTTACGCAATGTCTGTAAGCTCCTGGATACGGATTCACCACGTCCAGCGGCATTGAACTTGTGCACCTTTATGTAGTAGAATGTGTCTGGTTGCAGACTCTGTATCTCAATGGATTCTTCTAGAGGTCCTACTTCCACGCTGCTGTCGCTGGCTGAAACATCTTGACCATAAGTGACACGGTACCCTTCTATCTGCTCAGCTGCATCCTCCTCTGTAATTATCCACCTAACAATGATGGTGTTAGGGGAGGGGCTGTAGCTCAAGACCCCCTGGGGTGGGGATGGAATGCCTGGGGAAGAACCCAAAGATTCCGCTTGACGGTGGAGAGGAAAACACTGTGAAGGAAATTTAGCTCTGAAACTCCACCTGTTGGGATACGACAGTTGCTGCTTGGGTAAAAGTTGGACATTTTTCATCCTAAATCCACACAAAATAATTTCAGAAGTTACCATGAATGACCTCAATCTATTGAAACAACCCCAGCCTCTGGTGATGTTGACATCATTATGAAGATCAGTTAATTGGGGTCATCTTTCCTACATTCCCTTCACAGTGATGGATTAAATGGTAAATTGATCCTAAATAATATTGATGCAAATACAGATCCCCTAGATATAACTATATGTGCTGGCTCTGCAGTGCAGTGCTATCCCACGATGCTGTGCGACAGGCAAGCCAAGCTTAGTTGCTGCATTTTTGCATGTGCATGCATTTTGTGAGCAATGCTCTGGCCAGCCTTTTTTTTTGGTCCTTTAAAGGCCTGCATACAGTGTGCAAATACAGAGTACATCATGGGTATGTTAGGCAGCTTACTCAGTGGTACTGACGGTGCTTCCTGATGCCAGTCTGCAGCTAGTATCTCTCCATCTCCTACATCATTGTAGGCTTGTATAGTGACCATATAGTCTGAGCCAGGCTTCAACTGATCCAACTCTTCCTCTGTATCATCAGGACCCACACTGAACAATGTCAGCTCACTGGCATCTGATCCAGCTAGGCCAAAGCCCACAATGTAGCCAGTGATCTCTACATCCCCCTCAGGCCTTGTCCAGGTGATCAGGGCTGTTTCGGCTGATGTGATTTCTATATCGACTTGGCCAGGAGCAGCAGGAATAGGCTTGCTAGGAACAACTGTAAAGATAGATCAAACACAACCAGTATCAAAAATTCCTTCTTCAAAGACTACTAAGATACCTTACATCTTGTTTAATTAGTGCAAAGATTTTAAGTTGGGCGTACATGCAAGCCATCCAATTCTGTAGTGGCAGACTCAAATCCTTTAGAGTTTTGACACTACGGTAATTTGCAAAAGTTTAAGACCACCCGGAAGTTTATTGGTAAATTGTCTCATTGAATGATTACTTGAACATGTTTTTACAGTGGTGTGTAACATCAGTGTAGTGCTACATACTCATTGGAATAAATTTTTTTGCAAAGGCAGGTCTTGTAAGACATTTTATTTTGTCTGTAAGGCAGCATGGGTAAAAAAAAGCCAGTCTTAGCAATCAGAAATAAAGGAGGACAAACTAAATATCAGGCTGTTAACATTTCAAATCATGGAATTGTAGTCAAATAGCTGTTTAGCCAAGAAACTAAACTAAGGTTACACATTGAAATTAAACATAATTTGCCATGATTGATTGGTTTAAGTTTGATTTTTCGTCAGGTTAATGCATTTTGCATGGGTGGTCCTCAGCATTTGCAAATGACTGTACAACAGTGAACTTGTGAATGCTTGTTTCATGTTATCACCGAGCAAGAAACAGTAATGCAGGGTATAAAGTGGATAGGTGAATCTTAATAACATACCTACAGGTGGCGGAGCAGGCTGGGTCCATGTCACTGTAACAGGTTCACTCTGTCCTACACTATTGACAGATGCGACCTTGAACACGTATTCCTCTCCTGGTGTCAGACTACTCAGCTCAACCAATGTGGTGCTAGGCCCCACATAGCCAGCAGTCACCTCACTGTCTGAATATCCCATGGGACCATAAAGGTACTCATAGCGAGTTACACTAGAGGAAGTAGGACTCCACATAACAACAGCAGTCTCAGTGGTTGATGGGGTAGCTTTTAGGTTAGCTGGTGCACTAGGGGGTCCGGCTGTAGGGGTACAACAATTACACAAATAGTATATCAAGGGAGAAAAAAACATTAAACTGGCTGTATGCTACTTTTTTGAAAATCAGCAAATCAGTACTGATGTAAATGGAATTGTAAAAACAAAATTCCATAAATGACTTTGAAAAACTTTTATCCAAAATATTTAAACACAATTTTTTATTTCAGCATATCTTGTTTGGCAAACATGTCAAAAATTCTACAACCAAACCAACTCCCATGGGGTGAGACTCATTCAACCAGCAACATGAAGACCGCATTCATTCCTTGTCTAGGGGAAAACTCAGGAAGTCGGGGCTCCCCACTAACCCTGCTAACATAACATCAAAACAACCCTGCACAAATTTGTGAATATGTGCTACACATGATCATCTGCTCTGGTCAATATCCTTTCTCTAATGAAAAAGACTTATTTCTGTCAATGATTGGCTGTCTAGACATTAGTTTCAGCCTCAAAGACAAAGAAAGAAACTTAATGGAAAAATTCCTCACACCAGATGTGTGACCTCCACCACATGCAACCAAACCAAAGAGGGAAGTATCGCTTTGTAACTTGACACCAACGACTCTGGAAACCTAGTCTTACAGAGATCAGGTACAATAACCCCATCAAAATGAAATGCTTCTTGCCAAATTTGAGGCCCTTGCATTCTCTTTGGTGAAATTCTTGTTCTTATAGCTCTAAAACTGTAGTTGTTTCCATCTGTTTGTTTTATTGATTTCTTTGTTACATCACAAGTTGCCTAGTCATCTCTTTATGCATTCCTCTCAATCTTTTTATCAGCCAGTCATTTTGTGTGTCCTTTATTTTTTGTCAATCTGTTCTTTATATTTATGACGTATTTCTCTGCAACACCTGCATCTACAAGCTCAATTCCTAAACATGTTTATTGTATACCTGTTTTCAATCTTAATGTAGGCCTAAATGTGTAACAGAACTTAGTAAATTTACCGTTGTATAGTCAGTCAAATGGACTTTTTTTTTTCAACTTCAATTTTACAAGACTTAGCCTCCAATCAGGCCAAAGACAGATCAGGGATATCCATAAATCTGAACAAGGGGTGGGTGGAGCTGTGTATGTGGGGGGAAGAGTGAGGAGGTTGATTATTATGCTGGTTACCTTGATACCACTGGAAGTAAGCCTCTTCACTAATTTCCCCATTGGCAACGGCTGCTAGAGTCAAAATGTAACTGGTACCCGGCAGCAGATCTGACAGTAAATACTGGTTCAGTTCAGTGGGAAGGTCCATCGACTGCAGCTCATTCTCATTGGGGCCGTATTTCAGCTGGTAACCGGTGATGCAGAAGCCGTTGGATGGAGGGGACCAGGTGACTCTTGCTGATGTGCTGGACGGGATGGCATTGAGATTTTGTGGACCAGAAAGTAATCCTTTTTGGCCAAAGGGTTTGGGGATCAAGATATTAAAAAGGCATTAATTCTTCTAGACACTCAAAAACAACAAAAAACAAATTTAAACAAGAAGTAACGAGGTTTAAAACTTCTAAACTAAGGTTAAAGAAGATGAGTTTAGAGAAACAGTAAAATGTGCCAAAACTAATCAAATATTTGAGCACTATCCCCAGTAAACACTTACTGTCAACTTGATTGAAGCTGCTGTAACGACTCAAGCCTTTGGAAGAAGCCGTAGACATACGGATTAAATAATCCCCACATGACTCGGTCAATCCTGTCCACAGAAAAACATGGAGGCAACATTAGTTACATTTACCAATCACTGAGATTCACTGATGGTGCTTCAACCATCCCTCCAAATTTTAGCCCAACGGAGTCTGATCATATCTAGTAGGGAATTGGAAGGTTTATATAGCCACCTCCATAATTACATTAAAGCGAGACCTTGACACTTGCATCATAAAGAAAGCATACAAATCTTTAATTACTTTGTATCACAAGTTCCCCACAACTACTATATTTCTGAATAATTTTTTTGATAATGTTATTTGGAAAGTAAATGGCCAATGAATGTAATGAAAGCTTCATTTTTGAGAATCAGTAAATTGAAACTACATGTAGCTCTGTTGTTGATCTAGACATGCTTATTTGCAACTGATGCAAAGGACTGCAATCTTTTACATACCATCAATATCATAGGAGTTGCCAACACGGGCATTCAACTTCAGTTTGATCAGTTTGCCATTTTGGCCCAGCTTGTACTGTATGCGGTAACCTCTGACCACGGCTCCAGGGTCAAGGATTGGGTCGTCCCACTCCACTCTGATACTAGTTGGCGATGTGAAGGAACTGGTGAACTCTGGGGGCTGTGGTCCTACGAAAACAAAACAAACAAATTCAGTGCAAGTGTATGGTGTAAAGACCAGCTGGGAAAAAGGTCGGTGTGAGGAAGAGAGAATGAGAGGGTGTAGATATAATCTTTGAGGTGACAGTCAATTATTCTTGTCCAACTTTGTCTGCTACAGGAAAGCTAAATGGTATAAAGTACTTGTCAGGGAAGATAACATGAGACATTGAAAAGAAAAGAAACACCATTCAAAAAATACTGACATACCAGAGAACAGGCAGGGTGACATACCAAGAACAGAAACAGTGACACACCTGAGAGCGGACAATAGTTTTTCCGATTTTAGAGTGACTGTCCACCTAACAGAATTGAGGTTGCCACTGTCACAAGATTCATGGGTGTCCAAAGTAATTCATTTCTTGACTTAATTCAAAATAGTGTCAGTCTTCATAGGGATTAAAAGTTTATATTCACTAAAGGACAAACATGTATACTGTCAGTGACAACCCCTAAAATAAAAATATATTCACCTATTTTTAATCAAACTAAAAAATGGGCCCTGAAATGTCTGTTTCAATGTTCCTACAAAAGACCAGCATATCGGGCAGTTTATGTCAGTTAACCAGACCTGAAACCTCAACATTTGTCGGATTCTTGACATTCTACTTAATTCACATCTATGTCATGGTGTCTGCAACCTGTCACACAGCCTACCACAACAGTGACTTTGTTATTCACCCCAGTCAGTGGGTTATGACAGCTTGAGCCCCCTGAATGATGTAGCTACAAATATTGCCGGAAACTAAACCAAGTGTCGAATATGTGATCCAAGGTCAAGCTCGTACACAACAGGAGGTGGTACATGTTAGTCTAGCCTGGAAATGGAAGGAAAACAGGATGGAGATATACCTGCTGCCTATAAATTAGATTTAATACAGTGCTGTTGGACTTGCATTGAAGTCCAAGTCTTAGTTGGATGCTATTCTAGTGAGCATGTGTCCCTCCAGACCTGTCAAGCTGGTTTATTACAAAACCATGTGCTTCAGACACTTCCTGAAATACGGAAACGTTTACGACTGGAACAACTGTGTATGAGTAAATATCAATGTAGTATTGGAAAAGCCTCGATAGGCATGTTAATGATGACTTTCTTCTGGAAACTTCTGGAAGCCAGTGCAATTAAGCATCATACTTGCATTTGGCAAAGTTAGGAAAGGTGACATAGTAGTAATGGGGTTGGTTTATCAGTCAGATGTTTGAAACAGAATAGCCCTTACTTTTCTTAAGGACTCAAAAGATGTGCTACAATATGCCAAAAGTTTGATCTGAGCTATTTCAATCGCAGAGGAAGGAAACTTCTATGCTTCACCACATAAGTGGTTTTCCTATTAAGGCTACCCGTACTTCACTTGGAAAGCTTTGTCCACAATACTGGCTTCTGTGGTATGCATGATGTGAAAATGTTCACCCTGTTCCTCATGATTTATGGCATGAGATTTGAGCTTGACCGAAACCAAATGGCTTTGATGTTCAATTGGTTACTTCATCCTACCTCATAAAAAGAACATGGGCTGTAAACAAGGTCAGCTAACCAGGATCTATGCTTCATATTCCAACGTAATCCATGTGAAAAGATATATGTGAGGGCAAGGAAATCAGGAATGCTTGGAAAGTCAATGATGTCTTTCCCTGTCACTCTGCAGTGATTTGGAGAATACTGGAAGAGAAATAGACAAATCTTCCCATACTGTGTGAGATTTGAAGAAGAAAAATCTAAATTTCATGTTTGTCTTTCCAATCTCTAACTGGCGTTTTAATTTCTTTATGTACTTGGTTTGAACATTTGAAGAGGTCAAACCCCTTTTGTGTCTTACAGTGTTTTCAATTAATTTAGTGAAGGAGGGAATTTTTTTTAGTTTGGAGGAGACTACATGTCCAGGTCCCATAAATAAGCCCAAGAGTCTCACCTGATGTGGGTGTGCAATAATTGAATTACTGAAAATAAAGTCAGTCTAACCACATGCCAACCTGCTACTGAACAAGGATTCTTCTAGCTATGTACCCACTGCAACCCGCTGAAGACATCCACAGGTGCTTCAAATTCCTTTCAAGAAGGAACAAGTGCTTGAAGGGGAGCATTTAATTTCGTGGGGGTGGTAAGTTGAGGAATATTGTTTTACTACTAGGTCAGCCGTAGTGCTGTCTCAGCAGTGCTCAGTGAATCCCCTAGAGTTAAGAGATGGGGTGTGAGTATTATGGATGATTTTAGCATGAACTCAAGAAAAACCTGTTAAACTAATACAAATGTCAAGTTTCAGGCTCTAATTGGTTCATTTGAATAATATCTGACCCAGGCAAAACAGCATACTAATATGACAACTTTTTCCTCACCTTGATGACTTAATTTTGGCACCAGCAAAAACTCCCTTCAGAAATGACCAATTCGCAACATACACTTGAAATTATTTATACTAAATTATAGGATAGAAAAAAATTCCTGAGAGAGTCGCGACGTGATCTTGATGTCTCGAGGTCCAGGTCGCAGTGCCAAAGACTGACTCTCCACCTGTCTGACCTTGCACTGCACTGGAGACATGAAGCATACAACTGATCACTTTAAAAAAAGGTACATGCTTCTTTTCTTCATTTATGGACAGCAACAACAATTTTACAAATCATTTCAATATAATTTTATGATGCTTCTGTCCTTTGACAGATAACATGCTAAACTGCAATTTTATCAAAAACCAGCTGGGGAAGATTTTGATGTACGCACGCCAGTAATTATTGACTACAGCGACCTGTTAGCAATCAGAAAGCAAAACCATGTCCTGAAAAGTTCAATTTAGGAGGGAAAAAAGTCATTTACTTAGAAAACATTTAGAATTTTTCAGACCAGTCTCATTGGGTTAGTGCACAGGGTGTCATGCTGTGTCCGTATACGGAACTCTTTCCTAAAATATAAATGCACAACCAAAATAGTTTAAATCAAGTGGGAGAACATAATTTGATAAAGCATTAAATATTTTATTTTATATGCTGAAACCAGTGTATTTTCGTTGCTTAGCAACTCCAAGGACAAAATTTGTCACCGTGAGTGCGAAGGGCGCAAACCCCGGCAACATGTAGATTTAACCATATAAGTTATATAAAATATAAGTTGAGAATACGTATCAAAACTTGAAAAAACTTACGTCCTTCACATATAGCCAGAATCAGCAGAAATGTTGACAGATATAGCACCAAACTAGCGGAATAGGGTAAAATCGCCATTTTGGTGATGAGAAAAGGAACAAGCTACACCTTGCACCGAAAGAGAGCCTCCTAGCACACAGCCACCCGAGCGTGAACCGCTCGGCAAATACCAAGGAATATTGGTGGACGACCCAACTGAAGTATCCACCAAGGCTGGACGGCTCCATTCGCACATAGGGGAAGTGAAAAGTTAGAAACAAGATAAACAAGAGAAAAGGGAAGTAAAACGGACACTACAACAGTGCTGATTATTTGTAAACGCACAAATATTGAAACCTCGAAACCTGTGTGTATTTTTGCAAGACTTTCCGTTCCAATTCTTGTGCGTCTTTTTCGTACCGTGACGGACCCCAACGGATAACTTTTTGGTTTCGTTCTGTGAAATTTCTAGAATGTACAGGTGCGTCGTTCACAGCACGTTGTCCACGTATTTTTTTTGTTGAATTCGCCAGATGTACTGATTTGACGGGTCCTTGCTCTATGATTCGATTACCTCGACTCTGAGCATACACTTGTGCATTAAAGGGACCGATCGCTATTCTCTCAAAAATCGGTTACTGGGATGGGCGAATTTCGCCCAACAACGTTTGCTAGCTGGAAATAAGAATAGCAAATTGGAACTTCCTTTTTTACAAAAAAACTTCTTTTATTGTCAAAATTATGCCACGTTACTACAGAATGAAATCTCACTCAAGCCGAACATACAGAAGAAGCCGAGTTACTCCCACGGTACCATACAACAGTGATATCTCTATGTACATACAGTGTGATTCAGATCCCAGCATGACAAGCAGGTGATGCAATATTTCAAGTCTTGGTGTGTATTTATGTACAAGAACAATTTGCTTCAATTAGTTCTCAACAGGTGCATTCTGCGCAATGCTGACGTCATATATTTGCAGCTTGTAGCTATTTTTAAGGATGTCTTGTCCATGCTGGAGTACAGAAAGTACATCATCTACTTGTAAGACGTTCCAAGATGAAAACGATATCAAACCAAGTGCAATTTCTTCAATACATTAAAACACCACAAGGTTTGTACAGGAGCAAAACAAAAGACTGCATCTGTCCTGATTGTTCAAATTTTTCATTTTGCAAAATCCCCAGTCTTTTTTCTTTATAACTAAAATTAGCATTATTCACAATGCAATCACAATGGGAACGTAGTTTTTTGGCCAGTCTTCTGTCATGCAACAACCATTTCATTTCAAATATCAACAATGATGGATTTCAATCTTCAGTGTGAGCATGGACAATACAACCTTAAAAGAGACAAACTTTCTGGCATGAGTGATAAACTCCCCTCTGCTCTACTCCCACCTCCAAAAACTTCCTGTAAAAATATTCTTTCTTTTCAAAATAACTTGACCTGTAGGATTATTGTCCTCACTTTAAATCTGTCTTCAGATGACACTCCACAGGAAAGACAGTGACACTTTCAAAATTAAACTTTGCCCCCTGACCTAACCTCAATCACATCAGAAGGTCACAGAATCAATACCAAAACCAACAGCAAATTGTCATATGCAAGATGAAACCAATGGAATATGTTCCCCAGTTAGTCGTTTCACACCATCGTGTGTACTAATTCAGTCATGACAATCACGATTACGCTGACATGATTAATTAAGGACATGTAATTTAGGACTATAAAATTAGTTTAAATCTTGAAAGTTCATAGACAAAAATTAACATGTTTAGAAGGTTTATAAAATGGATATTCATTTCAAAAATGCAGTTTTTAATTTCCATTGAATTGTCAGGATATAAGGCCCAATTTGGTGTGGTGCATTCATCAACCTTTGCATTATTATAAAGAGATCTGGTAATTCTCAACTTTGTACTTGTATGAGGCTCTACACAGCCCTGAAGTATCAAAGCTTGAGTTCTGAACAGAAATCCTATGCTACCATCAGAGTTATTGCCCGGTTGATGGTAAGAATAAAAAAGATGGCTAGGGAAAGGGGGGGGTGGCTAGGATGCAGATCACTGTGATGAAAGAAAGAGCAAAATGGACACATCAAGATGCCTACTTAGAGCAACAGATAAAAGAAACAAGTATGCAACATTACCCAATAATGGAACCTAACAATTTCAAGCCAGAAGTTACCCTCCTCAAAAGGAGAAAGGAATGAATGAAAACATAGGGAAAGCAACACTTCTGCAGGAGATCACCCACAAGTCATATTCATTATGATACCTTGGCTGGTAACCTGCTGGTGCTAAAGAGAAACTTTCTGTATTCTGTGAATATTTCTAAATAAATTAATCAATTTAAGGTGTGCCCCATGACCACAGCAAAATAACATGCATCTCCATTCCTACTTGTATGTAATCCCAACTCATGCCTTCTGGATTATCAATGTCTCTGTCTTGTGTCAATATTTTTAAATCTTGACTAAAGCAAGCTTTGAAGAAGTTGTATACTGGCTGCAGTTGGATAGTACTTATTTGTAAGTTAAATCTAGATAAGGGTGCATTTTCATAGACACTGTTTTAAGTACAATGAAACACAAAACAAAATGAAAAACTTAAGAGTTCTGCCAAAAAAAGGGAACAAACCCATACTCCTAACATGTCATTCAGTTACAGATGGCCTAAGATATTTGAGTTTCAAATTATAAAAAAGTTTACATACTTCCTTAAAACCGCATTATAACCATATTCAGAGCATGCTGCATTGTGATAGGGTGTGTTGCCTTTGCACTTATTTTAAATAAGCAAATAATATTTACAAGCTTAAAAAACTCAGTTAAGTATGAAATAAACATGTACATATTTATGTATTAGTGTCCTACCACTACAGCTTTCTGACAGACAACAAATGGCATACATTGAACTCTGATCTCTGACAGCGGTGACAATTTGGTCTTTGAAACTTTGTCATTTGCTAGGTAGTTTACCTTTCATGAAAGAGGCTCTTGAACAAACTTTGTTTTAGTTTCTGTCATTAGATATTCAAGATGCGTTCTGTTTTAGTACTGGTTCCCCCAAGAGCTGTAAATCATCTAAGCTGAGGTTTTCACTATCTAAATAAACTTTAAAACCCTCTGAGTACTGCAAACAATTCACGTGGGGGCATGCCATCAATCTGGGGTCAGAGTTCAATGTTTGTTTTAACCTATGTCAGAATAAAACCTTCAACAAAAAATCACAAGGAGTTGTATTCATAACAGTTACTTGCATAGCAACAACACAAGCAATCCCTCCTGGTCTGGCTAGGATGTACTAATGGATGTTTGTAAATGAATTGATGGCCTGGGCAACCACACATACCAAGTCAGCTTCATGATCAAACTGTGCTGGTAAAAACTGGGTTATAAACTTTGACAAATGTACTGATACCGCCAGAGCAAGGGGGTGCACAGAAATTACACTTAAGGTTTACAACAACTGAACTGTTTTGAGAGAAATAATCTGTTAATAAATGAGTAATGATTAGAGTACTTTTACAGTTTTCTATAGAGACTGTACTTGCAAGTATTTGTATTAACAAATCAGCTTAATAATTTAATCCAACTGCCACCGACGTTATAATTTACACCCATAACTTATGCACTATTACAAGTTACTAAAACAAAAAGGGCAATAATTTAGGAGTATAAAAAATAGATGAAATGCTGGGAAGGAAAACAAGTAAGATCTATTCAAGCAGGCTACTTTCAGAGTTTGGGAGTAAATACAAATATCTCAATTTGGCTAGATAAACTAAGCCATTTCTTGAACAAAAGATCTGACAACTGAAAGGCAACTGTACATGAACTAATATTCAAAACAAATACTTCTGTCAAAAAGCCAAGAATAACAGTTCTTTAATATTGCCCCTAAGCCTTCAGTATTTATTTAAAAGGGAAACAATTCAAGAAAATTGACTGAAATTAATTTCCATTCTTCAAAACAAGATGCCCACCTAAACAAAGATTGCCTAAGCAATGAGGTATTTCTATATTTAATAAATCCAGTAAAACTGTTTCAAGTAAACAAAGTATAAACCAGTGCCAATAATGGGCAGTACATGAGGACCATCGAGTTCTAGCAAAGTAAAAGCTTTGAGTGCTGCTTTGTAACCACTCAGACCTTCTGGCTCTCAAAGTGAGTGTTGTCTTACGATGACCGAGTCTATACAGACATTCTAGCTCTCAAAGAGAGTGCTGCTTTCACTTTGTAATGACACATCACATGCACATCCATGTGACAGCGCCATTTTACAAAATATTCACGCATCCATTCTGTACACAGTACACATTATGCACATAGGCTCAATGGAAAATGGCTAGTTATCATTTGTGGCTTGAAATCAGCACTATCTCCCTAAAATAGGAAAACTTGCAATCAAGATACAATTTACATTTAAATTCAAAGGGCACGATCACCCAGTCAAACTCATTTCTCATAAATATCCACTGAAACAATATCTAACAATTTGAAAGGTACAGTAGTGTCACCATCTTTCTAAAAACAAAAAAATGAATAAATGCAACCACTCTTTTGTAAATATCTTCTTATTTTATCACTCAACAGAATATTTAAATTGTTGAATGTATTGAGCAGAACTGTAGTTTGGCAAGTACTGTAAAGGTTACTGCCCCAACACCTTGCAATTTCAATCTTGTCAAAAGAGGGTGCGCCTTTATAAATCGAAAGAGAAAGTCCCTTGCTGGTGACAGAACTACAGTCAGTCACAAATGTGGGCCAGGACAGCAGTTTGTCTTCAGAAACAGCTCGAACAAATCCTGTGAAAATACACCTCTGTATTCACAAATAAAAGTACAATTTATCCTCACTTGTTAAAATGGTTACAACACAAAAATAAATACACCACTGTTTAGTTCCTTTCCGAAACAGCACCATTTACGGGGCAATGTTAAGCACTCGACAAAAGTGGACCATTATCACAATATTTTTATACCTAGACATCTAAGCATACCCTGATTAAAAGCACTTGCAGAAAAAAGTATTCTGACATTTTCATATACGAAGATTGTGGTCAGAAAAAAGTAACAGTAATTGTAACAAACTGATCAATAATATTCAGTTAATCAAAAATACACCAAAACCAAATTGGTGTACAATAATCTTTTAAAATTGCCCCCTAACCTAGTCTGGTGATTTTTCTGTGCAATACTTTTGTGTGTTTGTGTGAAGAACATCCAACAAATAATCACCAATTACAAAAACACCATCAGTAAGGTGCCCTCGTTATTAGCCTTCTATACAGTACGTTTTGGCAATAATCTGATATTGCTGATTACACATTCGTCCATCCAGCTCAGAGACCTTTGACAATTTTTACAAAAGCTACAGGTGCAATACAGTCACTGTTATATAAAAAACATGCCCTAAAAACAGTGCAATTAACTTAATCACCTCATCAAAACTACGTGAGAGAGTGACCTCTAATCGCAGCATTGGTAATATCATAACCCAGCTTATAAAAACTGCCACATGATGGTCACTTACACGACTGCGTCTTAACCAGAATTCTTGCATTAGTTCACAAAAGTTACAAGATAAGTGAGTATTTACAAATGGTTGAGATGTGGAGGGAAAAGGGGGCGGAGCAGTTGCGGAGCAAGGGCAGGACACGGAAAGCTTATTCTCTAGCTTTGCAGTTCAGAGGCAGTGATGGCATTCAAATCTTTCATCAGACCCTCAAGATTCAACATCTCAGTGTTTAGATCCTCTGAGCTGAAGGAACGGTTAGCCGTCTGAAAGAGGAAAAGAGAAATTATCAACTTGGAAATGTGACCATACCAACTAACCTCAAATTCAATGATGTTAGGCTGGTACAGCAAAGAGGACATTTTGGCAACTCAAGATTTTGAAGTTATGAATAAAATGTTGCTGTGGCTTCAATATCAAATCTAGTACTACAACTGCTTTCTGCTGTACTCTTGAAATAAAATTAAACTTTTCCTTCTCCTGTTTGTGTACTTGTCACACCAAGTGGCCCTTCCCGCCCATTTGACGAGTGAATTTCATAGATTAAAAAGACAAAAAAGTTGAGGCTTTACTTACTAAGCTCTCAGTAATACCTTAGTCAGCACTCTCTTTCAAGCAAATATCTAAATGAAGATTCTAATAACTGAACGTTTAGTTTAGACATGGGATTTTCTTCAAAACTCTTGCTAACTCACCCCTGGGCTGGTTCCATCTCCAACTCCTCGATAGGTCACATCGGGAGCCCTAGGAGTCACAACAGGCAAAGGCTGGTGTCTAACTCTGGCCACACCCGCCTGCTGGTTCCGCTTCAGTGGGCTGTAGGCTGGAGCCTGGATCTTGACTACAGAGTGTACAGTGGATAAAAAATGACCCAGCTCGTTTATTAGAAATGCCAGTCATCATCAAATGTGAGACAAAAGGAAAGATGTGTCTTTAGCATTTCAAAAACTCTGCCAATTCTACAGAACACTATTACTGTCTTTCTTGATTCTTAACTTCCTTATGATATACCAGTGATGTTAATTTAAAGATTTAACTGCTCAAACTGCAACTGTCAATGGTGACAGTCTTTAAACAATAGCAAGGTCAGCTAACAGAGTTCAGCTTATTTGGGCATCAGGTCAAAGGTCAAGTCAGAGGTTAATAAAACCGTCACCTTTAGCAGCTTGGTAGTTAGGAGGTGGGCCGGGGACGCTAAAACTCGTCAAGGGGTTCCCACCCCGAGACGTCGACCCTTGAGTGCTTGAGCCATCGTCATGGGAACTGGTTGTGTTAGTATCACTATGGTAACCTGAGAAATTGTTTGAAAGAGGAAAATTGAGCTTAGACGAAGAAACAAAGTATCTCAGTGGGTGTTAATAAATAGTAGCAACGCGATTAGAACAAATGCAAACATTACATAAAAGACAAACAGCCTTACCCTAAAAAACTACAAATGTCACTTTTAACAAACCCAAGCAAAAGAAAAGTGCACAAGTTAAATCATGCATGTGGCCATGGAACGTGGCCATGGAACGTTGCCAAGATTGCACCACTCCAGAACCAGCATGTCTCAAGAATAGCCCCTAAATGAAGAAATTCTATAGGGACATCTACACATGGCCGATAGAATTTGTGGAGATAATTAGTCACTAGATCTCAATTTGAAGACGATGCCTCACAGTTCAACATGAGTGAGATTTCTTAATGAATTCAAATCAAGACTGAACAAAAGAGATTGTGTTTGTCGTTTTCACAATTGACAAGCTTAAAGAAACATCCATCAAGTAGTGATTTGGTTCTGGTTTTGTATTTTTTTAATCTCGAAGATACCTGACGATGTGGTGTTTGTAGGGTACATATAAGCAGGTCGATCCATTTGGTGTTGTCTTGGGGTGGATGAGTGATAATCATAACCACCGACTGGTGACACGTGATGGTCTGTAATGATTGCCGGGAAGAGAGGTCAGAGGGCAAAGAAAAGCATGCACATTAGTATCAAGAGATGTTAGTGTACAGTGTACCCGTCTCTGTCTGTAGGGGTGTATGACAAACCACGATGCATTGTAAAGGCCATTCATTCCTTCCAATTAAAATTTTTAATGAATTTTAAGGTGCCAAGGAACACAGTTTTCAAAAAGGGGCAAGGGTGGGGCTCATGGTTGTAAGAAGGGTACGGATGTGTTTGTTAAAATGTTTCATCCTTCCAAAACTAAGTAGCTTAGGGGGTAACACAATGCATTGTGGGATGCATTCATAAAATTCCAAATGAGCCCAGCAAACAGTTGGTTTTGTGATAAAAGACACTGAAACCACCAGGGTAATGAAAGTAACTATGGCATTTTAAACATGGCAATTTGAAACCCTCCAAGTTATTCCTAAACGGGAACAATTCCCAAGCCGATGAGTTCTGCCCTTCCACAGTAATTCTGAGAAAAAAGTTTGAGTTAACTTCCACCTTTGAAAAATCAGCTGTAAAAAGTTAAAAACAGATCAACTATCTTCATGAAGTTGAATAACCTGTTGTAGAGTGACAAAGTAAGTAAGACGGAAAGAAAATGGCCTCAAAATTGTCAAACAAGCTGGTGAATCAGATATCAGGATGCTGTTGAAATGGTTAGAAATTAAAGGAAACATTTTTGAACAATAGACCTGTGGAAAAAGATAAAGAGAAAAAGGAAGAAACATTAGTTAGTTAGCTGAAAAAAGCCACCACTTTTAGCAGAAAGAATTCCTAAGGAATGAAACCTCAAATACCATTGACTAAGAATTACACCACTGTACACACACAGACTTCTCCATTTAAATGTTATGCCCTAAAGTCACCATTTTCATTAGTAGAATCTATTTCAAGAGAAATTATTTTAAGAGAAAGCTTGAAAGATCACAATCCAGCTGGCTTAAAATGAAGGCTCTTCAGGTCAAAGATACCTTCACGGTCTCCAAACCTATCCAGTGAGCGTGAGCGAGAGCTTATTCCCCCATAAGTCCTGTCTCCGATGTGACGTGACCTGCCACGTTGAGTCTCGGTCCCACTGGACAGACTGTATTCCTTGCTTTCCTTTGTCTCTCTCTGGGTCTGGTACCCAGACAGCAAGTTGGTCTTGCTGCTACCTGACCAATAGCCATCGTTATTCAGTCCAAACTCATTGTCCACGGACATGGAACGTCGTAGGGGTCGGGTCGGGGTTGAGAGGTCAAACCCACCACCTAGGGAAGAGCTAGTGGACTGCAGGAGGTCTGTGGGAAGAGAGAGAGAAATGCTAATAATGCGAACATTTAAAGGGGGGGTTAGAAGAGGCTTAAGTATGAATTAATTAACAAGTGTCTGTCTTTGCTGCAGATATGCAAAACTACAATTCAGGAATATACCTTAGTGTAAAGGTCCTAACCATCTCAGCATTAACTACTAGTGGAGAATAAGGAGATTTGAAAACAGCACCCATAATATTGAATCCATCCATAGTCTTCCCTCCAAAAAGCCCCAAACAAAACAAAATCAAAAAGCCGAAACTACTCCCAAAGTTGCTGGTGATAAGTATAAGGAAAGGACAAGTAGTGAGCAGTGACTCAATGGGAGGTTTTGTCAATCACCCTTCAAGAGACACAGGGTTTTACTAGCTCACCTGACTTGCTGTTGAACCTGCTAGGTGTCTGTACTTCAGCATGCTCTACCTCAACGAGCCTGGATGGCAACTCCTCAGTGCTAGCATTGTTATTGTTGAAGGAAAACTGAGAGGTTCCTCTGGTTCCAACATTACCGCTGTTGTAGGATCTGAAAGACTCGGAGGTGTTTTGAAAAGCACTAGCCTGGTAAGAGTGCCCCGGACGGGCAGAGGGGACTGACAGACTTCCTGAAGGGTAAAAAGAGAGAGATTGATAATTGTAAGATTACAGGATCGTAAATCTCTGGTAGCACTCTGAGAGGCACTGCGCTGAGTTATTTTGGGGAAAAGTATGTAGCTGAACTTCTGTAACTTTACAGATCATGGAGTCCACTGAATGGTTCAGGAGGCACAACTTAGCCACTTTACATCAAATAGGGCTTTTGTTTATATTTGGTTTTATTTCCTCCAAAGCACTTGCTATGCAGTGCTAAAGTAGAAGATTATAAAATATAAGCTGATTATATGGAGACCTAGGGTAGATTCTATTTGTCCCTGTGTACAGTTTCACACTACAATGAAATAGCTTTGAAACAAATGCATCGTAAGTAAGAGAGAAGTGCCAATTACCTGAGGGTTGTTTTCCAAGAGTACTTGCACCTCCATAGGAACCAAATCCATTGCCAAAGCTGGTTGGGCTACCATACGCACTGTCAGCATTGAAGCCTGTGGAACGGTCAATGGTATGGAAGCCAGCCTTTGGACGTGTCACACCGATTTCTGGTGACCCATCGTAGAGGTCCGACGCTGACCGTCCATAACTGTTGTCCCGTTCCTCTGAACGATACGACTCATAGGTCTGGAAATTGGAGCTGTAGGGAGATGTGCTTGCAGCTGGGATACTGACTGGTGAGGTTGTTCCAAAGTTACTCCGCTGATCCTGTGTGCTGAGATAGGAATCTGCTCCACGACTACGATAACCCATACTATCCACAGAGGATGCACCGATACTAGAGGTACGGCCGCGATTGTTGGCACTGATACTTCCACTGGCATAGCCACTGGATTGGGTCTGAGCAGAGGCGTTCTCCGAAGTGATGAAGTTGTAATTGGGAGGCGGGGGGGAACGACCCAAGGTATTGGAGATGCTAGAGGACTGGGTGCCAGTCGAGGGACTATCCTGAGGGATTGGATTGAAGCTTGCTGAGCGGTAGACTGGAGCAGCAGCGATAGCTGGTGGAGACGGGTAATTGTGGAATAGAAAATTTGGTGAACGATTCAATACAGAATAGCTAAACTGGATGAAAGCACTCTTAATGGCAGTGTATAGTATTTGCAAGATCTCAAAATGGGGACAGTTGAATTATCTCAAAATATCTTACTGTAAAGTAAGTACATAATAGTGTCAGACAATCTGCGAAATCTTACCGCCAAGAATGCTGTCATTTTCGAGAAAAGAGAAATTTTGTTTTTTTTTAAATTGTACAGACAGATAATCTTTGGAAAAGACAATTTGTTCAAATAATGCAACCGTTAACGTGCACAACAAAAACGTGTGAAGCATCGAGCTGTTGGAAGGGTCTATATTAAGGGGTAATATATAAACTGCCAATGCGCCTTTGATAAGCCTAAAATCATCATTAACTGTACTGAATCCTGGTTTTCTTGAACCAAATTTCTAAATTCATGACATTTAGCTTTCTGTTTTTTCCAAGAACAGTAAACTCTCTACCCAAAATGCAAGGATAATTACCATATTTACTTATTTATAGAGTGTTATGATTGGCACTGATGGTGTGTGGACAGTTTTTGACAGATGTACATATAGGTACCAGTGGAGAGTGAACAATGACTGTGTGGTTGATCGTGCACGTGTACGTTCACATGTACATGGCCACGCAGTGACTTTGGTGACTGCAGTCACTTCACAGCCTGATGAAACGTTGCTTATTCAACAAATTCTCATATTCAACAAATTGTTGAACAGGAAACACAAATTCGAAGGTAACTTGGCCAATCACTGGTACTAGGTGAAGCCATGTGAAAAATACACTTCTGAGGGCCATAATCGGTCTACAGATAGACCTCCCCTGTGCACTGTATAGGCACTCAGGAACGACCTGTGGCCCATGGATTTTCGCAAGACAAATAACATGAGCTGTGCTTCAAGGTGTATCCAAATGAACACAGTTTTTTATTTTCTCAAAGCAGTGATCTAAAAAAATAAAAAAAGTTCGCGGAATAATATACAAAGTAAATTACAACCCCTAAATTGGCCAATTTGACAAATTGCAGTACATGGAAATCCTACACACTACCTTTAACTCTATCAGGAAAACTGAAAATTTATCTTTAGGTTTTTCATTCTTGTAATCATTATGCAATTTTATTCATGACAACTACATCACGAACATACACTTGGCAAATAAACTCATTGCATTTCAATGGTCTGTACTGCTTTTTCTTCCAACTAAAATTTCCCTGCTTTATTCAGCTAATGTTTCTTTGAAAACGATGGTATTTGATGTCAACTTCTCGTTACCTGGCAACGCTGTATTGGTTGTTGATGGGATTTCTATCGCTAGTGGTCCATTTTCTATCCCTCCTTGCAACATGGCTTGTAGATTCTGGTCTTGTGCGGCATCAGATGTTGAGTAAGATTTAGAAAAGGTCTGATGGCTGGAGGATGTCTTGAAGCTGGTCCCATCTGGTAGGGGTACCGACTTCTCCACAGAATGTGATGTTGTAGTCTCTTCAAACGTGATGGTGAAGGGTTGAGGGCCGGCATTTTGCTCTGGGAATGTGATAATCTGGTTCTGTCCGGAGTGGGCATTGTTGTATGATGTCTGCCTGTCCAATGTGCTGTAGGTTTGTCCATTGGCACCCATGCTTCCTTGGTAACCACCATCACGCAGGGTGGAAAAGCCATCATTGGCTGTGTAGTTGTTACGGACGTCTTCAACGTGGATATTGGTGGTGTTGTAGTTAACATTGGATTGCTGACGGTCATTTTGAATTGTCTTAGCACCCCATGTGGCATATCGTGGGGTTGTACCTCCAGCTAAGAATCAAGAGAAAGAGTCATTGGTAAATTCCTCTAAGCCAGTAGCCATTCTTTTCATTTGGAAAAGGTTTTGAAAGAATCGGAGTTGTTAAGTTGAAGTTATCAAAATCTTTGTCACATCTTCAGGAATAAATAACTCTTCCTTAAGGACTTTTTTGCTGGTATTCAACTCTGTCATCAGCTATACCTTACCGGTCTTGTCATAATTTGGCCAAATGAAGAAGAAATTCAACTTTTTCTCAGCACGGGATTTTGAACCTACAATTTTAAATACCAGCAAACAACAGTGAACACTCAAATTGCTTGGATTGGTCTTTTTTTGACAGTTGGTTTGAAAAAAAAAAACAGGAAAATTAGTGTGAGACAATTACAGAAGCATCAGTCATGAAATTAATTGCGAGTCTTTATAGAATTTTCTGCTATGTAATCAATCTTAGAAATACCATGAAAACTAGACCAACAAGTAAAATATTAAATATTAAAAACAATCTTTGGAGTCCCCATCCCCCAGTATTTGGCTTTGCCCAGGAGGAAAATTAATACCTGCTCTGTTCTGGACCTCTGATCGGTTCAGGGTCTGTGTTTGAGTCTGGGGCGGAGAAATTGTTATTGATGGTGCTGTCCAGAAAGAAGAATGCACAAAGAAAGAAAAAAGGTTTGCAAGGTTAATAAAGGAGCACACAAAGCAACAGAGTGGAAATTGACAAAAGGTTTGTTCAAGACAGGGAAGGTTAATCAAGAAAGAAGTCACTCTAGTTGGCAACTTTTTCACGCCACTAAATTATATTGAGAGGAATGTTCCACCATGAAATGGTGTTGATCACTGAAGGTAAAAAGGTCAATTTTGCACAGCAAAACAGCTGATTTGAACAATGTGACGGTAAAACAAAACAAAAACCTCTATCCATAACCAATTTTTAAGTTTTTCATTAATCGTTTAAACAGACCACTCGGACTGTATTAAACATTCAAACATAAAAGTTAACACAGGGACAGTTATGGACTCTTTGTGTTCCAAGCTCAATTAGTACAATCCCCATTCCAATAAACACAAACCTTCCATGCACATGCCTATATGTTAGTGAGCTACATCACCACCAGTTATTCTGAATTTTAGTATTTTCCCACACCATGCAGTTCTGAAAACCAAAGAGTAACCGCTAACAGAGTAAGCTTTGAAGTAACAAGGGTGCCAAGGTGCCTACTTGATAGATTTTGCTAGAAAAATAGTCGACCAGGTAAAATGTCTGTCATTGGTTAAATCCATTTCAATTTAACCTGCATCAGAATATTTTCTACAAAAGGTTGGGCGCAAAAACTCGAAAATTTCACTGAGTTCTGCTCCCCTAACCGACTGCAGCTACTGTCATAAAAAATGATAAATTTATGTTTATCAAACTTCAAATATTTTCTGTTCTGAATTGCTTGTTCTTCACTGATTTTAGAATTTGAATGCAGACGTTCTGAAAAAGAAGTTATTCTTGAAATCTCAAGTTCTAGAATATGTCGTTGGTACTCCAAAATTTGCAGTTGGCATGGAGAAACCTATATTACTGTTCTGAAAAGAATGTGTGCTAACAATGTGCATGTTGAGTAGGGATTTGAAGTGCACTGTAATGGCGCCCTCTATAGGGTGTGCATGGACTGGATGTGTTGTGTTAGTTGATCAACTACATGCACGTATCTACCTCTCTGTCTGGCAAAGTCTTCAGCACTGGATCCCAATGGTATGGTATCTGTGTTAGCATCTTGTTCTGTAAAGTTAGGGCGCTGGCCGCGTTTAATACAGCCGATGCGTTGATAAGGAGGGGGAACTTGAGGACCAAAGAGGGATGCTTCAGGGTTGGGGGTCAAGGGTCGGGGGTTAGCTTTACCAATTGAGCCCCAGTTAGCTGGAAAATGAGTAAAAATAAAAAGACATGGGCATTTTAAGAGTGATGGACATTTCAGCACCCTTAAGATTATGAGGAATAGCTGGATGCCTTGTTAAAAATTGAGTAATGGAAAGACAGCCATCCTTGATTTATTATGAAATAATGGAATAACCTATGGAATATTATGAACAAAGCAGAAAAATATCAATACACAATGAGAATTTTCAAAGTAGCCCAGACTTGTCAAGAGGTCAGTCTTTTGCTAACCCAACTACTTGACTCTGAAGTATGTCAGAATATCGTCTTGAAGTTTTCTAATTAAGGGGAATTAAGCCAGAAACAATTTTTAAAGTGCATTGATGTAACGGAACACAACACCACAAGAGCATATCAGGAATCGTTCTTATTTGCTTTGAAGATAAAAGGAATACATTAACTTGTCTGCAACATTTACCGACTTCAATATACTTATAATGTTCACTTCCGTGGGTAGTAAAATGTGCTCAAATTTGTATGTTTGGTTTTAAAAAGTTAAGCAGTGCTGTACCATTAAACTGTACCCTGGGGGCAGGGTACCTAACCTCCTATCAAGTTGTTATAAGCTATGTACGGAATGAATGAGGGTAGTTTGCTCTGTCTCGATCTACATGACTGGATGATAATGATCTACAAGAACTGTTACTCTAGATGGTTATGGTCGGTGCAACATGCTAACTGAAGCGTGTGGTGAGTATGATAACTTCCTATGATTATTTAGGCTATTTTGCTAACTATCTAGGCTACAGTGACACGCTGAAGCATCAGATACCTGCTTCTTGTCTCGTTTCTTTCAGGCTGCTTTTCTTTCGACGCATTTCTGAGATTAAGAAAACAGCACACCGATACAGTCCACAGTCAGACCATTTCCCTACAACTTCTGATGTGCTTAAAACCACACTTAACTGGAAAGGCTAATTCTGTCTGGTAAAACTATGTATGAAAAATCGGTACACAAACCCCCGCCCATTGAACAAAAATGTGGACAATTTCTTGCTGTTATCCAATCTGCAAGCACACCTGGGCAAGCTCTTTCTTCTTAGCAAACAGCATAAAATCTTGGTGACAAACTTGAAAATCTTCCATGTTCATGCAGGATGTGAGATCACAGTCCACTAAGGATGAATAGCTAGTGAGAATTTGGGATAAGTTTCAGCAATTTCTCCAACAATGGGCTTTGCTGAGCACAGACGCACCTCATGCGTGGAATTCTAAAATTGAACTGATAAATCTGATTGGATATTTTATATTGTTTGAATGTGATTATTTTTAGGTCTTAATTCCATATTATTTTCATTAAATCAATCATAAAAAATATGCTGTTTACAATACAAGTAGTACTGTATGTACAATAAGAATTATCAGCTATGAACGAGGACAAGATGGGAAAAACTGTTAAGACCAAGAAAAAGTAGGAAATTATGAAGAAATGGTATTAACAGTGCAAAATGCAAAAATAGGATAAAAATAATTGCATGAATTATTGCCAAAAACGATGAACAATACTGAGCATATTTGAACCAAATGACACCAAGTTTGGAAAGATGAATAATTGAATTGGCTGAAGAAAAAAAAATTTCCTACAGTTTGGTTATAACACATTTGATGAGGTTTGTTTTTCTAGACGACTGCAGGAAAAAATATTGTGTTCTGCTGATATCTATCTGAAATGTTGATTGCCCAAAAGGATGAGTTGAGAAATTCCACTTGTCTGTTACGTACCATCTACTGTTGCATAATGAACAGCACCAGAACCAGTACCTCCTACATGCAGATCTGGGGGAGGGAGTGAAATGGATAGAATGGCTGATAGTCAGCAGATTTGTGGCAAGCTGTTAGGGAATGCTGGGAGGTATTATTGGATCCCATAGCTAACCGAGCAAAATGGAAAACGAGAAAAAAATGGAATGCTGACGTCTGAAAGAATTCAGACATTACCAATGTATCTTAAAAGATAGACCATACACAGGCTTAAAGTCTGGTCCCAAGAGAGCCACAATGACGATGACATGCGTTCATGATTAAGATCACAGACTATTCAGACAAAGGTTATTTATGGAAGGCTTTGTGGCGCATTAAATACACAACAGGGGTTGAACTTTGAACTTTGCAGGTTCTGCTTATTACATGGCTTGGAAGTTTATTATCGGGCTTTGCAAATGAATATCTTTACAATGAAGGCTGCATGTTTTGGGCATTTCTGGTTTGACTTCCAAATCTTTGGGGATATAAGGTTCTCTAAAACGCTTTTCCTGTCACGTGACTTGTCGTAAGAATCTGTGACACTGGAATGCAAAAATGCAGTCAGGGAACACGTGGATGGAATTTTCAAAAAATGTCAAACTTCCTGTTGATACTGATGTTGATGCTCAGCTGCATTTATGAAATACCCAAAACAAGAGCTGTCCAATGTGCAAAACGTGACACAATTTTCAAAGTAAATGAGATCATTAGTCCACCCTTAGGGGGATATGACGACCAAGAAATCTGAAACCTGCAGTTTCCAAGTATTGCACCTTAGGCAGGACAACAAATAAGCCTGCTCTCATTTTGTTTAACATTAACACTGCTGTGGAAGGACAAGCGAGGGACTACTTATGCTGGCTGAGACATGGGGGGGGCATTGGGGAAGGGGTGGGGGAGATTTGTGGAGAGGGGAAGGGGTTTCATTACCTGATTCCAGAGATGACCGATGTGATGTAGCAGATATCAGGGTGGGGGTTTCGTACTGGCTCTGTCTGTTGCTAGACCCTGTTTGTTCTTCCATACACTCCTGCATACGTGACTCTATGGGACCAGGCCATAGAGATAAAAACAAAGAACAAGGCATGCATGACACATATACAGGGATGGAAGACAGAACATGCAGGTATGGGTCAAAGGTTGGGAGTCAAGGGTCACACATGCTGTATAAATGTGAGATGGTGGATTTTTGGTGTTGGGTATCCATGGAAATGGTGACGTCATGTGAGTGTTGAAGATTCTTATTCTAAGGTTTTCAGAATTGAACAGAAATGTTCTGGACTTATGTATAACAATTTGTGGCACTGTCAAGGTAGGAACATTAATTAGAGTGAGTTCATTTCAGAGATTTAAATGAATCACGTAACTGATACATCACTTTATTCTTACAATTAATCAGTGTTATGTCTAGTAAATGAATCGCTCACTGTCATAGTTTCATTTATTTCCTCTGACTACTATTTGTGAACTTGATTCTCTCAAATGTAAATGTCTTCTTGGAGTCATGCAACATGCTTTTGCAAAATATATCTCACATACAACATGAAGTCATGAACGAACCAAACTTTTTTCTAGTTTACAACACTCAGAATGAAACGGGCAGTGAACAGAATAAAAACAACTTTCCCTCCAAACAAACAACAAATAAAAAATCTGAAAAGCATAAGATGCACAGTAATAGGGTTTAGAAAACTAATATCAACTGATGGATACATAACATATACATTAATGAATTGATGCTGGTCATGTGACATGTAAGGCATCACTCTTGAACAAAAACATGCAAAATGTAAGAAAGCAGGCAAGATAAAAAAAATCCACTTTAATAAACACAACACATAAATGAACAATAAAAAATGTATTGTCAAGCAGCCAGCAAGGACCAGTGTCATCTGTTGTTAGCATGGCTCTTTTACAACCAGATTGACATTAATGCCCTTTTTATCACCAGAAGGTACAAATTTGAACTCTTGAAAAGTATGGTTTGTCTTGCGAGTACATTTTTTGGATTGAGGGTAATATTCAGAGAAAGGATGATTTCTTTTCAGACAGCCGACAGAAGCTGAAAAGACGTACGAACAAGAATACAATTTGTACAAGGTTGAATTCAGTTCTGATGAGCTAGCTAAAGCCAGAATGAAGTACAAACTGGGTAAGGGAAGTAAAACGAAATCATATCCGAAACAGTTTTGGGTTATGCTAAATGAAAGGACTGAGTCCAACTTTTGCAGATATCAATAATTGCAATCTGATTGTAATTCTTTGAGCCTCGTTGTAGAAACATATCCTGCTGTAACCAAACATGTACATCCACTGTGTAAGTTCACAATGACAGCTGAGATGAATAGTTTGAATGTGGCTTACAACTGAGATCACAGAACAAGCACAGACATGCAGAAAGTAACAAGGTAATGCCACCGACGTCTTAAAAAAGATAAAAAATACCTTTAAGTTAGTTCTGCTCCTTTAAAGGATTACGGATCGAAGGTCTGGATAAACAATAATCATTAGCGATTGAACAAATTCCATGTGAGCCACCTGCATGATTCATTTGGATAAATTGTGACAGAGAGGAAATGTTTCAGCTTATGGTTTCCAAAGTTCTGCAAAATTTGCAGAGAATGTTTCACCCTTCCACCTGCTGTGAAGACCCGCTCAATAAAGTCCTCTCCTCTGAAGAGAAAAACCAGCTGTAAGTGAATCAGTGTGTGTGACCAGCAAGTCTGTTAGAACCAGCAAATCACGAACTGTCAAATACTCCTAAGACTGGGCAAAAGAGAAGACAGTGATGCATGCACAGCCCACAGGAAACTCCACATTTCAGCAGTAACTTCAGGACATGTTGGTAAGAAGTAAACCCAACCTTTTGAAGGACATGTTGACTGGCTATACAGACGAAAAATGTCACAATGTCACAGTTGAACAAATGCCATAGCCCTCTCACCAATAGTTTTCCACAACTTGACACAAGAAATTTCTCATATAATCCCATGAAATAGTTTGATATCAAGAAAAACAAGTCTATGGTAAAATCTCAAATGCTTTTAAGCCATCCACAGAAAACAGCAGACCTATGTATTAGTGTTAGCTTGAATCTGTGGGAAAAAATGGGTATTAATTTATTTTCCTAATTACGTACGTTACTGTTACATGTAGGGATGTGCCTTCTTCCTACATGTACATATGAAACCGAATTGCAGCTTTGAACAAGTTATTATTCCACATGTGATTAAACCCATTGCAATGCAACTTTAGTCATATTTATGAATGCATTAAAGTAAGGCCACCAAACATGATCTATGAATTCCTGTAGTCAGCAGATGCATCTGGATACCAGCATTTCCATGGTTACTGTGTCAGCTTGGTAACAATTTGTCTCACCTGCCAAACCACTATGCACAGATGAGGAGACGTCAACATTGCTTAAGACTTGTGCTAAGTTTGGCACCTCTGTTTTGAACAGGTCCAACAAGTTGTTGTTAACAAGTGTAGCTATAATCACAACTCTTAGTAACTGGAGTTAAAAGTATCCTAAGTTAAGTCGCACACTAAAAGAAAAACAATAAACCACTATTGGTTCAAGACACTTTAGTAAATGAACATGAATCATACAACCGTTTCAGACTTTAAAACCTCTTTAACATCACATGTTCGAAAACAACTATTCAACTTTGCCATGTTTAAAATGCCACTGTACCAACACTACCTCATGTTCTCGAGAACATTTAAAAACCTCAACAATTCATCAACAAGCTTACCTTGCTGGTTTTGTACTGAGGACTGGGTGAAAGACGTCTCTTGGACTTGGTCTAGAAATCAAGTTAGAAATCATTGGATAATATGAGCCAAGTTTATTTTTTCTAAGAAAATCATGCACTGTACCCAGAGCGGGTTATCACCACTCATGTTATGTGATCCATCGAGAACCAATTTTAGCTGCTTAAACAGAAATTGGCCGAGTACATGCAACACTTTACAAGATACCGGTTACCAGCTAAAATGTCATGCAATGCCTAATGCTAGTGACTGGTTCCCTGCTGACTCCTGCCAAGTACCTAATTATACTCTGTTGGGCAGTTCATGCTGAAAGACAAGTTCTGTTCGCTCTCTGATATAGCAACTTTGGGAATTCACAGTATAGCACTTCAACATTTTTATTTAAGCAGACAAGACAAAAGTGTTGTGCCTTACCTCGTTGCTGGTCCACTCCTCCGCCTTGCTCCAATCGCTCTCTCTCCTCTGCCTTTGAGTTGACAGCTATCCCACCTTTCTTGCCATCAACTTTCTTCATCTCTACACCTTCATGGTTGATCCAAAGATCAGGAGGCACAGTGCCACTGACCTTGCCATTCTGCGACACAGACTGGTAGCCGACCAAATTGCTGTCAATCAAACAAGAACTATTCCTTTAAGTCTGGAATGATGTCAATCACTTCAGAATATTTAGGAATGAGAGGGAATATGGCACCATATGCCAAATGAAAAAATGGAATTACTTGTAAGATTTCACCAAAGGAATTTTTTTACCATTATTTCCAAAAAGTCTTACAGCATAGTTTCAGGTTGTGTAATTGACCTTTATGGGGCAAGGCAGAGATCATTATCCATCTATCTAAATGGTACCGTACCTCTAATGTTCAAAGATGATTTCAGGAATGAGAGGAAATGGTCCCCAGCTAAGATATTGTGATAAAAATGTTCGTTTCACTTTTGGAAGTCTGTGTTATTCAACTTACGCAGAGCCCTTGGCCTTTCTACGTTCTCTGTATGAATGACCACAGCAGACACAGGCTGCAGCCCCACAGCAACACTTCAACCAGCACTTGGCACAATCATCTTCATCCTCACAGCAGCAAGGGCAGCACGCTGCGATGCAGGCAGCAAGCGGGCCGCAAAATGGTGCACAGCAACCGCAGGCGTCTTCACACAGGGCAGCACAGCAGGGACAGCAGTCGGCACAGCAGGCACAGCAGCCACAGAGGAAGCAGAGCAACAACAGCACAGCGATGATGATGATGAAGAGAATGGCTAAGATGATCACCAACCACAACCACCATGGGAAACCCATCGCCTCGGCATTGGCCAGTGGAGGTGGTGATGTAGGCTCTGTCTCAGACAACAAATATCACAAATTCATTCCAGAAATTTACTTCTTAAAACCAGCCATCCTCATAGAGCTCTGAAACACCATTACTACGACAGCAAAGTGAAACGGTTCATTTCAAAGACCACAACATATGAAATAAGCATGTCAAAACTGACAAACGAACCCCTGAGGTGAATAGAGAAAAGGATGGAATCACAGCAATGGAAAATGAACTCTCACTTTTCCTTTTTAATGGACTGAAAAATGAAATAAACAAGCACAAATATCAGATAAGTGCTTAAGTTGGTATCCTGGTATCACTGGTATCCTACCCATGAAACTGTTATAGGGGAAGGATTTGCACAAAACTGAACGCACTCAACAAAGTTTCTAGTCTGGAAAGCTATTGGAAAATCAAAGTAACAGTGAAATTACACGGATGTGTGGAAAATGACACCCAAGGGACTGTCTTGCTGATAATTAAGAACAGGAAAAAGCAAACAATAGGAAAGGTGACACAGAACAAATCACAGCAAAGGTTCCGAATCTTACTGACTTAACAGGACAACCACAACAAGATAGGAAAAAAAGGAGGTAGAACTCACACTAATAAAAACGGTGTCAAATATCATGGACTGTGCTACAACAGTACTTCCATGAAAAAAACTACATTCAAAAGACAAGTTAATATGGCATGCTGAATCTTTTGTTTACTTCAATCCTTATTTTGGAAGGTGAATAGGAGGAAATGAAGATGCAAAATTTGAAAGTTTCAGGTTTCAGCACCTTCTTCTGCCGTAGGCTTTGGGAGTCTGGCAGGTATTAGAGGCCTGTCAGGCAGCAGAGGTATTGTGGGCAAGTCCAAAGCTACGCAGTAAAGGTGAAGAAATTGTTGGCACAATTAGCACATTGCTGACTCTCTTAAATAGTTTTCCTCAACAGGTCTATGGGTAACTGAAAAGGGCCTTATATGAAAGATTTGAGCAAAGTATCTTGCTTGATTTTAAATTCTTCATAAAAAGGCTGTGTCGCACATGCAAGTTGTAAATATGGTAAATGAAATGTATTACTTAATTCTGGAGAGAATTATTCACTTTGGGGTTGCCAATTTCCACTCACTGGAAACATCGTACTGCGTCATTAGCAGGTCACAAAACAGATCAGATCTCTCGCCAGACTTCTGCTAACACAGTTAAATTCATACAATGTCATACTGAAATCCACTTCAAAAATGCTTCATAGTTTGCCAGTCACTTGTCCCCAAACTGTGGAAATGTACCTTGGATATCCCTTCCTATTCCCCTCTTCAAACTGAAGTTTCCTGACACTCTCTAATACACAATCAGGGCATGAAATGAAGTTGATAGTGAAGGAGGAAGAATTTCTTTGACAATTGTCTCCATTTGTCTTACCTGGATTGAGAGGCCCAGGTTCTACTGGTCTACCGACTATACAGCAGACCAGAGTGTGTACACAAAGCAAGGATGACGGTGATATCAGTGATGCAAGCAGAGGTGGTGGCATGTTGGAAAGGGTTGGATGAAATACACACACACAAAAATTAATGCACTTCAACATCTATGACATTATAACAATGGTTCAGTGCTCTTAATACAAACTGGGCATTGAGGAACAAATGTGCTAATTTGTTAGAAGTTTTTGTTTTGTTTGGGCGTCATGAAAATTTGGTGGACAAAGTTTGTGCATAGTACTGTTGGTGAATAGTTCCCTTAGGCATGATATAATGAATTGTCTGACTACTCAACAATCTGTGAAGATATGTAGATGATTCATAAGTTACTTTTCGAAAAGGGAAAAACCAATCAGAAAATATTAAGTGATGAGATGTTAAATATGTTTTTCTACTTTTACCCCCCCCCAAAAAAAGAGAGAATTATGAGAACCAAAAATATATTACAGCACATTACAAATCCAAACTAAAGCACAAGTGTAACAACTCTTCACATTTACCCGGTGTAGTGTGAGACACAACCTCCGATATAGGACCTGCTCCCTTGCTGGTGTGAGCTTGGATCTTGAAATAGTAAATGGTGCCTGAAGTCAGCCCGGAGATCAATGTAGTTACTTCCTCCCCATCAAGTGTCACATCAGTCCAGTCAGAATCCTCCCTTGAATCGATGGCAGAATAATAAATGGTGTATCCTGTGTGTCAACAAGACAGAGGGAAATGAGTGGTGTGTGTCATTGTTAGATGGTAGCCTCGTTGGTCTGGTTTCTGGATCAACAATAACAGTGGGTTTGCAAAAACAAGTCCTTGATACCGGTACCAAAGTCCAAAGTTATGCCTGTGGCCAGAAATAACATGTCGGCCTATGGAAGCCATTGGCTACCAGCTGTGGCTATGTTCCATAGACATGTACTAGTTGTAGTCCATTCATTTACACAACTTTACAAAGGGAACACTTCATGACGAAACCAGGTTATATCTCAGCAAACTGTGATCCTAATGCGTGACTGATCTCATCCTCATCTTACCTGTGATCTGACCATTGGGAGTCTTGGGCAGTTGCCACCTCAATTCCAGGGTAGTTGTTGAGTTCTTGACATCATCAATTGTTAGTGATCTTGGTGGAGAGGTTGGAGCTAAGTTAAAAAGCAAAATAAACTATTCGTCAGAAAAGGGCCCTGCTTGTTGGTAAAATAGCAAAACAAAAGGAAGAATAACCCTTATGAAGGACTAAATAACACAGCACACATCTGCATAAGTAGTGGGGATTTCATTTGAAAAATTCATTTCTTGCCATTAAGGTTTGAGAAATGTTGGAGAAAATTTACTTAATAAAAACATTGAAAGAAGAAAGAAAAGCCAAATCTCTTAGCCAATTCATAAAAACACAGCTCAATCAATGCTGTCTTTAATTACAGCCAAGCTCTGCACCAAAAGAACAAAAGGAAAATCTTGAAGAAATTACCAGTCTCAAAAGTAGTATTAAATGCCTGCATGCTGACTCCACTCTCACGATTTCCTGAAACAGCTACCACTGTGAAAAAGTACTTTGTGTACGGAGAGAGATTGTTGATTGCGATGGAGGTATCAGAGGAGTTCTCGAACATCACCCTAAGACAAAAATGCAGGAAAGGGTAAGGTTACATTTCTTATCATCTAGCATCATGATGACTTCTGGCTAAAGCAAATCTCAGAATGACACTGACACATGTCAAGTTGTGATTGTACTGTACACAAGAGGCTACATAGCCTCACATCATAGCTTTTCTTCTCTTCATCTTACTCCCGTCTGCTTCTTTTCTGCACCTGTCAACAACAAACCTAACCAGTTCATTTGATGACACTCACTTGCTAGAAGTCTCGTACTGGACGATGTAGTATCTATCAGGAGGTTTGTCATCTGGACTGTAATCCTGGTCCCTCCAAGTCAAGAGGATAGAATTGGGTGAAGTCACGGTGGCCTTGAGTTCCATTGGCACAGAAGGTTTGGCTGTTCCTAGATTAATGAAAGCAGAGGGAGGATGAACAATAGATTTGCAAGCCCCTCCCTGATTGGACGATTACAAAACACAGACTGCATGCAACTGGACTGACGCAATACACAATGTCTGTTCAGAGCTCAATATGCCTCGTCATTGTAATTTCAATTTTGTTTCAACATCAAACTTTTTCCCTGGCGCTGGGCTTTTGGGTTTTGGTACAGTATACTGTAAACTGTCCACAAGACCACATGCTACTTGCAGTATTTCTCATCTTTGTCACTTGTAAGCTGTGAGATTTTAATAGGTGATGTGATTTCCATAAACCATTGGGAATGCTACCATGTGTTCTAAGCAGACATTTTGGCTACAAGAACAAAAATGTTTCAATCAGATATCAATATTTTTCCCCAAGAAAAAGGGTATTAATTCACATTTCATGTACATGTAGTTTGCTTATTTTCAAACTTTCTAATTCCAACAAAATGACTGAAGAGCTCAAATGCACGTATGTACTGAGTTAGGATCTGCATATATGTCCAACAAACAAGAACACAAAACAGCTTCTTGATGTGATGAAAGAATCCGTTTGATGGCTGTGATGGTAAACACAATAAATACAAACAACTCAACTTCATAGTATGAAATGGCATTGCTGTCAAATGATGGGTAATGTTACATTATACATTCACAATGGGTCAAAGGTCAAATAAAACAGGCAGCCAATGATGATGCACAAAAACAATATGGATGGTAAAAAAAAGAAAAAAAATGACACACATCTCACAAAATTTATTTTCATACCCTTGACTTTAATATTATAGTTCAGTGGTCATTAAGTGAGTTAAGGTATATTTTTTTTCTTCAATTACAAGAAAAAATTAGACTTTAAAACAATGAATGAAACAATGTACTAAATTCAATTTTCCTTTATGTAAATTGAAATGTGCATCTAAGCAGTAACAATTGTAGCACCTGCTTTTTCTGAAGGGGCTTTATGAAAACACATTACCATGGCAACAACTACACTATCTGAAAACACAACAAAAACACCTGAAAAAAAATCAAAAATCAACACAAACAAAATATCCAGGGAGATGTGGGTAGTGTTTGCTTTTGCTCTGGCAGATGGAATCTTACTTGTAGTTACGTGTATAATCCTTGTTGGGCTAGGGCCTATCGCTGCGGAGTAGGGAATGAACAGTCTTTTATTGACAGACGAGAAATGTTGCTGGGGGAAAGTTTGTGGGATTATGGAAGCTGGCATCCCACTAAAAAGTAACAAGCATTCCTGCCCAAGCCCTAGTTGAATGTCCCAAAGGAATGGACAAGAATTCTTTGCTAAACTCTGCATTAGCATGTGTTTGGGGACAAAGTTGGTTTTGATGAAAATTCTCCCCCCCCCTCAAAAAAAAGGGAGATCTTTTACCAGGAAGTTTTTGGTCCTTCATAAAACTCATTGAAAAGTAAAAAAAGAGACCAGGACACGACATCCTTGATGAAAACTGCTGAGGTTAAAACAAAAAGTTAATCAACAAGGTTAAAATGTTGTGAAATGTCGAAATAAATTGACATGTCAACTGAATCGAATATATAATAAACGCTCTCCTCATGCAGTCTTGCAACCAACAATGATCTAAAGATATCTTATAAACACATGAATATATACTGAAGTCATGCTTGATTGGACTCATGCCAAAAATGGGACTAAATGGAAAAATAAACTACCATTGGGTTTGTTTTGATTTCAGGCAAAGTTTGGACAATCATTCCCTGAACAAAGAAACTCATGATAATGGTCCGAATATTTAGATGCTGTTAGCCATTGAAGGAAAGGTCAAAGGGCACTGGCTATGTAGTGATGATTTAGGATAATGCTGAAGATGGAAATTGCAATGATCATAGGTTATTTCTAGAAGGAATGTTTCTTTTTATGGGAACAATTCTATGATATATGTAATATGTACCACAGCCATCTTTGGTCTTGTCTAATTAGGAGTCTCCGAACAAAGATGGTCATCACATCATAAAAAATCCACAAGAAACATTCCTTTGAAATTATACTGCAGTGACTAATGAATAGAAATTGGAAGAGGTGGTTTTTCACTGATGGTATCTGTTAATGAAGAAACGATTGCTTTTGTAGGATGAAAAGAAATGTAGTGTTTAAATTACTGGCATGAGTAAAAGTTTGTATTAATATATTCATACAGGCCTTGATTAATCAATTTCTCCCGTGCATTTACAGAATGCCAGCACAAGCATCATTTGTTTGGTCCCATTAGAATTTCCATTTTTTAACCAATTACTGAATGGTCTAAATTGGAAAGATATTAGCAAGCATACAAAACATACTTTTGTTGAGTTATATTGTTAAGAGAGAAATTGACCAATCAGCAACATGAAGACACCAGACAAGCTAAAGAAGCAAGAACTGGTCAACTTACTAGGCTGCTTCGTCTGTACGTCAATATACAAGGACGGCCCTTCACCGACCTTATTGAACGCTCGGAGTTTGAGGACATACAGAGTACTAGGAAGGAGGTTTGTAAGGCTGACTTGGGTTTCGGAGCTAGGCAGACGCTCCAGCAAGGAGTCTGGAACACTCGCCCCATAGCCAAGGATGTAACCCCGCACCATGATAGAGTCATCCGATGGGGGTTCCCAAAACACGTCGATTCTGTTATGGGTTGTGGTGGTCCTGATAGATAACGGTTGTGGGGGTACGCGATTCTCTATTTTTCACAAGAGTCACACATAGTAGGACAAACGCCGACAAATAGGACAAAACAAGTGCCAAATACAGACAGGGCATCAACCGCCACAGTGCAAGATAAATAAGTGGAGGGATGATGGAATGATGGAGGTTAAATAAAACAGAACAGAGGGAAAATCAAGCAGAAGTAAAATTGCCAGGGCAGCAAAAAAAGGACCAATTTAGTCAGACAGGGGAGCAATGTAAAGCCATTAAGACACCACATAAAACATACATGAAAATAGTAATATTAACAGAGACAGGTGCAGAGTAAACCAGAAATGAGGAAAGAGAAAAGTGAAAAAGGAGAAATGTTAAAAATTACTACGATGGTTATTGACAAAAATCATCATTGAAGCTTTATTTCCCAAAGGTGCTGAGTAGAAACTTTCCTGACCACATTGCTACGATCACTGTGAAGAAGACAGGAATGGTGAAGTGGCTTCCATGGAGGGATGAGGAAATTTCCCTCACATTTTTGGTTTTTCTCTCAGCACTCTTTGGTGAAATACAGCCTGCCGAAAATAAAGCATCTATCAGTAGTTAGAAGGAAAAGCATGTTTTTCCCAACACCCTGCATTTTTGAGTTGGAAGATCAGTGCCTTATTCATGTGAATACAATGTTGAGCCAATGCATGACCAGTAATAACTGTCAAATAACTTACTCTTGCTGGTTCGACTGTCTTTTTATACATGATGCAACTGCCACTTTTTTGAATTGAGATCAGACGTTTGATCAGGCCATTAATTGAAACAGAAACCAAATACGAACGCATTCTTTCCATATTGATTTGAAATGCAACATGAAATGATAAATTTTTAATGAAAGTCACATTAACTACAATTGTGCTTTGTCAAATGGAAATGGATGCATTTGTGAAATGAACAAATTTGATTTGGACCATTATTCCATGAGTTTTGGAGGGAGATTTTTAAATAGTAGACTTGATAAAATCTTGTTCTACAGATACAGACTATTTTTCAAACAGATGTGGGGGAAATATTATGAAGAAATTACCCAAACAACCAACCAACTGTACTTATCAACCAACCGTAATTCAGGGAAAATATATTTAACAAGGAAAAACTTGGACAACAGTCAAAAGTATTAATGTTCCACTCAGGAATGGTTCTAGTTAGGTAAGTTTTCATTCAATCTAAAAAAACACCTTAATTTATTTTGGTCATTACTGGGCACATCATTTAATTTCCTACAGCCAGAATCCTTTCTGTACCCTCTCACTTTTTAACATGAGGTGTATTTTTACATCGAAGTCTTACAATGAACCTTGTATAACCTCAAGACTGAAATCAACTCTGTGAAGGTTGTTCTTTTCATACCATTCTTGTCAATGTCAAGGGTGGTAATCTCGATCCAGTCAGAGTAGGGCCCAGTGCCGTTGTTGTTGTACGCAGCCATTCTGACTTCGTAAGCGGTGTTTCTTACCAACCCTGAGAAAGTAGGAACAATTGCACGTTTTTCAAGTTGCTGTCACTAAGAAGTTTCAGAAAATCAAGTTTGTCTTTACGGAAACTTTAACTCTTATTTCTGATTGGCCAATCCATAGTAGCAGTGTTATCTTACACCGGAGTGTCCATGAATTGTGGTATATTCTGATATACATAAAACGTGTGATGTCCATCGCGACTGCATGCGCATGTAATGACGGCCGTTACCAACATTAAAATAGACTGGCCCCTGTACTTTTTACTGTTTAAAAGCATTTTCAGCTTGTACATGTACACAGGACATAAGACCACCTCCTTTGTCTGGTTCCTAGATGTAAATGTATAATACAGAAATGACATCATGTACGGGGAACTAGAGGAACTCCTTTACTGTACTCAACTGCACAACATCAAAAACATACTGAATTTTACCAGAGACTTGTGGAGGATTGTTTGATAAGACGACTGAGCAGGGTGTATTAGCATTAACACCGTGGAGTACCTGATATGGTGTAAGATCTCTCATTGCCATCGATGATCAATGAGTGAGTCCGCTTCCCATTCTCTTTCGTACGGTACTTCATCTTGTATCCGTTAACCAGACCATTGCGTTGATTGACAGGTGGTGGTTCCCAGGTTACTGTAATTGATGTTGTCGAGTCAGCTTCTGCGGAAATGTTGTCAGGGATACCTGAGGGTTCTGAGAGGGAAAAATGAGACCAATTCTTAAGCGTGTACTGTTAACAAGATTTGCCCTTGAAAAAATGGTAACTTTGAGTCAAGTTCATTTATGTCGGGCATATTAGTGCATCTACATGTATAAAGGAAAATTTTCAGCAATGGGGGTTAGAATCGAACCAGGGACACTCTACACACAAGTGCAGGCATCTCGACCCAAGCAACCTCTAAAAACGACTAAAAAAACAATCTGAGCACACTTACTGCACTGGGATGTTGAGGCCTCAAGGTTCTCAGATGATGTGCCAGGTCCATTGATATTGTATCCGACCACACGCAAACCATAGTTTGTATATGGTTTCAGGCCAGTGATCAGATAGAAGTTCTGCTCTGTGTACAGTTCAAGTTCTTGGGACACCCCAGCGCTAAGATCTGCATAATAGACCTTGTAGTTTAAGACATCTCCTTGAGGGGCTTGCCATGTTACCAAGAGAGCAGTACAACTTCCTTCCTCTGGTCGGGCACGTACACTGGTTGGAGGCCCTAGATACTCCCCTGTTGTTGCAGGAATTAACAAAGATTCAATCACAAAATGCTGGAGTGGTCAGTACCAACGAGTTTCAAATGAACTGTTCTGAAGTCCATGAAAATCTGGTCCCCTGACAAGTCAGACAGCACAGGTGAGTTGAGGGTACATGTACCATTCCAAGTCAATAGATTTCTCGAACTCAATCCACTTTGAAGCCATGTGACAAATTATGTTTGAATTCTACTGAAATTCTTGAAGAGTTACAGCATTCCATGGTAGTTTTGGAAATGTATTTGGTATTTATTTTCAGATGTTTTTAAAAAAGGACTCAAGTTATACCTACACGCAAGTCCTTCTTTTTTCCAATATCCACTTTGTATGACCTTTGTAAATCCTTCAAAATTCACTTGTGTAAGTGGAAATGACTTCTAGTGACTTGACAGCACAGACAGAGAGAAAGTAAGAGAAGCTTTCTAGTATTGGGGTTCAGATATAAATGATGAATCAATCCCCTACCATGTGGCAAAGTCTCAACAACAAGGATATCTGACGATGCTCCAGCGCCATTCTCGTTTATAGCAAGGATGGTGACCCTGTATGTCGTCTCTGGGATCAGATCGCTGATGACTTTTGCCAGTTGACTCAAGTCACGCACGATTTCAACCTTTTGGCTGTTGTAAACAAAGAAAGTTACAGTCCCTTTTAGGCAATGCCATGGCAAATTTACATGTACATGTAACTTTAGATTTCTCTTTTTAAATTGAGACTATTGCTGGGCCACAGTGAACGATATTCAGTGTGTTAATCTTCAAGCCCAACTTCCTGACCATTTTCAGCTCAAAGTTTTTCGAAACCTAAAAATTCCACCACTATGACAAAATCCTGTGACAGTCTCCTTTTATTTTCAAAGAATATCAAGCCCCACGTAAAGGTTAGTCGGTGCTACTTCTTTTGAAATCCCACAAGATCCTTTGAAAGCACATGGTGGATTTTGAAAGATCTGGGAGGGTTCACAGATATATTGTTTGAAGAAATTTTGATGTGTCTTGGTTTAATAAACATACTTACGCGTCATTCCATTTGACATATATTCTGTAGCTCTGCAGATCTCCATTTAACTGGCTCGGCTCCCTCCATGTCAATCGGAAGGACTGAGCCTGGATATCAGTAGCTTCAAGTTCCAGGGGCTTGGTGGGTACCGGTCCTGTGTCTGCTGGGCCGGGGGGAGATTTTGTGGTTATTGGTTGTGGGGGTGCTGGCAAGGTAGTGACGGTCGTCGTAGGGGGGCGAGTTGGGATGGGAACACCTATTTGCATCCAGGGACAGAAGGGACGATGGGGAGACCATGCAACAAAGGAAAAGAAAACAAAACAAAAAGAACCACACTCAAAATAGCCATGCAATTACATATGAAAACGTGCTGCTTGCAATGCGTGTTAAAACAAATATACACAAATACATACATATCAATATTTTTGATGATCATGCAGACATTTACCATGATGATAACAGGCACAAAAAAAATCCCCCAAACTTGAAAAGATCTTTCATGATTTTTGGCAAGTTTGATTCCACAGCAAATGCTGTACTGAACAATGACAGCTTCCTTCTCCTTTCAAAATACTGTCAGTGACTGATCCAGATCTCGCATGACAAAAAAAAAAGAAAAAAAGAAAAGAAAAGAGGATCTCACATTTTTGGTTCGCAAAGCCTTGATTGCTTCTGGTCTAAATTAATGTGAGATTTACATGTACATCAGCCAAAAACCATAATACACAAATACAGACTATGAGTAAATATTTGACATGTAACTAGGAGACCAATGATTAGCGAATCACCAGCCACGGCATGCAAACAAATTCAAAGAGATTTCAATTCATGAAAGACAAATACATACATGTATATCATCATAATGTCAAGAAAGTACATGTAGTAATATCGGCACAACTGATGCTGTAGATAGAAATTAAGCATAAGGATGACAACACAGACAACACCATGTCTCAGGTCTTACAATTCTCTATGGTTTATGATCATGTCTGGAATCAAGTGTCTTTAAGTAGGATACTTCACCATGATTTATGAATTTCTCTTGACACATGGAAAAACAGGACATGGGAGAATTATCAATTGCAGCCGAGTTCAATGTTGATTAAAATAATCAGAATCCTCATAATTTTCACCAACAGATTTTCAGTTCTAAACTTATGTCAAATTATTAAATTATTATGTCAAAAATATTAAATTCAAGTACATTTAATGCTAAAGTGTCGTTTTTATGCAATTTCACATCAAAAGCTGGAATCAACCTCGAAATGGTTTGAAATACAAATACTATTGGTAAATAATATTAGAATTTTCACCCCTGAAATTTTGCCTATTTGAATAATCCCCTGTTAATGTTACTGGAGCACTGGGTACTCGCACAATCAGACACTGCATTTTTAGTTATTTTAAGACACAAGCTATTAGACTTAGGATTTTACCGAAGCCTATCACAATTAACCACTGAACGATTGATGCAAGAACCAATAAAGAGAAGGATGGATGGAGATAGAACTGGCTAACAAGTAGACAATAGGCAAGGAGACCTAGGCTTAGTGCATTGATTGTGCTGCTACAAACCTGTACAATGAGTTGTCAGGAAAGGGTGGCTGGTTAAGTATTAACGTCGGAATGCATTAAATATTGTATACAACATGGCAACACCTGCCTACTCAATCTTGGTGTGCAGCCTTTTCTGGCCATTCACAGGAGCAAATCGGCCTCTGTACAAGTACATCTGAAAAAATGTATATAGGGCAATTTTTTCCGTACTTGTTAAATTTACTTCTGAAAGAGCGGATTGAGCTCTCTGTTTTATCATAAGTATCACAGTGAAAGTGACCATTATGTGCATGTACATATACATGTAAAGGTGTTGAGTGCTCCAATGATTTATTTGTTCATAATCTTTCAACTCCTAAGTGGCTTAGGCTGGGTCATATCCGCTCCAAGCAGAACAAAAGAGGGCTAAAATTGACAGCCCGTTGGTGTGAACTCACCGCGTGCAGGTAAGTGTGCGCATGTTCATGTGTGTTTGGCACGGGGCACGCTGAGTATACCTAACAAATTTATGCTGGATGTATGATCTTCACGTGTCCACTGAGCGTGTGTAAGAACCTTGTTGGAAAACTGCATACCAGCCTGTTTTTCTTTCGCCAGTGAGGGTGCACTCGGGGCAGATACCATTTTTGGACGGGACAAAATACTTTGTCCAGCAACATGTTACAATGATAGAATTCAAAGTAGTACCAATGAAAGAGCATGTTCCCTTAACTTAAACACCTGACAGATTTTTAGATCGATGTTTTCAAGGCAGACAGCTTCAGACACAGAAGGCAATCTTCTACAGAGGTGAGCAGGTGGCAGATGAAATCGAAACTAAAAAAATCCTCACAAGCCTGAGCAGATCAAACTGCCTATCATTAATGGAGGGAGATAAAGCCACGCTGACAACATTAATGTTAACTCATAGACGATCTGATCAATGATATGTGCCACAAAGAGACAGGATGACAGACAGGTGATAACACGGCAGACATTAAATTTGCAGGGTTCACTACATAGTTTCTCAGATACTACAGATAAAAAGGTTGATATTGGCGAAAAGATCCGAGTTTCAAAGCATGCTGCTTGAGGCCGTAAAGACAAGGATGTAAATATCTCAAAGCTTGCATTCTTCAATTTTAATGGCTCTTGTTTTCTGCATTCTCTAGATGATGGTAGCAGACACATTGTTCTATTAGTAAGAAAGCACAACTACAAAAGTATTGTCCTATAAATGTTGGTATAACTATAAGCACTGCATTCAGACATCCAAAGTCAGCTATACACTTGTAAATATCAACACACTTTTCCTTCCTATTACGGCATAACTGTACTCTGGATTTTATATTAATCTTTTTTTTAAGTTGCCATCACATACAGCCCTCACATCAGCATGATACATACAAAATGCCCTGCAATCAGTCTATAAATCAGCATAGGCCTATAGTTTCCCCAAACCAACCAAATAACTGTGAAATGCATGTACATGTACATGAAGGCTACTGTGCAATGAGCATGCACACCTTAAGTCCATAGCCTAAGGAAGAGCTTCTCAACCTGCACAGCTAAGAACAGTGGATTGAGAGTTAAAAAACATGTGTTTGCACTCATGGATTCCGGCACTTATGCATGGAGGCAGACAGACCATGACCAAGATATCTCTCCCAGCTTCACAGAAGCGGTGGAATGCTTGGGCACATGTGCAGAGCCAAGCCGATTCTCATCAACCCCTCTAGGGGTGGGGGATCAAAGATGGCTGCTGTGAGAGTCCCATGACAGGCCACATGAGGAGAGACAAGGGAAAAAAATGCCTACCAATCGGCTGGTAAAAGTGCGACAACCCCGAGGGTGGATTTAGCGTGGTCATACCCACACACCGAGAGGGAACAAATCCAAGTGGTAGTATCGTAAACACGAGCCTCAGGGATGGAACGCTGAAAATTTGTCCCCCTCATCCAATTAACATTCATTTTGTGGTTGCTAGAGAGCTTGAGCAAACAGATCATGCTGAACTGTAGCTCCAAATATTTTGAAAAAAAAAAACTTATTGATACAATTCAATGATAAAATAAATTATACATGGTAAGATTACGGGAAACGACATGTACATGTACATGTAAGACCATGCACGTCAATTTGAATCAGCTGAAAGTACTAAAGACTCAGAACAAGCTGAAGCAATGAATCTTTGTTTTGTAACAGGTTTGGCATAATCTTAAGCACAATTCATTTGCAAATGCTTCAAAAGGCAACAGAAATGAACTTCATCATTCAGCTGGAATGTTTCTAAGAAGAAAAGATTGTAATGAAAAGCAGCGTTTGAACTGCCGTGACTTTCATAATTACAATTCTAAAATCTTGTTTTCCATGTACTTCAATGCACAATTCGGCACACATCAAAGCTGATGATAGAAAATGATAATCTGTGTTCTACCGAGCATCTTCAGCTACTGTTATTTCAATATCTTATTCAACTTCAGATGTTATTTCTACGGCGCAGGAGATGACGAGGTGCATAGTAATGAGGCATTCTGTGTATCCCTTTATCAAATCATGCAATAAATGTGGTCTAAAGCATGTCCCTTCACAATTTTCTTTCCAAAGTATTTCTCCTGGTCAGGACAGGCGGCCTTTTTGTGTTTGTAGATGGATGAGATTCGTTTCCTTAATTGAAATGCAAAATTTCCAGGCACAACTGCTTGGACTTGTCTGGATTAGCATCTGCTTGAAATGTCAAGATTTACATTGGGTAGTCATCATCTTCGTATCCCTTAACAACAAAATCCTCCCTGGTTACCAGGGTGGATGATGAAATGGAAACAGCCAGTAATATTCAACAGTGCTGGTTGCCACTTGCTGAGGGTACGTGCCATTTCAGACAAGCCGCTGAAATCAGCTGAACTACTGCTGATGGAGGGACAAACAAGGTGTCTAAAAAGACTGGAGGCATTACTGTCTTGTGAAGGAGTTGGCAAGGGATGTTGGGATGGTTGAAGGAAAAGGATGACAGTAGTATAATGGAACGCTGCTTATGTCAAAGTCTGACGGCACAGAATCAATATTTCAAGCACAGATTACTTCATGCACAATTTGTTTGTGCATGTGTAATTTTGATTAATACTAGTACCTGCCTTTACAGTTGATGGGAAATACATAAAACAGGCATTACAGGTGCTTGTTCCTGTGCAATGTGGACCACAGACATTGCGGGAGGTACTAGACAGTGTTCACAACTGACAGCTCACAGCCAAGTTTTTCTTGAAATCTGCCCTGAGCAGAAGTGCCCCCTCATTGGTTGAAAAGAGCCATATTGGTCAAGAGTACTCATGTTATTGGAAACAGTGCGACTATAACGCGAGCATTTCACAGTTGTTTGCAAACTAGTGAAGTGCAGTTCCTACGAAAGGAACTTGCATTGCTGGAAAATTGCACCCTCTCTTGGTCCAGCTCCAGGCTCATAGAAATTGTCCATCAAACAAAGGTCCCTCCATTGGGCACAATGACAATAATAACTACATCTGAACTGTCAGTGAAGGTTTGTTGGAAAGTTGAACATTCACCATACACTTTTTCACATCTTCAGTATAATCTTTAGCAGACACTGATAAAATACTGAACTCAGAAAATTCAATCACAGGGATTCACTCAAATTTCAAGCAGACGTACAAAATACAAAATTAAAGAAATTAATCTTGGTTGTCATGGTACCAATTCCTGTATTTTTAATTCCATCTACATGTACGGGTACCTCAGAGGCATGGGGTCAAACTTGGGGGAATTCCGAAGTTTGCCTTTGATTAATTACAGTTACTTGTGTGGGGGGGGGGTAAGATGAAAGCCAAACGTTGCAATCATCACATCAATTTGCTTATGAGTTGAGTTCAGTGGCCTTTAGGCAAATACATATATGCGCACTGAGGAGCAGTACTTGATCAAACTGCTTTACGCTAGTTAGGGGGAAAATTCCAATTCAACCATTGATGATGTTTTCTCAAAGACAACTACTGTACATGAAACCATGGAGATGAAAATGTTGCAAAACCAATTCCTCTTCAACCCCTAAGTAATATCATTCAAAATGGCTTCCAGTATAAGATTATGTCTTGCCAAGTGTAGTGTTTTCATAATTCAAACCACAAAACATTTCTGCAGATTTAAAGAGAGGAGAGAGAAAAAGACATAAAGAAATTACACAGATGGATGTAAAACACTTATTTAGAAAGAAAAGGTCATTGGTGTAAAAGCAGCTGAAGACTGGACTGCCTCACTCTGTTCACTTTGTTGGCCATGTTTTCTATTTTTCGACAAATCTTTCTGATTGACACCCAAGGGTTTGTAAGGAGCAGAAAGTGCATTTAATGTGCTGCGCTCCCTCCCGATAGAATTTCTCCCCTTTATTGCTGCGAGCACTCCTGCTCATAAATTGAGTGATGTTTCCATGGCAACAGGATAACCAATGTCATGGGGAATAGATTAAAGATCATCTGTTGTCAACTTTAGTAATGGCTTTAAAAATTTATGAGTTCAGACTGAGAACTGGCAGTGAGTTTGAAATGGGTTTTAAAATACCTGGTACCGTACTTCAATGAATTTACAGGTACTGAGTATTTGCGAAGATACATGCCACAAATGACCACATCGGAAAATTAACGACAAGCACTGTAAATGAATATCATGCAAAAATAAATGCATAGATGTAGGCTTAAATAATTTACACAAATCATAGCCAAAATAAAAGTCAATCCAAGCAATATGAAAATATGAATCAATGACAAAAAAACCAAGAATGTAACAAAGCACTCATTGAATAATGGGAAGGGGGCCTGTCAATCCTGCCTAGAGTGTCTGTAAGTCTCTTCAAAAACTCCACTAATTTGGGGTTATGAATTTGATTATTTCTAAAAAAAATCCTGTAACCACTGTGAAAACACACTCTGGAAAGAATATCAAAAACTGGTATCTTAACAAGGAGAATTACTTTTTGCTTACTGCACTGTTCTTCAAATCTAACTCCATTTGACAACTGATATCATCAACACATATATCATCATAAAACTTGTGTCAAATGATTACATTTTTCTTGTTCTCTTCAACTGCACATATTTTATACAATCTTTAGTTTTTTGAGCACAAGACACCCGCAATCATCCTTTCAAAAGAGTCCATACCTTCTCTGAGTACAATCAACTCAGCTGCAGCCTGGATGTTTTCCAGTCGGTTGTCGGCAACGCACTGATATATCCCAGAATCCTCCTGGATGACCTGCTCAATGGTCAAGCTTCCTGCACTGACCAGGTAGATATCACCCGGCTCTAGTTCCTCTCCTTCCTTGTACCAGGTGGTGGTGGGGCCAGGGATGCCGTACGCATTGCAGTTGAGAGTCACCGATGACCCAACATTGGTGTAGGTGTTCACAGGTTGGATATTGAACTTCAGTGGCACTAGTTCATTAAAATCAAAACAACTGATGGAACCTGATTTTGCAAACACTGCTGCAAATGAAACAAATCTCAATTCAGAAAAGATATTCTGATCTAGTGCCTGACTCCTTCATATTCTTCATCAATCATCACAACCTCACTGCGCCCCATAAACAGTTCTCTACGTACAATAGCATCCAAAAAGGTAGAAAAATACAAGCAAAGACAAGCAGCGACACTTATGAAAGCTGCAACTTGACTTTTAACTTTCTACTCTGATGGAGAAGCCTTGAAACACATGAGAATATGCGATTAAACCACTCAATGAAAACACACTTTAAAAAACTCATCTTGAGGAATTGTCAATGGTAAAGAAGTGTCTCAATGCTGAAGTGTTTTACAGGATTGTACATATCCGTACAAACCTGACACAGGAAAGACTGGGGGTTGAGATGTGGTGTCAGGCTATTAACCACTTGGAATTCAACCAGCAGTGTGTAACGAGTGTTCAATACACAAGCTGTATCATCGAGGCGTAACATCAAGGTGTGAAATACTTTACAAACTTCACATCAAATGAGTCGATCTTTTTCAAAAAATGTCCTTCCTTTTCAAAGGTACAAGTTTTACATGTACCAACAGTCACAACCAACTGATCGTTTTGCTGAATCTCAATAAAATGACCAACACATTAACAGCATGGCATTTTGAAAAAAACACTGAAAAAACTGTGCTTACCTAATGCTGTGACTTTGACAGTGTGATCTACTGGTAGGGCTGTGCCATCAGCAATGGATGTTGCCAAGACACGGTAGAGTCCTGTATCAATCTCTCCAATTTGCCTGATTTCGAGACTGCCTTGGCCTAATAGGGTGTAGTGATCCTCAGTACCAGATCCAACACTGTAGCGAGGGAGAGATACATGCCGTAACCAGGGTGAGGACAGAAGAGAAATGTCATGATCAGGTGCAAGATATCTTAAATGTGTCACTTATGACACCCCCCTTTTGCAGATATGTATGTTCCCCTCCCCCACATGTTGTTAATTTTTTTCTCTTCCAAATACAGTATTACCATTTAATCTGGAAGAATGGTATAAAGATTCTTTAACAATTCAAAAAACGGAAGAGTTGTTTTTGAACAAAGTAGCATTTTGTCCCTGGCTTCGTTTTTACTCAGCAGCATCCACGCACATACATGTACAGTACGTGGACTTGTTCTGTAGCTGCGGGGAAACACACGTTGTATGACTTATCAGCAAGGACATGCATCCAGTGTATGGATTGACCAGATGACTGAGAACCTTTTTACTGTCTTTCTTTTGTTCCCGTTTAGGCTAACTTTTGTTTGGGGACAAGTACCCTACTTTGACAGAGGTCTTGTCACATCTTTCCTCTTGTGAAACCTTTGCTTGCAAGTCCTCAGTAGCAACAACTAGCCTGTACCAAGGCAACAGACCCCAATCTGTACATGCATTCAATCATGACCCTTTCCCCTGATCTTGCAGGAAGACCCTTAATTGCTGTGCATACAATTTCCAAGGAAGGACTTCACTTACATGATTATCTCTGATCCATCTTTGAACCAGGTGAAGATGGCTGGCAAATTGGTGGCAGCTTCCAAGACAATGGTCTGTCCAACAGGTGCCTCAGTATCCTGAGGTGTCCTGATGAAGTTAAATTGTGAGGAAGGATTTGTTCCTATGGAAACAAACAAGACAGATTTGTCAGGTCAAACCTGTTATCTTAAGTTGATCTTTAGAAATGGTTAGACTTTTGGAAGATTGAAAGCAAATTTACCAGGGTTGATGGTAAGGTCAGCACCAAAGCTCTGTACAGGTGTCGTGATCAGCTGGTTAGTTCCTCGGCATAGGTATGTTCCTACATCTGCCGACCGTACTTCTCTAATCTCCAAGCCACCACTAGGTAGCAGGGTGTACCGGGCAGAGATCCGTTCCTCAGTGAGGTCCAGAACTTGGCCATTTTTCAACCAACTGTCCAAGACAAAAAAGTTTTAAATCATACATCTGATGAATGTTTTATTTGTCCATTTCATGAACATTCTGTCAGTTTGATTTGAGAATCAGGTTGACAAGATGGGCCATTGTCTGCCACTCATGTCCAACATTTGAATCCCATCCAGGAAAATAAATACTTGCAGGTTGTGTTTCTGGTCTTCTTTCCTTCTGTGAAAAAGAAAAAAGCTGCCTATGAGCCCCGAGCTGGACCAAAGGAGGGCATGAATTTCCTAGCAATGGAAGCTCCTTTGGAACTGAACTTCACTGGTTCACAAACGACTAGGAAATGCACGAGTTACGGTTGCATCGCTACCAATGAAATGAGCACTCCTGACCAGCATGGCACTTTTCAACCAATGTGCGAACGCTCCTGCTCAAGGTGGATACTCTTCCTTTCAGCTCTATTCTCAAAATGCCTTCTTTACCTTGTCTCTGCAGACCTTTCTTAGGCCTGTCTTAGGTTGTTTTGCCACCGTGAGTGTTTTTGTCTCCTATAAAGAAAACAAAATAATGTAAAAGACTCACCTTATTTCTGCTGCTGGGACTGAGTTGAAATTACACTCAAAGTACACTGTGTCTCCATTGAATGCTGCGGTTCTTGCTGGGCCATCAAGGAGAACCAGTTCTGAAACAGTTACAATAGCCATGCAAATAAATACAAGAATGGCTTGGGACAGGCAAGTATTTGTAGTCAGGGCATTGTAAATTACAGGTGTCTCTGGTGTCTGGTGGGGAAACCAGGGTTCCATGGTTGTGATGATGGTGGAGGGCACTTTCTTGATTATTTGAGGCATGATTTTCCGTCTTTGGGATCACTGAAGAGAGAAAAAGTTAAGGGAAGTAGGTACCAAGTGGGGTGGGGCTCATTTTCAACCCAACCACTCTCTGGCTATGCCACTATTTCAAAACTCTCCCCAATCAACAGCAGCTAAGCTGGTAGCAAAATCTGTGTTATATCAAAGGGAAAGATAAAGTCACCAATTCTCTGATATCTTCCTTAATGTACATGTTACCGGGAGACACTGTAGCCCCAGTGAAATGTACACATAAAAACAGCTGCAATTCAAGGGCACCAATGCTTACATGTGTGTGTGAAGAAAAAAGTGCAGGTATTAATGTGTACAAAGCTGACATGCCAGCCCGCATTTAGGAATTCCATAAACAGTCCTGGAGGGCTTACAATTGGAGTTAATCTTAGCCCCAAAGAAGGCTTAAGGAATGAATAAGATCTAACGGTTGTATCAATGTAACTGCTTCAGATACAGGGATGAAAGATGTTTGATGGCTGGTGAATGGGGAATGTACAAACAGCAATGAGTATCGGCACCTGTGGAAGGTGTGCATTCAGAAAAGGACTGGGAAATAAAATATGGCAGTCTCTAAATGTATGGTATTGGTAAAAGGCAGGCTGGGATTGGCTGGGATGGGGTATTAGGGTGGGATGTGATGTGGTGCAGTGGGATGGAGTGCATGGAATGTTAAGTCTAATTTCCATATGGTCGTAAAGAATGCTGACAATATGCAAGATGTCAAGATGTAACCAGTCACGGATGAGATGCTGTGTGACATCATTTCATCAAAAATGTTAAACAAAATGGCTTCTGGAGTTTGGAATATTTTCCCATTAAACACCCTTTTTAGGTTAAGATATCATCTCTTGAAGCTAAACTGATACTCCAGTTTGATGTTTTTTGTTGAAGGTCAGCTTTATTTGGATAATTGGGATGTCACATGTTAGCAATAAGAAGAAAATGGGCAAAATGTGTGGTACTAAGCGAGAGAAACATCGTTGCACACCCATCATACCAGTGTGCCTGTTTGTATCTATATTCTGGCGACTCAACATAGCCGACTGTCGCCATCCCTGTTTGCGTCAGTGACACACAGTTACTGGTAAGTGTTTCCATATGATTGCGTATCATTGGGAACCGATTAGTAGGACTCTCTGTGTCTCTTTACATTGATATGGAAATCAGCCTTTAAAAACAGGTTTCGAGAGAAAAAGTCCACAAAAAATCTGCTGAAATGAAACCACACAGGCTTTCAATCTACAACCTGTTTGAACATCAAGACCATTAATCAATGGAATAGTCCTTTTACAGTATGTAGGCTACATGCACGCATGTACATCTACCCATATTTGATTTTCACAAACTTACTCAAAGCAAGTACAGGTAGGCAGTCATAACTTTGTTAGAGACAAGGCAAATACAAGAACAAAATATTACAGTACGGAAAAGAATTTCAAAGTTCAAATCTATGTCATTGTGATTAGACGAGACATTAAAAGTAGCCAATTTTATATGTAATTTGTCACTGCAGTGTGAACAAGTCTGTCTTATGGTTCCCACATGCTATCACAAACACTGAGTAAGGTCTCGGATGGTGGATCTTAATGGCCACAAATACAAATGGAAAAACAAGGAGAAAAAAAATCAAAATGACAGAAAAAAAAGAGACAGACTTTAGACTAGACGTGAAAAATAACGATACATCTGATGCTTACAATAAGTCTGCCATACCTTCGCATACAAAGCAAAGAAAAAGACTCGGCTGGTATATTAAATACAATGGTGGAAACTTTTGCTTCAGTACTCTATTTTATTATAGCCATGTAGAAAATTGTTTGTGCAAAATAACTGGTCCATGGGCTAGCAAACTTCAAAAAGAGAAGACAAAGAAATAACACCACAGTTCAGGGACAGCGTGGCATGCACGGACAAATGTTTTTATTTCCAAAAGGTTTCATTTCTTTAGAAATGCACCCTTTTGCCTTCAGAGCCAGCCCAACCAACAACCAATGGTTGTGAAATTCTACACCCAAGTCACCAAGTTGTTTTTGCACCAAAAATACCCACAACGTTTCTTGCGTATTTCTTGTATTACAGGTGATCGATTACATACATGTCAGGAAATATACACATACAATGCAGAGAGAGATTATGCATGGTACCAAATATTATGTTGCATTGAAACTAATCAAGCTTGCATACATGTACATGTACATGTCATGAACCGTATGCATATCTGAACAAATGTATGGTTTATGTACACAAACTCAGTGGATATTCATTACTAATATAGCAAGAAATTTCTGAAACGGTCAATAGCCATTTTCTCCATTTCAAAACCTTTGAATATGCATGTACACGTATATGTATCTTAAATCTAGGGACATTCATGACAGTACATACATGTACATGTATGAACACACACATTGCCAATACAGTATCACTTAATGTTCATACTGAGGCCTGTTCGTTTTCATCTCTCTCAAATTCAATGTCAAATCTTCAAGCCAGCATATCCTCCTATCATAACTGAGCAGCTGAGATAACCAGACTTGCTTATCAGCGCCTACTGTACTAATGCTACACATGCTGCTGTGACAGCAGCAGTGTGATCAGGCAGCGGTGTTTATCCTCGCTTTACTGCCTTCTGCTTGTCGAGCTGGACAAGGCCGACATTTTTAGTTCGCACCTCTTAAGCTTGTAGTCGGGGCACGCTTTTCTCAACGCTTCCTGGAATGCGGAAAAGGGCTTGGCTTGTAAGAGATGTGTAAATGGTGATGCCTGGGCTGATGTCTTGAGTGAGTGGACATTGGATCAAGAAATTTGCATCATGACACTAGGAATCGAAGCAATCAGAACTAGAAACCAAGTTGCATATGTGTAACTCTGCTTTCATTATTATTTAATGTCAAAAATTTCAACCCATGTTGCAATTAAAATTTTCTTCTTCAATCGCAGACTTTTTGTTTTGATGGCATGAAATGACACCATAACAAATTTTCTTGAGCAAATCTTTTTTCAATGAGAATGGCACAATTGCACACAAATACTTCATTTTTCCCTTCCACTTGAGAGCAATGCACGTACATGTACGTGTTTCCGTCTGACAGCTAAAAAACTCATCCTACCATTAATATCATTCAATTTCACACGTTGAACATCAGCGTCAACAAAATCTGACGTACGGCAAACAGATTTTACAAACTATGAATAATGCATCGCCAAAGAAATGGTGAGAACCTGCACGATGGAGAGAAAATTCCATCGCAGCCAGGAGAGAGGCGGATGGCTAGAAGTTGTTCATTAGATCGCGCATGAATGGCAAATTGCTTGACTCTGATTAACCTTTCCTGCATGGGGGGAGGAGGGTGTTGCTAAGGTAGGGACACACCTCTCAGATGTCTCGTTAGCAATACACCTGCTTGTTCTTTTTCTCCCCTCCAGAATTTCTGAGAGGTCATTTCGATAACTTGATGACCGTAAGAGGAAAGACAAAATCTGATGTACACGTACAGAATGTGATGGGTATTCAGGTATTGGCATCGTGATTACTTAAAGGTATTGGTGCAGGCATCAATTCAAACTTGAGAGTGCACGTATCTTTAGGTGCTCAATGCCATAAATATATGGGTTAAAAGAAAAGCACTATAGTAGAAACATAAAGACAAACGGCACTAAAAAAATGCAACTTACATGTAGCTTTGCTTCTGAAGTAGCCAAGAGTGGAGTATTCATGCGGGATGCTAAACACTCTTGGTTAATATTTACACTTTACACATGTATGTGCAATGCCAACATTATGAGCAATCCAGTACAAGTTCAAACTCAAAGAACTCTTGCTTTCACTCTTTCATGAAAGAAAACTTTTTCCTAGGATTTTTTTTTACTTGGAGACTGTTGCTTTCATCCTTGCACACTTACTCAAGCCAGCAAATTCTGGCAAGAAGGAAAGGCTGATTGGTCAAATATTGACACAATTCATCGGGTAAAAACTTCCACAGATTGGCAACTAGGGACAAAGACCTTAAACCAGGTCAAAGCTAAGGGCTACTCCTTGATAGACTCGGAAAAAAAATTCAACACAAAATAAAGAGAAGGAAAGAACGGTTCCATCTGGTCCTCCGACTCAACCGGTGGTCAATATTTCTCCTCCTCTCCGGTAAATTCTCAAGAGGAGTTCTTCACTTTGCCCTGCTATTTCGCCAGTCAACAGCGACATGTGTGATGAGTCGATGACAGGAAAATATGAACAAGAACATATCCAAGTTCCGGCTCGGTAAACGTTCCCAGGACGTGGGCTTTTGCAGTGTTTCACTTCAAATTTGCACTAGTTGGCTGTGTGTAGCTATGTATATCAGATGGCACTGCAGTGCAGACATGATGTCTGATGAGCCTTTTGTTTAATGAGTCATTTTTCTACCTCTCCTGGTACAGTACTGTCCATTTGACGACCCCATTGGAAATGGAGACAGACTTTGAAGAAGATGAAATTTGAGCAGAGTGACAAACAAGTACTTTCCTTGATGAGAAAATGGAAACTACATGTACATTTAAAAGCACCCTGCGGTCACAAGTCTGTCCGGGGGAATTTCAAAGTTTGATAAATGAAATTTTAGGAAAAGTTCACCCAATCACGAAAAGAAATGTGCCCCTTTACCAATTAAAATGATTGTGTGGATAGAAAAAGTGACATCTACCCTACCGTATCTATCTTCCCTACTTAAAAGCATGAGCGGAAATCTCTCTTCGATCGTGGGGGGCCTTCCATTTACACTTTTTTTGTGCACACCATGTTTATTATCTTATTCCATTTATAAAAACTCACAAGTGAAAATTCTCGATCCATCAATTCCTTTAGTATTTTGTTTTGCTTAAAATATGGAGGGGACATTTGACATTGTGTCCCCCTTGCACCAAATTCATGGGGGGATGTGTCCCCCGTCCCCCCCCCAGTATTTCCGCCCATGCTTAAAAGTCAGTAAAAAGAATACTTTTCATTTATTCAGCAGTAGATGTATTTCACAAGCTCCATCAATACATGTATCTAGCATTGAAATCATAGAGGAAATAAAAGGACCTACATGAAATTGGAAAGCAGACAACTTCAGTGATATCATTCTAATGAGAAATGCTAGCCTAAAAACCCAGCCAGCCAGTGGAATTTGATTTCAGGCAAGCTGTGCTCATCAATAAAAGCATCTGTGAGATCCGAGTCTTGTCTTGCCACAATGCTAGCGTGTTTGTTTTTCCCTAACCAGAGAAAACTGACATGACACCCAATAAGATATATCAAGGCAGGCATCTCAAATAACAGTCTTCTTCATTCGACAGCTTCTCCTTTCTTCGCCAGCGACAGACAGGTAGCTAACACTTTCAGTTGTGTGCTGCTATGAGGCAGGCCGGCACAGAAATGTCATATATATTAAAATGTTCGGCAGGTTCTCGGTTTCAGCCGTTTCTCCCTGGAGAATCCTACTGGATCTGGTTACGCCGACTGAAGTTTTGAGTTCGCGCAATTTAGCGAACCGAGGGGCACAACGTGCAGAAGAGGAAAATGGCAAACAGAGTCACTTTGGGTAGCACTCCATAGCACAGTATCTTTCTGATGGATAGATGTTTAGAGGGGCTGCATAACTCGGCAGGATCTACCTTTGATGCTACCTTAGACATTTGTCTACTGCATTATTATTCAAATTCTTTCAGTAACCTGAAGCAATAAGGATTAAATGTGATTTCCATCTGTGGAATTTATATTTCAGCCAATCCAAACCCCCCATGAAATCTTCAAATACAGTAAAACATGAACTGAATGTACATGTAAAGGCCTCATAAAGTGACAAACATATGTGGCATACCGGGTGGGCCATAAACCTTGCAGTTACATCAATGTTAGATCAGTGTTTGCAAAATGTTTAGGAATAAAAGGGATAATAACTGAATAAATGTTGAGGTGAGAATCCACTGGTTGGCTGTACATGTGCTTTCGCGGATGAACCATAAAAGGCTGACATCAATTTATATTTCAGAATATTTAACCTTTGTGCATATAAAATGCACTATTTGTAGAGTGTACATATACATGTATGTTCATGGCTGGAGTGAACTCCTATGGTCTATGGAAAAAAGGTTTTATATTCAATCATAATAAATGGTAATGATGCATGGGGAAGAATATGCACAGATACATGTACATATTTTCAGTCTCCTTCACACCACACTAAACATACAGGTCAATATGTTAATTAATCCTACTTACTAGCAACAGTGACAGCTCCTCGTCTGCTACTCAAACTTGCAAAAAAGTCTCCCTCCTCCAATTCAGCACTGCATTGATACGAGCCTTCATCATCTAGGGAGACTGGGGCTATACGCAGAGCTCCACTGGGTTGTACTCTCTTGGTTGGGTCATCTGCCGGAACCGCACTGCCATCCTTGGTCCAGCTAATTGTAGGCACTAGAAGGGAATATACTGAACAGTTCAGTGTAACCGCAGAGCCTGGAACGGCTATAATGTTTGAAGGTTCTGAAGTGAAGTACACAGGGTTGAAATCAGGTACATCTGCAGGTGAAAAAGAAGAGAAGACAACATTTCAGTGTTATTTCATTCAACATTTCTATTTGAAAAAGTACATCCTAAATGTGGACAGAATAATGTTGAAAGTTGGCCATGACAGGGATCTTTCAAGGCAAAATGCCAGAGTAACATTTAAGCTGTTCTTCTTCTGGGGAATCACAGAGAGTTTTTGCTGTTTTTTTTAACTATACACAGTTATCAACTATATTTTGGACTCCAACTACCTGTTCAATAAACTAAACGTAAAGTGATCAAGGAAATGTGAGTAGCAGGAGCTTCAATGATGACTGTCTAAACAACTTGACACCTTCACATTCCTAACAATCTTCTACTGGTAAATCCAGCGAAGACAATATACCCAAATAAAAATCCTTACTTGCAACAAAGACACAGGCAGAAACACATTCACGAAAGAATTCAAAAATCTAATTCAGTGTGCAGAGATTTATGAGCCAGATTTGTTCATAAAATCCAAGTATTTATACACACACGCAGAATCAACCAATTCTTTTAGATTAAAACTGCTTTGAATTGATCCATTCTTTGTTTATTATTTCCAGAAATGGCTTCATTATCCATCTTTGCATGTATTCCCCCGGATCGCTAAAGCTTTCAACACTTGCATGCATCAATGTTTGGAGAGCACAGTCTTCACCAAGGAGTCTCCCATTCAACATCAGCCTGATGTGATTGTTTACTCTAAACTGCTGTCAGCCACTAGGACAAGTTGTATCTCTCAAATCATCTTGGAGAGGAAGTGTGGATGGTTTGATGCGCAAGCAAATCTTCTAAAGAAAAAAAAGGCAACCCTTGGACCGGAGACGCGACGACGGGGAAAGTGTACGGCACCACAGCATTGCCATTAGGCGGTAAACCACAAAAGACTAGCGCTAAAGATCACAGGAAAATTTACTTTGCACAGAAAGCAGGACCAGTGAGATGATCCCTTATCAAAACATCTTTTTAAGACTGTTAGAAGCATCATGGCAGTAAGAAAGATGGCTCCATTGAAATTGGTTTCTGACAGATTTATTTATGACTAAGTCATCTGTTGTTAATATATCACTGAATTTGGCAAACAGCTGGGGGAGGGGATCTGAGTAGAAAGCAAACAAATATTAGAATACTGTCTGGTTTTGTCAGTTAAAGATACAATGTGGTACGTGTACAATGGTGTTTGCATCCTTTGCTCTTAAAACGCGTTCAAGTTTCAAGTTACGGTACCATACACTGTATTTGTATGCAAGTTACCAGAACTAGCAAGTGGTATTAAACTTGCAAGTTATTACATGCTCTTTCCAACTATTCATGCCAACACTGTAGGACAGTGCAGCAGAACTGCATACATGAAACTTAAGGAAACTTACACTCCGAGTCTGAAGTAACCTAAAGTTACTGCCTGTGTGGTTTTCTACAATAACTGTGCCAGATGTACATGTACGCTTTACGCATGCACAGACAAGATCAATATTCAATTCAAACATTTGACAATTAAGAAAGAACATGTGGACACCAAGTCTACGGTACATCATCCCATCCGTAACATGAGGACCTGGTACAATGCCCCTCCACTCTGCTGAATACAGCTAAGATTAGGGCAGCCATCTGTCCTAATGGGAGGATTACACAAGATGTCTTCAGACGAAATGTACATGTAGATTGGAGAGCAGATGGAGGGATTATCACTGGGAGATTGCATCTCCCCTGTCATCTTAGAACCATCTGAGCTGAAGAAAGGATTACACGCATCATGGCGGAGGACCAATCAAAATCAATCGTTGGACTAAAATGTGGCAAGAACTGAGGGAGTTGGAGATCCTTCAAATCACCAAATGGACAAAATGTCTGTGTTTTCAATCAAACAATACTATTGTGAGCAGCTTTTTTTTTCCATAAGTTGCTTTTTATTGCACTGTACCTTAATTGCTCGAAGTTCCTAGTTTTATTTGAGATACATGTACATCTGCAGGCTTTGCGCAAACTTTTTTTCCTGGCTGGCTCACTGGGCTAGTTAACTGGATATTTTACTAACCCACATATAAAATTTAAAACCCCAAATTCGTTATCAGCTCACCAATAAAGAATTGACATTTCAGAAAATAAAAGGCTGATGGTATAAATAAAGCGGCATGTATGTTAGTTAAACATCACTTGAGTCACTGGTAAGGGAGTTAGGAACAAAATCATCTCTTTGCTCCATCTTTCCCCTCATTTGGGTTGCTTACGTTAGGCGAAAATTGCCACTTTTTGCTTACTTTCAGATATTTAGGCCTATATTGATACATTGATTTATATTGAATACTTGTTTTTATTTTGATCTACGTTTTAACAGGTTGGCTTATTCTGAATTTTTCACTAGCCCACCAGGCAACTAAGGAACCAAGTTTAGGTAGCCCGGAGCATTTTTAGCTAGAATTTGTACATTGGGCTAATAGTATTGGATAAACCCTGTGCATACCAAATTAAACATGTAGCCAGTGTTTGGCATGCACAAGGGTTTATCCACTACAAACACAGGGCAAAGGTTCCCCTCGTTTTCTCCGTTTTCTCAGAATAACGCAATCTACATTCAGAATTCGCATCTTGGCATGAACAGAAAAAAAACCCTTTTAATCTTATTTTAGTTGAGCTCTGAAAACAAATGACACTGCATTCGATTTCGATGCTTCCATATTTATTTGAACAGATAAAATCAGAGAAAATGTGTTTTCCTTAGAGGTGCTCTTGAAATGCATTGTTAATGAAACCAACTGATGTCATCTTTCAAACATAAACAAGACAGTGTGAACATATAGGCATCAATGAAGTATTTTCAAGACTTCAGAACTTTACATTTGTACATCTTCCTCTGAATTGTTTTTCTTGCTGTTCTTGAGAACAACAGCAACAAATTAATGTCACCAAAGATAATTTTGCACATGTAGGCACGTTTTTGTGTTGTCATAAAGAGTAGTCTCATCAGTCAATACTTGCCACAGTGCGACCTTGACGGAGTAATTGATGATGATTACACCTGCCAGGATTCCTTTAATGAACACTGAATAATTCAATTAAAGCAATCTGAATCACCGCCCATGAATATTAATAAGTAGTTAATGGATAATAGGGCTGCTGTCAGAACTTTTTCATTTAAATTAATCGAGGACCGGAAGTGATCAGTAGGATGACAGCATTTCACTCCAGCACCTGTACTTTCAGTATCATCTAATTGGATGGCGTACTTTACAGGCAGACGACTGAAAGATGATACAGATTGGAGTTTAGAGAGCCCATTTCATACCATTTCATGAGCTAATATTTGCCAGTCACAGCGATAACATCAAGCTGATCTACTGGCTCATAATGATGGTTGACAAATTTGACTTCTCCCCTTCCCATTACAAGTCCATCTTTACTACTTCAGACGGACCAACATTGCCAGTGTCTGTAAACACTATAGGTTCGTATGTCATACACAAATATGTACATGTACACCGGCCAAGTACATGTAAATACATGTGTATGTACATGTACATGTACATGTAGATAGATGGCTGTGAAGCACTGCAAAACATGTAGCAACTGGAGAAAAAATTGGCAGTCTCAAATTCTTGTCATTTTCAAATTTGTAACTACTACTAGTACAGTACATGTACACCTTCAGTACATGTACATGTACATCACAGGTTCTGTGTGCATCCTGCAGTCACATGCCAAGGTTGGTTTAAGCATTGCATAGGCCTGACAATTTTACAGAGCACCTCTAAGGAAAATACTTTGTGTCTGATTTAATCTGTTCAAATAAATAAGGAAGCAACAAAATTGAATGCAGTGTTTGCCTTAGGGGTGCTCTTTAAGCAAACCTATTTCCAACAAATGAACAGATTTTTCTTTTACTGGATCACTGCACACAGTTTACAGAGTTCAAACTGACACCAGATTGTCCACAGCTGTCAAATTACAGAGCCATTAACCTCTGTCATCAAACAGACATACACCTGTACATGTAGCCACTTGACCATTGGGCTTATATGTCATCTCTTGATACTTAGTACATTTATTGAATTATCTTCCAATGACAGTTCCGCCCTTTCACACTTACAGCTAAAAGCTTCAAAGATTAAGGATAACAGCTTGGACATATGTATTTTTATGTTGATAATTTTTACAGAAATATCTCATTTGCAGAAACAAAGTTTCAAAGAAAGAAGGCAACTGCAAATACCATTGTGCTTTTTAAAATTTCTTTTGAGGAAAGACCCATGTTGGTGACTACTAAAGGCTTGTGACAGCTACAGTGTGCATTTTGAAAATTTAAATGGGTTACTGTTTAAGAAAAAAGTTGTAATTTTCCTTCAAAATCTGACCAGTGACCAATAAAAAGCAATAAATCATGCTGTCTCTTTCTTCTCTCTGTACACTGTATATTTTTACCTTTCTGAAATTTTTTTTCCAGATCCAAACTAAAAGAGGCTCAGTTTCTCTAAAAGAGGAAACTGTTTTCATCCTTCCAGGTCTAACGCCGTCACCTGTTCCTAACTGCACCAAGAAGCCATTTTGTTTGCTCAGGCGGCAGTATTATTGAATTATCCAAGGACTGACTGTCCTGTGCTGGGAATAAATCGAATCAAGATTTGAATGCAAGAGGGGTTGAATGGACAACGACAGGGCCAAATGGGAGTGGATAAGGGCTAATATGCCTGTTTAGGAGGAGGGCTAAATGTCTTTGGTTGATAAGAAATCCTCCACCGGTTGGAGGGGGGGGGAATCTGATTGAAACTGTCTACATTTGACCTAATCATGCATGTACAAGAAATAAATGTTACAAAGTCATCATTCACATGATTTCTCTTAAACTGCATAAATGAATAAAAACTTTATATTTTCAGTACTTGGGATTGTTGTACACATTGTACTCCACACCATAAAAAAAGATTTAATTTCCCACCCCCCCAAAAAAAAAAAATTACAAGAGTTTATAACAGATTCAATATGGCCCAACAACTTCCCACAATGTCTCCAATGAAGTACACATAATCTGGCTCCCTGCCTCATGCATGTATTTACATGTACACCCTCCAGTTCTGTAGGCTGACTTCATACCTTATACTGGTAAATGTACATGTTTTTATTGCACTCCTTTTTCTTTCAGTATGGCACAGAGAAACCAGTATGAAATTCTCAACCATGACAGTGTTTGCTTTATCACCTTTTGGTATTATTGTCCCTATGCCATTTTTTTTAACACTTTATCTCTCTTTGACCTCGATGTATATGATTTCATCTCACACCTCACTCTTCCGCCGTCCGTGACATTCACACTTTATTCTGCACTGTCCAACCAATCAAACTGTCTCTTCTATACAAGATCCACAGGGATCCGTCCAGTTCATTCATACTTGTCCCAGTATGTCCCTGGAGATTTGATTGGCTGAACAGAGGTTACCATTGACTCAGTGTATTCAAAACATCTCATCTCTGTGTAGTATGAAGTGTATTGGAGATGCACTTTCTTCTTCTCAACTTCAGAAACCGAACTGTCTGATGCATCATTGTAAAAACACAACGACAGTCATGACAGTGTGGGTCTCCTGATGTCAGAAATTTCTGTTTCCAAGCAACACTGTTTTGTTTTCCAGCAGGGGGGCTGAAATCTGAGCTGACAATTTGTTATTGCATTTATGAGAGATAAACTTTACTGATCTTCCAAGTCCTACATAACACATATGAAATAAAACATGATGTATACATGTATGTAGAGCTTGAGGCGGATACACCCACCAGATAAGGGGTAACATGTATTGAATCTGAGGACCAAATGCACACAAAAAAAGGTACATGTATTATGGCGTCAGCATTGTCTCCACAACTTGGTCTAGACTTGGTCTCTTTAACGTGATGGCAGACTACCCACATGTATTGGCACCATACTGTCATGAAGTTGTTGGCGCTACGCTTGAGTTGAACAACAGAGGTTGTGCTTGGCATCTTTCCAGTACTATAAGTGCTTTTGTTTCATAGCAATACACACGAATAGACCTGTGCATATCTTCCATATCAAAAGCACTAAACCGAAAAGATGGTTGCCATGCACAGTCCACAACCTCTACAGTTGCTGTGGGGATAAATAACTCAGGTCCAAATTTCTGGACAACAGGAGTAGCTCCCTAAACCCTGTGCACATGAACAAAACACAGAATGAACACTATGTGAACAATCTCTCATTAAATTTTCACAATGCAACTTTGTTCTGTGAATGGTAAAAGTTCATGAACATTGACACATGCTTAAGCATGGGTGACTGTGGAGATAAACATACATGTAAGGTAAGATATAAAGACAGCCATGAAAAGATACTGCTGAAGTGAATTTGACAAAGAGTGGATAAGAATCAAGGACTTCTTGTCTAAGAGTTTAAATTATTCAAAATCTCATTAGTTCTGTCCGACGTTGTAGATATGCTTCACCCACAAAAATTAATGGTATATCCTCGTATCCGTAGTGTGGGCTGTCAGCAAGGTAAATGTCGAGAACGTAAAGATTCCCAAGAAGGTCTCATGTGATTTATGTCATCATTAATAGCAGATGGCTTACGCGCATGCCTATCTTCAAATGCCATTGGTGAGTGTCCAATAATTTCCGCTGGGCGGTGTTTATCGGCAGAATCCTGTAAATCATGTTTGGCTGTCAAATTAACAGCGATGATATATCGTACCTTGATAATGGAAAGATGTGGAGATGTTTGCGTTATACTGTATATGGCAGTCATTAGATAAAATGAAGAATGGGGAAAATGGTGCCAAACCATACCGTGTAATGCTAACACATAACAACCTGTGCATGTCACACACAGACTCACACATTGTAAACATAGCAAACCACATCAACTGACATTGATACCGACATCATTTCCAATATTATTTACCCCCCATTTTAATGAACTTTTATCAAATATCTTTCAGAATCCATGCAGAGTGTATTTTGGGCCTGCTCAAGGGAGCTGAAAATCTGGACACTGTGGGGGTAATAGGAGGCTTTTAGCAGATCAATTTATGACAAAAACCAACACATTTCCAGAGGAAAAAGAAAAAAACGGGGTTAGCATGAGGTTTTCCCTCTCAATGTACATGAACCATACCACCATCAATTTCAGTTAACTTGGCCAACTAACTAAAGCTCTGCTCTTTTCCAAATACCACAACACTGTAGGCAATGGCATCCATGGCAACAACACTTCAGCTGTGGATCTCTAGCACAGTGTCAATGGAGTGGATACCACTGACCACAGAGCAGTCCATACAGCTTTTATCATTGTAGTGAAGTACTATAAAAACTGACCTCTGGCCAAGCACAAAAGATGGCCTGATAACTTTGTAATTAATGAATACACTGGCAAATAACTTTGATAAAACTTTATTGAAAGAGGTACCAAATGAGCAATGGACGGGCAGTTGACTTGCATGGTCACTGACCACTTTGTAAATGACTTTTTTGAGATATCTTTTCTGCAACATTATACTGTACATGTACATGAACAGTATAAATAGCACGCAAGTATGAGGAAGTGGTATGGATTCACTGTTTTTTTCACTTATTGTGATGAATATACAACACTTTCTTCCTATGGAGAAATGAAAAATGGCCTTGTAATCTTATGCTACCCCAACCAAGGCTGTGTGGTCCACTCTTTTTACCTTCAAATCTTCCAGGACTATTATGTCCAGTGTTACCAAACAATGGCAGTGGACTTTCTAATAGGATCAAGCCCCAGTCCTCCAGAAAAACTTGTAGCCCGGAGGTATGCAGGATTTGAGACAGATTTGGATGGGTCCCTGGATGCAGACCTGCCTAGTGGTTTGGGATTTAGAAGGATTTGTCCCAGGTAAAGACAGAGATTGTCTCCTCTGTCATCACTGGCCAAAGTTGCCTGCACAGAATTCTCTCGATCTGCCAGCCTGGAGATGCTAAGATCTGTTTGGTCATTTAAGCGACTTGACTTGCCAAGAGGGAACTGGGCACGTCTCAGGTTGAAGGGTTGAATGCAAAGTGGCAGAGGGGGAACAATGGGGAAGGCACAGATCAAAAGGAAATGGTCCAATATGACAGCTGGACCACAACACAAGTCATTATCCATCACTGATACCCCCACAAAAATCCTAACAAATCTAACCTATCGTTAAAATCATCCCAAAAATCCTGAACCTCCTTGAGATGGTATAAAAGCACAGCGGCACTTTTAAAAGTGAAGGATTTACATGTAGGTTTGCTTGTACTGTACATCTGTAAATACCCTGCTGTAGACAGCGACTGCTAATAGTAACTTTATATGGCTTGACAAAATCCTGGCAAATGTGCTGCATAAGTACACGTACTTCTGAAGTCGGTAGCACTGAAAACCACTTCAATGCGGAGCTGTTTTCATCACTGATTTAATCCTCAAAAGCCAGGACCCTAGGACAAGCAAGGGCTGGCTTAACTGTAAATCTGTTTACCAGAAATGACTTGACTTTCTGTATAAAGGCACACAGGGAGCTACATACATGTACACACACAGTCAGGATGACAGGCCGACCAACTGCATTTATTGGTATCTGGAATATATGCTAGTGTTGTTGAATAGATAAAACACACTGGTGTTCACCCCTGTATCTGCAGCTTTTGTGTTTTTATAGAATTACTTGTGAGAAGCCTTACGCATTCAATTGAAGACATTCTTGTGCCAAATCATATTAGCAGTATAAACAAGCTCAAGACCAATGCCATGACCTCTTGACCTTGTACAGAGACACGGTACAGATGCACTCTAGGTGCCATGACAGGCCTTCTACATGTATGTTTATAATCAAACATGTCAAGAGGTTGCTGCGTGGCAAATATGTACATATTTTTGTGAGTCTGAGCTTTCTTCACCACAAGACACCAGAGACTGATGAATACCTTCACTCAGGATAGCCAAGGGCGCACATGCTGAGTAACCCACCCTCCTAGCGCTCCAAAGGAGGCAAAGGAGGCACTTCAAGTAATTACCGGTATCAAGATGACCCCTGCAGAAATAGTTCACACCACACTCTCCTTCACCTGCCAGCAGAACAAGGCTGACATAGTAGGGGGTCCAGGAGGCCCCCACAGCTACTGAAACTGATACTTACCCCAGGAAAGCCAATTCCTTCTCATCAAACCCAAGATGCATTCATATGTATTCAGTGACCCTAATGCAAGTGTGAAATTCCATACAAGAAGGCCTCCTCTCCACCAGAATACCAATGAAGGCTATGTCAATACTGAAGTCTAGAGCCCTGAGTCCAACATGGATCACACTGCATTTCCTCACATCTTTGCATCTGGACTGGTTACCAGGCAGTTATACCGGTACTTATACCAACTGAACAGGTGGATTACATTTCAAGTTTCAGAATGAATTTGTTAATGAACCTTTAACCTGCTGGCTTGAGAGAAAATTGAAGGTGCCAAAGTGGCCTTGAATATCAAATGCTTTCATCCTTGTCCAGTTGTCAAATTTGTCATAAGGATGGCGAGTTTGAGCATTATGAGAGAAATGTCTTAGAACTCGCTTCTCACTTGCTTTCCCCGATTGTATGCATGTACAGTGTATTTACCTCCCTTAAATTCTAAAGCTTAGATTTTCTATATATTTTTTGCTTTTGTTTCTGTTGTGTATTTCTGTGCAATTTTTAGCTTGTGAGCCTACAGGTACCAGGTCAATATGTGTACTGGTACATGTACCATCTACCTGTACATGTACGTATCCTTCTTGCATGTACAACTTGAATGTCAGGTAATAAATTTAGAGTTTCCTTTCCTTCTGCATCGAATCTACGGTAGAACACTTTCCAATGTGACCTTGCTTGAAGATCTTTAAATCTCAACAAACAGAACAAAACAATAAGGTGGGGGCATGTTCAGTTCAAGCTGAGACCTTAAGTTCAAGAACTTGTTGCATGTGCAACCAATGAGCATGTACAAAATACACAGGTGAACATTAAGGTTATCTGTGCATTACTATAAGGCAATTTGTAGAGCTGACATGTACGTGCCATGAAATGTAGGTTCAAGATTTTCGGTTTCACGTGAACATTGTATGCTGATGAGGCATATTATATCAAACTTTTACGACATAAAAATTAGACGCTAACACACAGAAATCAGTTGAGGTACATGTACTGTACTTAAAAAGACAACTGACTTGAGAACGTTGTAATTGTGTAAGCAACACAAACATGCACAGGCTCAACTTCAAACAATCAGAGCATTATTATTTCCTACAGTGTAAATGTACATGTATGTGGAAATTCCTTCTACCAAAACACTAATACATCACATTCACAATAAAAAATCCCTGTCAAAAGTTTAAATTCTAGGCTTATCTGAAATTCTGTGCGTAGGAAATATGTGACTCCATAACTTGAAATATCTCATTCTGGGGTCAGTAACTTCTCTGATCTCACATCCCTGTAGGCAAGATAAGTCTTAACAACTGTAACCTACATGTATGACAGTACCAGAGATTAACTATGGTGCAATAGGCTGGGTCTAAATAACCTGGCTATGGCTTGAATCAACATGTGTGTCCATGCCTTCATCCATGGTCTTTGGAAGCAACTGCTAGCTGGCTGTGGCTACCAGTACAGTGTAGTATAGGCATGTGTAAGATGTCACAGCCAAGTGGTACAGACAAAGCCATATTAACATGAACGGTATTCCCATTCAATCGTGAAATTGACCCTAACTCATCCAGGGGTAAGAGTCAGCAGTGATTGACCATCGACCATCCATGGACCAAATGAATGGGCCAACAAAGTACACAATCTGGTATTGGGTATAAAAACAACATTCTACTTGGATGTTTGTTTGCTCCATACACACAGAAATTTAAAGTGGCCAATTCAACCCCGTGCCACTGGGCCAGACCAGACAGCCTGGCTGAACAGTCTGAGATCTTCTGTGTTGTTTCTTTATCACCTTTCCAATCAGTTTGTTGGACAATGTTGAGTGGTGCATGCAATGTAGCAATTTATCGCAGGCCTTAGTGAAGCCAATATCTCACCCTTATCGCCATGTCTAGCATTGGGTAAATACTCCGTGCGTCAATCAGGTCAACCATACACATACTCTCATGTAAAAAAAAAGTGTCTCGGGGAAGGAGGGGAATTAAGAGAGCACAGATACAAATTGAACTTCGAAAGAGGAAAAGGAGTCCATTCCGTTTCCACAGGAGCACTTGTTCACTAGTTTGTGTACTTGGTCTAATTTGTTGACGATCTAGTTGTACATGTACGTGCATGGTTTACCATCTAGGCCAATTGATTGGTTGGCGTGCCTTGCCAGATAGTGCCACAGTAGCAACTTACATGTACCTGTGTACTGTACTCAAGGTCACTTTACACATTCATTTTTTCATGTCTCCATCTTCTCTGACTATGAGCAGCTTCTGTCCAGATCCCAAGGAGAAGCTGACTAGGTGGTCCTGTCATACTTTCTTCAGTCTTAACGTCTTGCTATGGCCAAAAAAGGATCTCATCATCATCTTAACATCATCATAACAAAATAACTATAAAGTACTTTGAATGATACCCGTAGCTGCATACAAATTGGACTGACATTGTTTTTGGCGGAATCCCAAGTGAAGTAATTTTCACATTAAGGGAATTATATACATACATTTGCAGGTTTTTTTAACTTGCTGGTTGAAAACTGCATTATGTTTCAGGGCATAACCTCACATCTGGACTTAACTACTGAACTCAATTTATAGAAAATGATGACTCTAAAGTTTGTATCAACAAGACTGTCTGATAAAAAATGATTCAAGTCAATCAATAAGGAATTCACTCAAGTCTGAGATGATTCCAATCTGAATAAAAAAAACAACAAAACAAAATGAAAAAATTCTTCCTGTGTTTGGACTGATTAAACGGATCAGTACAAGCTGGTGAACATTCCAATCAAGGAGGTCATTATTATTCAAATAACAAATGGCTGCTGGCTCCAAAATGTCTCAGCCTATTTTTTTCAGTTGATTAGTCGTTATGGAAAGAAAGATTAAATGTAAATATCACAGAGATGGCATTTTACTCAATTAACAAGGTGTTACAACAATGTAGCACACTACCCCTTCCATATAGACTGCATGGAATGTGAGCTTGGATAAACATGAGCTCAATCATGGCAAGGGAGTAAGCACTGCTGCACGATTTACTATGTCCACAGCCACCTTTTTACAAATATCAAGCAATTACAAACTATGCAGCTTCAGTGAGTAGGTAGCAATACTAATGAATATTTCAATAATTGACAAGGTCAAGGGATTGAAACGGTTCACCTTCTAGTCAACTCATCTTCGAAATTTATGGAGGCACACAAGTGGATCAAACCATAGGACAAGAAGCACCTTAAACTCTTTCCCCTAAAAACTCTCATCACAACCCTGCCTTGAAGATTTCTTGGAATAAAACAATAATTTCCTTAAATTCTCCCCCATTGAAGCCTTTTTGACCACCTTTTTGCTCTTTTTATCATTAACCCACAGACCTGATGCCAACCTAATTTTCCTTGGATATCCAATCGGGATTTTTCTAGTAAACTTTTCAAGAAAAAGGCTAAATTGACTAAAAAATTAAACAAATTTTGCACTCATTTGTTTGTGCGGAGCCCCAGCAGACTTTTATTTAGCCTATATCTGCAAACAATAATTCCTACTTTTTCCTTCATCTGCATTCTGAAAAATCAAGCATTACACATTAGCCCACTTCCACGCTGATCATGTCATTTGTTTTCATAGCCCCTTCTAATGATGAATTCCAAATTTCATGGGGCTGCATTTGAAGGCCTTCTGGAGTAGGGAATCGGTCGTTTACCGTTGCCTAAGGCATCTTGTCTCATCTTCCTTCTCTCCTTGGACCAATATCTCAATCAGGAGGCAAGACGCTCCTGTCTACAATGTATAGGAATACTCATTAACTTTCATATTATCTTAACCTCTGCGACCCAAAATACTGCCTCCTTGGTATCTGCATGAACCCAATAAGGAACTAAATGAGCTGTGAAATGTAAGCATTCACCAGAAGACATCAGTTCCATTTCTCTGACTACATGTACATACATGTACATAGTTTATCAAATGAGTTGTCGAGTGAATTTGTCCAGTACACCACTGTACATGTACCTTACAATTTATCTTTTCTTTTTATACAGGAGTTCCAATTTAAAGATTCAGTCTTGTAAGACAGGTTGAGGTACAGTAATTCAACCAATACCAACCCGTGTTTACCATTCCAACAGGCAGACATCAGCAATATTTATCACATGATACAGTACGGTACATGATACCATTTTTTGACTGGTGACATGGACATGGTTACAGGTGCAGTATACTGTACATGTACATTGGTCAGCTTACCAATGGTAGCCATCTTCAAATCAAAGCTTTTACAGACAAGCACAGAAACCTGAAACCTGAATATTTGCTGAATGAGGAATGTCCCTTTCAAATATTACTATCAGATTTAGCAACACAATTTACATGTTTTTTTTTTCTTTATCATTTTCACCATTTAGAATGAATTACAATGTAGTAAGTAGTCTACTTTTATGAGTTTCCTTATTCAAGATTTAATGCTACTAACACTGAATGAACCAGATCTTATGATTCATTTTAATCATGAGCACTACCAGTGCCAAATATCCCACTTTTCAAAGGAATTTCAGGATCACAACTGATATTGCAAATATTCGTGAAAATCACATCACCATTGGTAAAGATGGTAAGAATGAATAAATCATGTCTTTAAGTTGACTGGTTCTCCATCAGCAGCCATACTGAATTGTACATATTTAAAATGCTGAGTTCTTGCCTGCCACTTTTAAACTTGAGTCAAGAGAGGGCTCACGTAACAATTTTACAAACAATCACACCAAAGAATTAGAAGCTACATGTACAACAGGCCCCAAGTTCACCATCCTCGCTGCAATATCTGAATGTAAATTACATGTAAGTACATATATTCTGCCTTTTACAGTGGTGGAGAGAAATGACCCATTACTAATGAAACACCTCCTGGCCATTTAGTGCATGTCTTGATTTACACTAAACCAACCTCTTTTTATTTCCACAACAGCCAACTTGATTAAATCTACATGTACATGTACAAGCGTCTTCTTTTTTACTCACTGTTCACCACAGGAATCCAAATGATACATTAATTGCTCTCCCTGAAGGAGCGAAAATAAACAGGGATGTCAGACCTGAGTAGTGGGAATTGAGATCCAATTGCATTACCTTGAGCTGTCTTTGCTTGGCTCAAAGTGTCCTGAGCTTTTTTGGGGTAGGCTATGGACTGGCTGCCTTGTTGGATCTGGGATAGGGTTACTGCCCAGAGGTGGCATAAACCATGGTATCAACCTGTGAAATCTCCTCACATCCACCTGCCTAGCCCAATCAATGCTGAAGAAATGATCCAACCAACTAACGAATTGGGTTTCAACGCAGCTAAGAAGCGCCAGAAGTCTTAGATTGGTCTTTTGTTGTTTCAAGCAGATTGAGGCATATCTGGTGTTAATATTTCTTTAATGGCCTGTACGTTTTTTGACACTTTTCTGGGAAAGAATATCTTTTGAAATGCTTGTGATATTGACATAGAAGGAAATCAATATCATGCTTTGATTGGAGCAATATTATTAAAGTTGTTTAGCTCTCATTATTAGCGAGAAGCTTAATGTCACTCTCCCTACAGGTTAATGTCTCCAAATAGTGCTTGACGTTTTGAGATTGAGTCTCAGAAAAATTACAACCTCCCCTCGAATCTAAATCCTACAGTAACATACATGTACCGTATATGCTGACAAATTGAACACAAATAAGCACAAACAAAAATATCCAAAAAATAACCATCAAAGACTTTATCCAAGAAACAGAAAGCCTTCTCCATGTACCAGTACACTACACAATATAAATCCATGTGATGTAGCACACTCAGCTATGAAACCAAAACATCCCTTTAAGTTTACCCTTAGGGACTATGTATTTCAATGTACAATCCATCCCTTCCTCTGTTACATGCAGTTTACAGTCTACACTTTTCGCATCATGCCATCGAACTGTCATAAACTAGTTAGAATTGATTCCAACCTGCTACCCACAATTTTCAAACGTAAATATATACCCGAGTGGATCGCTTTTCCGCACACTGTCACAAACAGCACGGACACAGTGTACCATCTTGTTTAGTGCCTTACCCACATCAATTTGGCGAATATGTAGTGGATCCTCCACCCTAAATGCATCTAATCAGTTTACCATCGACGCAGACTCACAGTGTGATTCGTTTAGAATTCAACACCATATTTCCCCCTTATTTTGAGAACGGTGCTCAGGGACAGGAGGATGGAGGGTGGATGTCCTAACAAGCATGGTAATATTTGAACATTTCCCGTTAAAGAGCAGGTTATGTGTACCATACTCTGCCACTTTTATATTTTATGAATTTTACCAGCACCAACAGGTACATAAAAATATATTAAACACTATACATACTTGTACATGTACATGACCGTTCTGCGCAATGTGTAATTTTAGTTGTAGTTAAATTGTCTTCATATAACTTGTGTTGAAATATCCTGCGTGTACATGTAATGACTGCATCAGGGGCAAATATAAAAGTACATGTATGTACAGTGTACTTTGTAGCACATTTGCAGAGATAACCTGTACCCCGTAAATTTGATGGAGACAGAGATTAGAGGGATCCAGTAATGTACACATTTTCTGGTCCAAATGACTCAATATTTGCCAAGGTTCAATAATACATGTACATGTACATGTAGCTCATTGCAATGCTAAGATCCATGCATTCAACTGTCGCTGGAGATTTTGGTTCTGCCTCTTCTCTGTTGCCAGGTATTTTCTCCTCCAGTTTTGTTCAACGCAATCGACAAATCTAAAGGACTACAGACCTACCACTAAAAATTACATTTTTATTTCTCAATTTACAATAAATGCATTAAGAACTCTGTTGATAAATATACCAATGTCTACCTGTGGATCAACAAGACATGAAAGCTTTGCTCCGATACTGTTGTCTTTAGTCAATGATGCATATTTTTGGAGAACCAAACATACACATGCAGGTGGGATATGGAAACTAAATGTACAGTACTTGTGCCACATGTGTCTGAATTATACTTTCTATTTACTCTACATGTAGATATTTGAAATATCCACACTCTTGAAATTTTCATTTCACGTCAAAGTCCAATTCTCAAGAGGTATGTACCAGTAAATCAAATTCCAGAACAAAATATACCGGTACCATAACTTGACACTTGGCAATATCCAGAGCCTTTGATTTCTGAAAGGTACATGTATCTTTCACAAGCACACAATATTTTCAGTCCCACTTTTCTCAAGGTATACAACTCAGTGAGATGGCTTCCATCAAATCATTCGCAGCTCTTCAAAATTCCTGTTTTTCTAAACTCAGCATTCCTGGCTGGGCTGTTTACACAAAGTCCCTGTAAAATGTCACTCTTCACCTTGTTTGCTCAAGACATCCTTTTATCATCTTGCCAATCTGCCTGGCTGAAATTGCCTCCTTTTTTTAGACACACATGAATCTCTGGAGATACACTGTATTCCTCTTTCCACTAACACTAACTACTTTCACCCTCCCTCCTGATCTCCCCATTCACACAAGAGCGGTCAATAGCATTGAAATGGAGAAAATACTCACTACGATGTATCTGAGCTGAAGAAACTCTCAGTGTTCAGACAACAGCATAACACTGCTGGAGATTTTCAGTGTTTGAAATAAATATGCAACCAATAAATACAGAACTTATGCACAAAACAGTGTACTAAAGCAAAAACAAAGAAATGAAAAACAATGTTGAGAGAAAGCTTGGTGCATACATGTACATGTATCTGATTTGGGTAATTGTATACACCTGTAGTTATGACTTTTTTCCTCGTGGATACATACACCTGTACCGTTATGTTATACAATGTTCATGTACAGTGTATTTTTGCTGAGATACACTGACTGATGCACTATGATAAAACCCTTCCATCCAATGGAATGCATGCAGCTTTAATATGAAATGGAAAAGATGCTGGTTGTCATGGCAACCAACACATGAGCAGTAGAAGTATCCAATTCAATTAGAAGGTGCCTCTGGCACTTTACGTGATAGATATTTTGTCCCATTCTCAAGACATTTTAAGAGAGGGTAGTGGTCCATCTGCAACGGAATCCTACATTTGGCATCACCATCAAGGTATATGCACTGTAGTGTATACACAATGCTGCCCATAAATCATGTTGCTAAAAAGAGCCGGTCAGCATGACGGTACTTTTAATCAGCAAAACATACTGAGTTTACAGATGACTGATTGAAACACCAGAAATCTCTGATTAAAAACTCACCAACCAAAAACTTGGGTGCGCACACTATCTAGACGAACAGGCTCTGTACTATTGTTCAAAACAGAACTGACTCTGAGTTGTTTTCCAATGCCTTGATGTCTATGTATGTATGTGCCCCAACCAAGATTACCTTATAGGGTAGAAACAAAAGTGTAATATACCCACTGCACATTCTACCTATGTATGTTGGCCACATGTTACCTTAACCAGTGCATGTGTGAACATACTATGAAGCACATGACATCACGTGGAATTTTTTTCTGTATTGGAATGGCAATGTGCTGGTGTTGCCCTTAGAAGCATTCTGGGGTTTTTTTAGTACTGGAGCATAAGATATTTTGATGAAATTATGAACCTTCTAACAAAAAAATGAAAAAGGTATGCTTCGTTTCATAACCATACACCAGACAGTACTGTACATGTCATGCACATGTACATGTAGAAATCCACTGCATTATCAAATCAGTGACGTGTAGGCCTATATGTACAATTCAGTCTGGAGTAAACAACAGGGAAAATTACACTGCAAGATTTGTCTGTTTATGGTGACATCATATTGAACGGAAAATAGATGTACAAGTGGAGAGTTGGAAAGAGCAGAAACTGAGTCGGAAATGGAAATGAAGCCAGAGGAATGTCTGATTGTTTGTAGCAGAAGTGATGAGGATGTGACAAGACTTCCAAGAGTACTGTGACTGAAGGAATGTTCCGGTACCAGTCTAGTAGTAAACAGAAATAAAAGGAATGTTAGTTCAACCTTATTTGGATTCAGGTGAGTTTCAGACGTGAAGTCTAGAAAAAACAATTCTCAAATTCAAGCGTACATGTAAAGGCATACATAAGGTATGTACACGTACGCTGTGCTTGAAATCTTGTTTAATGAAAAGGCCACACTGACATGGCTTGTTAAGGGATAGAAAAGGAGTTCCTGCTGTCCCAGGATTTTTAAACAACGAGCAGGTAAAAAGTCATTTTTGTTCTCACCTAGAACACACAAAAAAGGCAAAGCAAAACTACACAAATGTACAAAAAATGACCTTCAACAGAGAAGAAAGCCATACACTCACACTTCATTAAACTTAGTAACAATAACAACCATACCAGTCTCACTGACTTCCAGCATGATCCATACTGGCATTTTTTAGCATTCACAATGGCGTCTCTTTGGCAATAGAATTGCCTTGAAACTCTTATGGCCATTCAAAAAGGGGAACCTTCCCCAAAATGCCTGGAGGAGGGTACCAGTGTCCAAACCAATTTCGCATACTTTCCACTTTTTGACATTTTTGGTGGCATTGTTTGGATTTTACATGCTGCAAAAGGTAGAAGGTCCCAAAGGGCAAAACAGAAAGGGGTGGGGAGTGTACTGAGTGCGAACTTGGAGAGTTCAAGGTGTGTTCACAGATTGGAGTTACATCTTACGCCTCCACATAAAACTGCACAAAATTGGGAAGGGTGTGAAAAGACGTCCATTAGGTGAGCCATTTCAATATCACATGATAATTGTCAAAACTGAGTGGATCATCCAGTGAAATTTATATATTCCCTTTTTAAATGCGCGACTGAATCTGTAACTGTACAATGAATTTGACTGCACCAATCACAGAGATCAAAAGTGTTACATGTACATGTATGCCATACATACTTTCTATATGTTCCATCTGTAGGCTCCATGTTCATATGTGACCTGCTGCTTCGTGTGGACTGGACAGTGTATAATACACCCATATCTTGCTTATTACAGTAGTCCCAAGAGAAATATACTTTTGACTGACAGGAAAATTGTGAATTCATCTAAAATTTTCTTTCAGTAATCCAGGATAAATCCGAATCCCAACATCTGTCTACATATCAGGCGCTAGATCTACTTGCTCAACACACAGAAAGTGAGAATTTCTTTCTATTCTCCAGAATCGAAGTTGACTGAACATGAAGATTTACTCGTGAAATTTTGTGTTTGAATTTGGCCATTTTGGTTGGCTATGAAGTTTCCCTTGTACATGTACTTCATTTTTTTTCACAGAGGAAGGCAACAAAACAGAGTATAGCCGGATGCTCCAGGTGATCAGTTTTTTGTACAGGATCCTTTTTGTCCCTAATTTTTTGACCAACTCAAATTCTCTCATTTCCAAATCAGAACCATCCTGCATTATTCACCAGTTCACCATTGAATGGTATTTCTTTTTGGTAATGTGCAATGAACCCTACAATCACGTCCATCGGAACCTGGCCAAGAGTGTGCCCTGTGCGACACTTTCATTATCACCCATGCTCTGACCAGGTCAGCATCATTTTGACCAGGCACTCAAGCCCATTAGACGTGAAATCAACACTGCCTCACAGATCTACTGAACTGGGCCAGATCATGGGGAAAAAGAATGATCCTCAAGAAACCAATTCCTGGTCACGACTGGCTAGGAATAATAGATGAAATAATAGCAAGATGTCTGTCCTCTGTGGCTGGGGATCAACTGTTCTGGATTCACCTGTAACTTGAAACCTGCCAGTCCCTGATCGTTTTTTAAAGTTCTGTTGTCATAAAGCGATAGTTGTAATTCTTGTTCACCTATCATGTCCACTGGATGTTACTGGTAGTTATTTGTGTAATGTGTTTGTCTTGGCATTGTCTGTGTTTGACATCGGTGATCCAAATGACACTTTGTGTTTAGCAACAGGATGTCTGTTGGACTTCGTTTAGGGTAGGCTGTTGAGAGCGGTAATCGCTCGAGAGATTAATTTCCAAATGATATTTGCCAAGTACTTCATAGTATTTTATTCTGTGACCAATGACGATCTTTTGTTTTACATTTACAGAAAGCCTTGGTCTTTTCCAAATGAGGGTATTTTGTTTTATATTTACAAAAAGGGTCTTTCCAAATTGAAGCAATCTCAACCCGAAAGAAAAATTGATAGCAGGCAATGATTTTCTGCAGTTCTCTGCTGTACATGTAAGTAGAGCTGTGAAATCATTAAATAATTGGAAGTTTTAACCCTAAATGATCATGTAGTTTAGCTGTGGGTATATCAAAGGTACATTTAGGCCCACATTCACTGAAGAGATCCACAGTGCAATTTCCCTTTAAAAGCAAAACAGAAACTTGGAAGGAAATTTCAATTCGCCCCTTTTCCCTGTTCTTAAAAGAAATATGTCCCTCAACAATGTGCATAAAAATGACTGCATGATCTTACTGATGTTTGAAACAACCAAGTGCCAATAAAAATCTGAATTTTAAAGGGCATGGTGCTACCAGCAACGGTAAATGTCACTGCATCTAACTTGCAGAGCTCTTGGCATTCCAAAGTGGTCGTGAGTATTCGTAGGATTTGGTGGATTAATTAGGTATGCTGAATCTTAACTTCTTCAGACTGCTGAATTTGACTGGATTTGGGTTGGACTGACTTGCATTAGAGGAACATGTTTAGCAGCCACAAACAGGCAGCCACAAACAGGCAGACATGTGAACACTTGTAGCCCTTGTTGGCGGCATTTTGGGGCATTTTCAAGTTCTTAGCAGGGACTTTGTCAAGGGAAGACACAAACGAACAGGTGAAACTGCACAATCTAATGAGAAGAAACCTAAACTACATGCAGGAGAGGCAATGCACTTGGTGCATTTCAAGGATCTTGCTTATCTTTGGACGAATTATGTGGATAGAATTAACCTCTCCATCTCAGGCAGGGCACACAGGCCAACAAACAAACATGATATGTGAGACTTAACCTGACCAGCATCCTTATAGCTGATGGGGTCAAGATGCTAATCTTGACCGATCATCACAGAGCAAGTTGACTCATCAGTGGCATGCGTTCCTACTTGCAGCTACCCCCCCCCTCTTTTTTAACCTCATCGTTTCATTCCCTGTTAACGTGCCGCACTTGGAATACTCTTCTCACATTCTCTGCTGGGGATGCACAGCAAGGTGGTGAATAATTCATGTTGGCCCCAGGTTGAAAAGTGGAGGATTAGGATCACCAGGGCCTGTGGTGGGGCTAAGGAGCGGCAATGAACAAAGGGAATACAGACGGTTCGGGTTTTTAGGAGGGTTTTTGGAAGCTGTGATATCTGATGCACTTAGGAGCATGTACCAGATTTGGGGGTAGATTAGCCTAAAGATGGGTGAGCAAAGGGAAAGTAAGTTTTCCTCGATTAATTTTTTTTTGGGGGGGGTGCATTCCACTGATTGTTCCGACACCTGCAAAGATTGCTGGAACTGAAATCACATTTATATGAAACTTTGACATAGAAACTGACCGCGCTCTAATGGAATTCAACATAAGTTCTGTAAGCTACAATGTGTGGGTCACATTCAAAGCAACCTGGCTTGACCGTAATTAAACTTTAGTTTTGGCAAATGTTTGCTTAACAGCCACTTAAAAGAGTAGTGATTGAGAAAATGGAAACAAAGATTTCAAGTTCGACATACATGTACATGTTAGTGCAGCTGCACGAAACAAAAAACAGCTGAACATGGCACGCATCAATCCAACCAAACCTGGGAGAACACTTACAGTAATCAAAACAAGCACAAGTCTGAACATTTTAAAGCTTTCACAAACTAAATTACACTATAATAAAATAAAAAGAAGCTAACTGCTGATCCTTCATGATTCAGTGATCATAAAAAACCCAGACAATTAGGCTGTAAATGGTCAACTTAAAAGATCCAGTGACCGTTACCAAGTTATGGCTATTCTGGCAAGATCATCAATGCTTACATTACAGACATATCCAGCTGATTACCAAAATGCGCTGGACAATAAAAGTTACAGAGAAAAATACTAATCAAGGGAGAAAAAATGCAGCACTGTGATTGGGTCATTTCTGGTGTTGGAGCAGGAAGCCCATACAACCCGGCTTAGACATTCTGGCACCCAACTCTAATTGCCACCATATTTCAGCAATATTAGACCGCCAATAACCCAGAGAGGAGACTCAAAAAGCTGGCCCAGCCAATACAGTGAGATGGTCACTGTAGTGATTGGATTGGATGGCGTCTAATTATTGTGACCTCACAGCACCATATAACAACATCTCACAGCTAGTGTTCTCCTTGTTAAGTGGCGGCACAGACCAGTCATGCAAGATGAGAAATTTCTTTGTGTGGCAGCAAATGGTTAACTAATGTGTCTAAAGATGTCACTGTATGTCACTGTATATTTATGCTCAACAGCACTGTGACCGAGACAAGGGCATTGTGCTCTCAACTGAGGTTGGAAATTGATTCCTAGGGGAAAAAAATCAATTTTAATTTGAGTGTTAACTAAATTAAAAACAATTACACAAATGGCAGTGAAGCATTATGGGAGAATGGATGGCATGAGGGTATTGACCACAAAACTGAAATGAGAAGAGCACGTGTACAGTATGTGTCAGGAAGTATGTCTCCGAAATTATACTTCCTTGGCTTGTCTGCTGGCCTCAGTAAATTACTGTATTTTTGTAAAGAAAGAAACATAACCATTCATGTACACTCCAGTACATGTCCTTTTTCTAAATATGGAGTAAATGTACTATAAGATTAAACAGAATTTATTTCAGGCCTTTTTGAAAATACTTTCTTTGGCTTCAGTTACAAGTCCTGACCATTTGGGGAGACGCATGCATGGAGTGTCTTTCATTCCTCCGCATTAACCTACATTACATGGCACAGCATCGACTAAACTGTGGATTGAAAATTGGGTCTGCATCCCCGTTAACCACGACATAGACTATTGATTGCAATAGGTGTAAAATGATGCATTTACTTGCCGGCACGATGGGAATCAGGCAAAGGTGTTTAGGGGCTGGGCGGTGAGGGCATCTAGTCCTGAAACAGTGCATCTCATTTGAGTAAGAGTACCTATTACGCCTACAGCAAGCATATTAAAGGACAATCCATTCCGCATTCCTGAATACCTCAGCTTTCCACACACTGCCTTGTTGTTGATCAGAACTGTTTGACACCGTTTGACCTCAGTTAGGAACATCCCAAAAATCGTCCATCTTTTGCCATGGCATGCACAACATGGTTTTAAAACTGATTTCATCCTAAGGTCTTCACTCAATCTGCACTTACATGTACATGTAAATTCTTGATCTACGTGTGCAAGAGTAACATACTGGTAAGACCTCTTGCAGAAAAATCGTGACCAACGTGAAAAAAATGGGACAGGTACCGGTACATGTACACGTCCATGCACAAATTCGTCAAATCTGAAACCATAAATGACATTCTGTTGTCCTGGAGCTGAGTAGAGGTTTAGGTTTCTCAACTTGTTTGACTGGTAGACTCTGGTCGGAAAATCTTATCCAAAATCAATGGCAGCCAAAAGGAGAGTACAACGGTGCAATTATTACAATGCACTGGATACTTGGTTTAATTAAAATCCTTGATCGCTGCCCTCTTAGGCAGCAGGTTGTGGCTCTGAAATCAATGCAAAGAGGCTCATGGAGTGTTTGGAGTCGTAAGAGTGCAAGATGCACTTGTGTTTGTCACAGTACTCTGCGATGCCTTAGGGTTAACATGTAGCTGTCTGGTAACGATGAAACAGAATGCATCGCCTTGAACCAGACATTTCAATTGAAGACAGAGCTCAGTAACGTGTGATGTTAAAGCCTTTCAAACTGAAGTGCTGACAATAAGTTTGTATTTTCTGACTTGCTGATCTTTTCAAGTTGCAAAAACTGACTGCATGTATTCTTAACTTGAGCACATGTATTTTATCCAATCACATGATATTGCTTTGCAATTGCCGCTAAGGATGTACATGTACATGTAGGTAGAGTACATCAATATGACACTGATTACAAAGACAAGAAAATGGTTGGCCAACTATTAGTATCTCCTATTGGTTTTAGTGGCGAGAGCTCCTTGACCATCAGTGATGAAATCTGCTGCAGACTTGAACTCCCATCTCCACGCCTCAAGCTGGTCTTGTTTAGGTTGATAGTAATTCATAGCCCTGGCTACCTGTCTCTATTTATGGTCCAAATTCTGGATCTTTGTACATGTATCCCCATGTTTGAAATGGGAATATCAAAGACAGCCATACCAACCCACAGACCATAGAGGCTGTAAAGACGGGCCAAGAGTCAACATACACTCTCTGTTCCTGGTACAAACCCTCCATTCTAAGAGTCTTTGCAGAGATTCAGCAGCCATGACAAATATCTACGCAGGCCACTTTCTTGTGCAAACTTACTTTTGGAAAGACCTCGCAATGATTCTTTGGTCGACAAAGTCACAGATTTTAAACAATGTCCAAACTGTCAAAAGGACTCTTATAAACTGTGCAATACATGTGGTTTGGGAAGCAACATGCAGTGACCACGTCCTTATCTGTGTCAGATTATAGATGTACATGTACCATAGCTTGTGCACGTATGTGCAAGGTCTGCCACAAGACAGAGAGAAAAAGGCTACAGGCTCATCTCTAAATCTTCTCACCTTTCCTCCCTTCCCACCTGATGGATGAAATGTTACACTAGATTTCCCTGAAAGCTGGGTATCATTCAAAGCAAGGCAAGGCTCGCCCCTAACAATTCTCACTCTTAGTAATGGGGGAGGAGAAAAAAATGTCCCGGAATTTGTAGCACAGTCTGTAGTAATATTTAATGTTGGTCAGGAGATCACCTGACAGGTAGGTGGACTCCTTGACAACCCTGCTAATGCAGTACCTGTGTGGCCAAATGCATGCATACATGTACATAGTACAATGTAAAATGTACTAGTGTGTGATGGGGCAATTTGGTTTTGCTTAGTTTATCATGTTCCTTATAAAATAGTAAGCCTGATACGTGTACTGGTACTTTGTCTGAATATGTATGCTCAAGCATGTACACAAGAGATGGGTAGGTTTGGAATTTTTAATATTTTCATGTTCTTTACTCTTTACTGTCTTCAGTCTCTCCAGAACTGATCAAGATTATGACCTGTAAACAAGTTGGAACCAAGTGTACATGTAGGTACAGTATTTTACAGAAGCCTTTGGTTTAATTACAAGTAGGGCTTACATGCATGTACATTGTATGTGTACACGTACATGAACCCCTGTACATGTGAAAGTGAAAGTTGAAACTGAAGTAATCTGCCTGACCCGTGACTGTAGGTTCACTCTAATGTTAGTCTGAGACTGAGTGTTGGAGAATATGGTCCGAGTGTAATTTGATTGCTGACTTTTACAAAAGTAAGCAGTATTTGTGTTTAGATAAAAAAAACAGGCATCCTTGCCAGCAATTATCCTGGATTATTCACCAATCCTGGGGGGGTTGAGACTCTCTCCGATTTCTGTCCCTGAAATGCTGGACGTCAAAGATCCTTTACAGCATCAAATGTTTGAGTATTGTGACTGGATGGCAAAGAGATGAGATGAGACCATATCAAACTTTCATATTGTCCTTCAAAATAGTTCAAGCAGAAGTGGTATTCAGTTAAATTATTTTTCATGTGTACAAATTACAAAAAGTCTGTCCTCTCGGCTTCTAATTTGTAATTAGCAAAGTAACAGTAATTATTGTAATTTTATTTCTGGTAATGACTCCAAGGATTCCTCAAAAGCACCCTAGGCACTGTAGCTCACAAGCCTGAAGAAACCTGTAGAGAGGAGACAATGAGAAGCAGTAACAGTTTTAGAGGTGGGAGGAAAACCCCAAAAGAATATGCTGGGTAAATCCCACAAAATCAGGTAGGGACTGAAAACCAATCTACATGAGGACTAAGCCGGGAATCGAACCCAGACTGCAGAGGTGGAAGGCGAGGAAAGAACCACTACGCCAACCGAACTCCCATGCACAATAATTGGTTCATAACCCTGGGTGTTATCAAACTAGTCCTTGGTTCAACATTTTATTCCAAAGCATTTCACGAATGTGGCAATCTCGAATTCTTAGCCCATCTAGGCTCTTGGTCAGACACCCTGTCTAATAAAGGAGGTAATTGGTCTCACATATCAGTCATCAACACAATTACATCCAAGAGGCATTACTGAAGACAGCAGAGAAGACTTGAAGAAGAGCAGCAGTTCCCATCAAAGGATGAAGCCAACCTCAAAATTCCCCTGGACCCTTCCACCACTAAACTTGAAGTGACAGCTTTCCAGTAAATTAGACCTGCCATAATTGGCCTGTTGATATGCTGAGGACAGCACAACAGGGCCATCTGTATGGAGAGAAGCAACCGTAGAGCAAGGCGAGGGACAAACACTGTAACCACAATCGGATGTTTTCCAACATTTGCTGGCTCTCCTCGTTAAACACTGGAAGGACTACTTGTATCCTGGAGAATGAAGGGCCTAGGGGTTGCTTTGAATGGTAATGACCTAAGATAGATGTCCTATTCATTTTATTCTCTCTCTTAAAGAACATGTGATCACACACCACTACATGCATTGAATATCAATTTTCTGTCAAATGATCCAATACCACAGATGAAAGGAATTTGATTTGAATATGTAAGATAAAAATCCTACGACATGTGACGGTATACCAGTCAAATAAATTCGTGGTTAGAACTTACATACACAAAGGCCAAGATGTTGACAAAACTTATGTGCTACAGCTTGGACTTTGGACAGGTAGGGCCTACTAGGTTTTTGCTACAAGGTTTTGCACTTAAAATATAAACCATTCTTTCTAATACCAATAGTTTATTGTACGTTCTTGAAAGCTTCCTTTCTTTTTCCATTTCAAAGCCAACACTTAAAGACATTCTGTAATCAAACCCACCCGTCAACAAACTGCTTTTGACAGATGCTACACGTGTACCTCCCTCCCTACCCTAAACCTATCCAATAAGCCTCCTACAGATGCACATTAACTGTGAGTATGATTGCAGTGAGGTATTTTAACCGGGATTAACATGTTTTGGATGTTGAGATCAGCTGGAGGTAAGTGTAGGCCCACTGCATGTATGGGTCTGTGTAACACCTGGTTATAATACCAAGTCGGAAGTTGAATCAAATACACGTACAGTACATGTATGCCAGGACTGGTGGTTTAAGATTATACACAATGTCAGTGGGTAACTTGATTATGTCATCAGAATCTTTGGAGAATTATATCAGACCAGTCAAAAATGTAGTAATTACTGATACTTGGTACCGGTACATTATGTTGTTATGGTCCACAGGGGTATTGCAAGTCATACAGAACTAGGTTTGAAGGTTAGACATGTATAATTCTATGGCAAAGACACTCTCCCCTTTGAAATTTGTACCTATCAATTACCTTCCCCTTCCATAAAGGGACATGTAACATTTTATAATACTTCAAGCCAATTTTATACATTTTGTTTGTTCTTTGTGTTGGTTTATATTCTGATTGGACTCTTGACTTAGATTTTATCATTACCAATATTGCATGGTAGAGCAAAGCATTGGACAAACATCATTCGATTTCAACTTTATGTTACATTCATTTACACTGTAAGCTACCTGTATGTATTTAAGAATATCTAATGTGAGAAATGGACAAGTTCATTTTGGTGGTGGGGGAGGGGACAATAATCCGTCCTAAAAATACTCTTTTCCACTGAATCTGCTGAATATGGCTCTCCATAAGGAAAATGCATACAAACCTGTTCTTTATGATGACAGATCATACACATTTCCAGATGTGAAAGTTAAACAAATCTCTCATTTTTCTCCTCACCAGATGAACATTTAACAAGCTCTAACCTCTCTGCCAAGATTAAGCAGCACAGACTTGTCTCTTGCCTGTCAACACTTGACACCACAAAGCTCAGACACAGAAGTCTCTGTAGACAACTTACCATGGTAGACAGAGTCAAAGTTAAGTTTCGTGCAGGGCACTTGAGGGCTAGCCTCAAGCACAAAGACAGAATATTCAACTGCTGAATAAGTACCTGTAGGTACCGGTATTTTGCATTTTACTGTGTGTTGACACAAATTACGTGAAACAATTTAGTCACCGAAAAACCACCACTGGAGAAAATTCAATAATGCTGAAAAGCTCTCTGTTTTTGCATGTACTCGTATTTCCTCCATTAACTTTGGGGTGTACCTTCTGATAGTCACCTTTGAAAAACCTACACGTGGAATATTTGTAATTTAAGACTACTAATTAAATGGGAAAGTTTCAAGAAATGTATCAATAACAGATCATCTTCATCCATCAACGATACATTTGACTGTGTTCTTGCACATTGTACTCGTACATGTACATGACATAAAAACATATGCATGCAATGTGTTATGAATCACCGTTTTTTTCAGTGAAAAGAGCTGATTGGACTAATGTACCCAATATTTACTTTATCCCATGACCCCACCCAGCTAGGGGCCTTTTCAAGTGTTGAGCAAATGTGTGGTTTCATTTCCGTCCCTGAATTTGAAGAAACTTTCTTCAATTGCCACTTCTGAAACTCCCCCCAAAAAGGATTCCGAGGCTTTTCACATGAACCTAAGTCAACATTTACAGAGTGACGTTTCCCCACAACCTTCAAAGGTGCACGTACATGTACATACATGTACATGCATGTATGTAAGTGTATGCTGCATTATTAGATCAGTATGTCCCACATGTCACTGAGCCATTTGGACTTGTTTCTTGGCAGCCCTCAGAGTTTGCTGAGGCCAAACCCATCAGCAGGCAAAATCAAGGTTGTTTTGTTACCCACTCAGCAGGTACGCTTACAATTGTCAAACCAGCTGAACAGAATGAAGGTATTTTAGGTGCGTCATTGTTATTGTTACTGAACGAATCCAGACACTGTGGAGTATGAATAGGCTGGTGCTGTCGGTTTGCCATTGGAATAATACACTCAGTCAGCTGTGGTCAATGACAAACCATGCAAGCAAATCTCCAACCTTGCCAAATACTTTGTCTATCAGTTTCTGGGAACCTGGTAACTGTGTGGATTTCATGGCGAGGGAAAACTGTGCATTGTTGTTCTTATTACCCCCAAGGTTTCAAGCAATCATTCTCCTCATTTTGGGTCAAGGTGTGTGGGCAAAGTCTACAACAAGAAAGGGAGTTTGCCAGTGACTAACTTCTTCAAGTTAAGAACCAAAGGAAAACCCTTAAAAACTTTCCAAATTGGTCTCGCTTTATTGTAAATTCTGGTGAAAGTAGTGTATTTTAAGCAAAATGAAGGTAGTTTCCAATTTGACTTGCAAATTATAGGCCTACACATGTAAGTAAAAAATTTTTTGTCCAAACTGGTATAGACATGTACATGTATGTAACAATATTCTTTGTTGATTTGGTCCAATGGAACATCAATAATTGATGAGAAATGTCAGAATGAAATGTCATTTTAGTAAACTCAGATTGCAACGACACAGATTGTTTGCGCACAAGTAGAAGTGTTAGACACACAGGTAACACAGCCTCAGGAGTTATGTATAAATCCATTTTATTCCCCAAACCCTAACAAGTCTCAGCCCTTTCATTTCTTATGACATGGCACTATCACTAACAATACTACATATGTGTCCACTGAGCATTCTCTGTTGCTAAGTAGTTAATGCATACTGTTGGGGTGGTGGCGCTCTTCGGGAACACCCATTGCTATGGTTTAAATGCACATTGCATGCAATAAATCAAGGCACAGAAAGCCCTCCATGCATAATGTCCAATGTCTTCATTTCATAAAGCAGTTTGCATATTTTTTTGCTTCCGTGCATCCAAGTTTTAGACCATTCATGACTACAAAAACCCCTTTAAAGTTGATCACTGAGACCTGGGAAATTCTTTTGAGCGAACTTGTCACTATCAAGCCATGAAAACTCGAAAATATTGGAAGCAAAAAAGAAGGTCTGACAGTCACACTGTCGACTTGTCCCAGTGGGAGCTGTAGATGATGAAGCGACACATTCTCTATGCATGTTGGAAGGGGAAGGCTTGCCAACTGAAATTCCTCAGGCACACATTTCACATCAAATTTTGGCTGGTTTGCAGCCTGTAAATTTTCTGCTTGATCTACATTGCACAAGTGTGCTATTTGTCACTGTCCACTGAACTGTACGTAACAAGATCACACTACATGCAATGTATGTCTGACATGAAAAACCTCATGAAATTTCATGACCAATGAAAATATTCTTAATATAAGTTATTGTCAGCATGGTGCGTATTTTGTACTTAAATTTCAAAGGATGTGCCCTTGGACATCAAGATATTACATCAAATCAATTAAAACTGATCAAACAAAACATGATCATTAAACTGATGTTACGGTAGGCCTACATATATAATTAAATTCATGGTGGCAAAAAACAGAGGGTACAAAGTGTGCAATAGTTGGGAGTGTAAATCTATCGGAATATTGAGTCCAACACTGTTATCTCATGCATCTGTACCTAATTGTAAAATGTCTGTAACCACAGTAACTTTGGAAACATAGCTACTTGGACTGCATGATCCACCTGCATGGGCAGTGTTATTAGACTTCCAAAGCCAAGCTCCTGGCTAATTTCAACATGGCTTTTCTCAGAACAACTGAGCGTATCTCTTTTATCACCCACCTCACAGCAGTTAAGATACAGCAAAAATTCAGCTTTAGGCCTCGTGTATTTTTATGAAACAAGCTTCATGTCTCACTCTGGTTGGACTAATCATGACTAACCTACATGTACACACACACAGATAGTTTCTCAGAAAATTTGGTCTCATAGAATGCAATTGTGCAAACGTAAAGATAAAAGAAATCTTTGCTTGTCTTTAAGGTGATCCTCCAATTTTTATGACTCAACACACCAGAGGCTCTGCAGCACTGCTGGAGGTTAATGTCAGTTCGGAATCACTGAAACTAGTTTGTTTTCAAGTCCAAAGTCTGTGGCTGGTCCACTGATATTTATGCCTTAAGTCTCCCGGCCCCCTGCAGTCTGCAGTTAAAGAGGAAGTACATGTACAAGTACAAGATAGCTATACTCAAATGACCAGAAGCCAATGACCAGCCCTACTACTGACTACTGTGTGGTCAATCAAGGTTCTTGGGTGACTGCACTCCACAGTGGAACCGTTTGCCAGGAATACAAAACAAGCTCAATAGGGCGCCCCTTGTTTTATTCAATCCAAGGTGGCTTAGAAAGGACATAGCTTTCAGAGGAAGGGATGGAATTTCGCATTTATTAGGTGGGGGTTTTGCAGTCTTCAAGGTTACTGAACCCCTGCCCCTTGAGCACAAACAGACAATGTATTGATCTATTGACAGCTCTCTTATTCTCTCCCACAATAACCAAATACCCCAGGATTCTTTTGAGACTAGGCTTATCAACAATAAACAGTGTATAAGCAGAGAGCACCTTACAAGCGATCCTCTGTCACTGCTTAAAGTGGAGGGTCATTACACTTCAATGCTGTGCCTGTTCTAAACAATAGCAGTTTACGCATGCTGTGTAAAGTCATGTTAAAGGAAAATAAACTTGTAGTAGGCCCCTACAATGTAATGATACATAAAGGGTCCCGATCTATTTTTGCTACAAAACTATAAACATGGAATAATTTACACAATGAGAAAGTACAATGAATATTCCTTTCCACCCAACAACTTAAAAAAGGTTTTTCTCAGCCTCCTGATTGACTTTCTTCCTTTAAATTATAGTCCTCCCTGCGCTGGTCATACATGCACATGTATCTCGGCATTTGAGTAATGGTCCATTACATCGTTTCCATCCCAATCTTGACATTGTGTTTACTACAAAGCACGATTTTATTGACACACCATGGATATTGTATCACTTTGGAGATACAAAAGATAACGTCGTAGTTTGCAAAGCCCTTCTGTTGACCATAAGCCCCCCCCCTCCCCCATTCAAACACCGGTGGTAGCCTGCAGTTTGATCCAACTAAAGATCTCTGACATGCCTGAAAGGCTGTGGAAACTTAAGCTTCCGAGAGAAATTTTACTTTTAATGCCTTATTTCTGCAGGAAGTGTTCTACTGTACAAAAATAACACAAACTGTTCATTTACATGTTCGAATATCTTATAGAAATTCAGAATACCTAACTCGCTGTGAAGCTAAAATCACACTGTTTCATGCAGCCCGAAACTGCCAACTTTTACTGTGCAACGGTACCTACCTTGGCCCAGAGTTGACGGACTGAGTAAACTCAGAACACACACCACCAGACAGAACAGCGGAACACGTGAAATTCCCATACAATATCCCGACTTCCAGTTAAGTTTAGTCCGACTGTGAGCCATATTTCCACCTTCTGGACAGCTGTGCTGCTTGCACACGGCCTGCCTTCAGCGTCCCGCAAAGAATGGACGGTAATCCAGTCAGAGAATCATGTGAAAAAGAACCTTTTTTTCCCTTCAAATCTTCACAAAGTTTCCGGACCCAGAATGTGTTACGAGAATACCGTGTACACGCTAAGCACGCGGCACCATACCATCCACAGCCGGCCACGCACGGACTGTACGTAAACACATCGGAAGTCACACTTGGCTGTCTCACACACAGCGCGATACCGTCGTCGCACTTGCTGTGGCCCCCTCCGTACGTGATGACTGCCCTCAGCAAGGTCAAAATGGGATCGCCTTATTTTAATAAATTACCATACTAGAAAAAGCCCTTTCATCGGCCAATCATCGCGGGAGGAGCGCTTTGATATGGAAATAGTCACGCCCAGTGGCTAGAGCAGTGACTGTTTTCATGAATAGGAAAGCTTTTGAAACGACAACCGAGTGTTTTCTACGAACGGAAGTGAAAAATATCGTCCCAACGTTTTGCACGATCAAAAAAATAAAACATTCTCCTTTTTGGTTAAGCAAGTCAAGTACTATATAATTGATGATTAATATTAAGTAAACAGATCTTGTTCTAGCGATATATCCTGAAGTAACTAACAATGCAGCAAATGGTTATGCGGACAATTCAATCTGTACATGGGGTATTGCGTGGGAGTGGTGGTTAGGCGAATATGATTCAGAGAACACCCAGCATTGAATATCTTTGTGCCTGTTGAGTATATCCCGCTTAAACTTTATTGTAGAATAAATTTTTACAATATATGTATATTTCTTTTTAAGCAACTGGATAGGATATATGAAATCTCAGCAGCACAACCAAAGTTTGTTATTTCATCTTGATCTTAATCTTTGTAATAAGTAACTTCTTCGTCGTGAGAACAATCATTGGCGTTCATGGAAGTAAGTACAGTGCATGCATTTTGCAACAAGGCCACTTAGGCCAAATCAGAAATAACTTCTGAAAGAATAATATCACTTTCCACCTTGTGCAATTCAGCGTCTAGCAGGAAAAAAAAGACAAAAAACCTTTTCAGTGAATTGAAAACGTGACCGCCCGTCTCATAGTTTCCTTGTTTCATCTCCTGTGACAGAAAGTTCTCATATGAGAGACCTTTACTTCGTTATCACTCACCGATCCGATTCGTCAAGAGTCAACTTAAGCCGACTTCGAGAAACAAAAGACCCCCGTTGTCTGCAATCCAAACTGTTGTGACTCATAACGGCGACTTCACATGGGGTCCTGCTCCCTGGCTTTCAGATGTCATCTTGGCGGGAAAATACGGCCGATTTTTTTTTTTCTGCACGCGAAGTCAAACGCGCTCCTTAAAGATTTCACAGGCTGGAGTATTTCTGACTCGAGCACCTTTTCCGCAAAGAGCCTGAATGTTAAGGTCTGGATGCAAGTTCAAGGAAATAGAAGGACAGCACCCACAGCCGTGTTATGAGGTCATTTGTTTCGTTTTTGTTTTGTTTTTTCGCCTATTCTTCTGAATGCCTTATTGTTGGTAAATCATTAGTTACAGTTCGCTTGATTGAATCTCGTGAAATCTCTTTATTACACGTCAAATTATAATAATATTCGACTTATCAAAGTCATTGGAGGTTTTTGGGCTATGTATCACGATAAACAATGCACCAAAAATGCTGTGAACAGATTAAAAAAAGAAACGGTTTTCAAATTTGACTCTTGAGTTGAGTTTTGTTAGTTTCTAGTGGATTTTGTTTGAATGCCAATAAGTAAGAACAAATTCACTAGTCCAGGAGGAAAAAATTAAAGAGGCCCGGTAATTTTATCGGAAACTTAAAGTTGACACTTCACGCAGTCATTGTTAATTCGACGGTATTTGTGAAAGGTTCGAAAAGTTTTACAACAGTTTTTACTTCAAAAAATGTCTTTCTGGTGCAATGCTCCAGTAAATCTCGCAATAGTGAGGATATTATTTTGCTATAATTTTCAAAATCACTTTTACCAATTTACTCATACTTTCTTGGAGTTGCCTGAGTACACAGTATTGCTGGCTCGATTTTTTTCCGTAAAGAAATGTAATCGGTAAGAGGGTTGTGGAAAACATATAAATAATAGTAATATTTTATTCTGGTCCATATATAGCTTGAGGTTGGAGAAAATACGAGCAAAACGAGCTCTGATTTTCGAGAAGTGAAATACTATATGCCGTACAATGTTCATTTAGCAAGAAGGACTGCCAGGGTCCAGCAAGCGCAGACAGTGGATCTCTTTCATCCATACTTCGTCGGACTACCCGGTTCTGTCAACTCGCAAAAGAAGTCCTCAATTATGCTCATCTTCGCTGCTTTCGTTCGAGTCATATGATATGTCAGGTGTAAATCACGATGGTACTCCAGAAACGTGGATGAGCAACCTGCACTAATGCAACATACGGTCGATCCATCCACAGTAGAGGTAGTTTTTGTTCATAACGTTCCACTCGCCTTAACAAAATATTTGCCAAGCAGAGACAATTATGTCGAAGTTCTTGCTTCCGAGGACTTGAGAATTAACAATACTGAAAAAGACGAACCGTTGCAAACGTCATCCATCTTGTAGTTCATATCTTCAGCTGTGTCTTGAGCGACAGATTACTGATTAAGACAGACAGAAGTTCTTCAGAGTGCTTATTAATATTATGCGCGATGCAGGTCCGCTCTTAAAGGTGCGATCCCATTGCCAAATAGCGGGATCAATTCTCGCGCTGTCCAAGCGCCAAATCAATATGAAAAGTGCGGATTTCCAGGAGCCTCGGCAAGTATTGGCTGGTAAATATTGAGACAGCAAACACACACATGCCGAGGATTGCGAACAGATTGCAATTAAGACAGCTCGTCCCCCTAACACACAATTCAAGTCTCAATGCAAACGGGCAAAAATAGTGTGTTAAACTAAGCCAGGCAATGCATCTGTCGCGTGTAATATGTACATGTGTATGGACATTGGCTGAAGGAAAATATGTCATCGGTGTGGGGTTCTTGCTGCAAGTTCCGAAGAAAGAGGCCCGCTTTGCAATAAAACATTAAATTATTCATAATTACCATGTGAATCACGAAACCGGGTTGAGATGAACAACAAAACAAATCACAGCATTTGCATTATTTCAGTAACAAGAAATACATGTAATGTCATTTGCCATTCAAATCAATGCACCCCAGAAAAGGGGTTTTGTGTGTCGTTGTGACAAAAATTCACAAAAAAAGTTGTATAAAAAAATCACACCAACAGGTTACTTCCAATAATAAGCTAGAAAGATAAAACTATGTAAAAAGGAAACGACATAAAACAAGTATACACGTGTATATTGATTTTCAAATTGTCGTGATAAGTTGGACCATAGAAACGAACTAGCAAATTATGCCCATGGAAGCTACTTTAATACACTATTCAACAAAGGTTTAGGACCTCTTCTTAACTTGCATTTTTCCCAGTGATGAATGGGGTCTTGTTGTTTCATTTTTCTGTTCGTCTAGATGGTGTTCTCACTGGAATAAAAGAAAATTTAAAAATTCAGGACATTTATATTAATTGAGCAATTTTCAGCATAAAAATATCTCATATAAAAAAGTATACACAAAGTGAGAAGTGGTCCTTAACTTTTTGAGTAGTATGGATAAATACATGTCGACGACCACAAAAGTAACTCGTACCATTTGATTTCAGTTGAGGGCGCCCGAGTGTTTCAAAGAGGTCTACAAAAGATATTATTAGTTGTTACGGGTCGGTTAGTATACTGTATATGCAGTCCATTCTCCTTTGCAAGAACTCAACAAGCGAACGCACGATACATAGGAGTAAAATCTTTCCAATCGTCCGTTAGCATGCGGCCATTTCTGACCTCTTTTCTTTGAATTCAGACACTCTTTGATGATATTGGTGTCCTTTTCTGGAGTTCGAATATAGTTATACGTTACGCTAAGCGTAAAACCTGTATAATAAGAAACATCAGTTTGAACTCTCTCCAATCACGATTGAAAAATAAAGGGCTTACACGTGCTGAATACGGGAGCAAAATGAAGCCGCATCGACCTGAAACGAAACCAAGGTTTGAGAAATTGCCCAAGAATCTGGTAGGTGCACCGTAAAAGAGTTAATTCACAAAATCTAGGTGAAACCATAAAGCAAAAGTGCTGGAGACCTCTGTGTGTTTACATTCACAACAGCGAGATAAGGTAATTGCATAGCTCTGTTCATCAACCGCACTTTTATTCAATTACAGTAATTTTTGCTCTCCTGTCGAGATTTCTTTTTCAAGCCCGCATTAACAATTTGACAGTGCTCTTGCTTTAATCATGCTCCCATGAAGAAAAGTCTGTGGCCATTTAAATTCACATGTTGTCATGCATTTGTTATGAGGCCGGTTTGTTTTCAATATTGTCTTAATGTCTTAACCACAGAACATAACACTTGCTAGGTGATTTGGCAATGTATAATAGGTTATTCTAATGATTTTAACAGCTCTGGTGTGTACGCAATGGCGCACGTTCCGTCGGGCCCCTTCAGCTACTATGGTGGCGGCAATTATGACGGGAACTGACTGTCTTTTCCAAATGTTAAAACTCAACTTGTGCTTTGTGGTTCCTGTAAATTTCAAAGATCGCCCGCACGTTCAAAAGTAGACATAATATTTTATGGGTTATAAACTAATGTAGGCAATAGGCCTAGGTCAACTTTTTCCACGATACGTATTTTGTGTGAGGAATACCAGAACAATATTTGATTAGGTTAATAACAATGAATGGAATAGGTTTCGGGTAGCACCATGGGACGACAGACAGAACAAACTGTCCGAAACGTTGAGTACCACCGTTTTTTTTCTTTTCAGAACCACATGCTCAACAAAGAGATATATCCATGGTGCTACCGCAAACCTTTTGTTTACTTGCTACCTCCAACATGAAAAGCTTCAAATCTCATTTAACAGTGAATGATGACGAAAGTCATCAATTTTAGCTTCTGAAAACCCATTTTACGGCTTACAAAATCCAGGCACCAATTTTCGCGAGGTTTACACGCCTTGATGAGTACCCGGGTTATCTCCCTATCTCTTGCACTTTCTCAATCAATATTCATTTCGTAACCAAGTTAGAATACGTCCTATCGCTTACCCCACATACACAAAGATGGCAGAAATCGACCATACACGAAGAAATCGTCATCATTCTCGTCACTAGGGGGATGTTTGCGGTTGTTGAAAGGACTTCGCGCCTTTTTGACTTTGCTCCTGATGTGTACCGCCAAAACCAGTCGGGATTTTCAAATGAAGGTGATTACAGCTTATTGATGTGAGCCGTCTGCACTCGTGAGTTACCCGCGATGATAGCAAAAGTTTCTCGGCGAGTGTGATGATTGATGCACAAAACGGTGGAAATTGGGACTGACCGTTATAAAAACTGAGCTAAATATGAAAGCTTCCGCCTATTAAACTCATTCAAAAAGTTTGTACTTTTACTAGACGAACATAAGAATCTTTTGAAAAAATGTACTGATAAGATTCAAGTATGATCACGATACATAGATAACTAAGGTCTAAAAACAAAACAGTCACTTCTTTAATGTTCACATACACTCAGCTCTTTACTATTCAAAGGGAATGAAACTCAAAACAACTCTTGAAAATTTTCGAAATTATACTCTTCCAGAAATTTAGGATTCAACACCATGATACTGATTACCATAACCATCTTTGATGTAAATATCACAACAGCACTGCGCCAAAAAGACCTTTTCTCTTGCGCAATTTACTCTAACCAGACTCACCTCCAGATGCAGTAATTAGCACTGGACAGGAGACAATCAATTCCGAGAGAACGCTCCCTGACAATTAACCCATTAATTAAAGAAAGAGGCGCCCTCTTGACTCATAACTGATGATGCCATCATCGAACTAATTAGGCCTACTCCATACACAATGGTCAGGCAAGGCTTTGAAAGCAAGCACAATGCACAGTGATTGCACTAGAAACGATTATTTGAAGGGGCTTATCTTGAATCTGTTGTGTTCCAGCGATTGTCTTTTTACTGCAGATAAAAATCAACGCTGACGCGCTGAACTACACAGACGGCAAACTGAGATCTCTACAAAGACAACAAGCATCATTCAGGTTTAAAACATCGCTGCTTTTCTACCAGAAGGCGCCTTTTAATTATCAGTCTCACGGCAAACTACTCTTATTAAAAGAGGCTGAGTGCTCATAACATGCTGGTTTGCGAGGGATTATTTTCTCAGTAAACAGCCTGAATGTAAATTGACATATAAGATTTTAGAGTATGTGGTCTGACATTGCTGAAAACGGAGGCGGGGCTAAATTGTAGAATGTGTTGACGGACGACTGAATGCAGATAAATGATGCCAGCTTGTCATTAATGACTGCCAAGAAAGAAATCTTCAAAATCGGCAATGCGGTTGTTTGTTGATTCGCAATATCGCAATTATTCTTACAAATCGAGTTGATAAAATTGCAGCACATAGCACTTCAAAAAATTCTACCCTCAACGTGACAGTAAATACCTAATTTTAACATTTTTGCATCATAGAAAACTCATGTGGTTTATACGAAGGTTTAAAAACGACAGCCCCTTTGTATGCTGGAAGGGTTCAAATTCAGTTTTAAAAATGTATAGAGGGAATTTTTTTCACTTCAATAAAAAGAATGTAAAAATCATTGATAGTTTGAGACGCGTTCTTAAAAAAAATGAAATGTTTTTGTGCTGATTATTTCATAATCTAACATTTTCCGGAAGAGCTGGAGAAAAATAATCGAATGATGAAATACAGAACGCTGGCAGCTATAATTGTACTGACGTCATACCCTGCACAATTTCAAAATCAGAAACTTTGCACTACTAAAATCTCTTAACGGCAGGTAGGAGGAACTCAAATTTGGCTGAAAAGTCAGCAGATGTTCCGTGGGTGCACACAGTGAGAAAACATTCGTTGTTCGCTTCCATAGACTTGTATCGATTTTATGAATGCAACGCAACTCAAGCGGGTTTGCCGTGCGCAAGTTCGCCTGATTGTCCAAAACTGACTTGCACGCGCTCCAACAAAGACGTCTCCAACCTCACGCGGAGAGGAAAATTTTGATGAAAAAAGAGCCGAGACGTGTGTCATTCCATTTTATGACTAAGGATGGAAAACTAAGGATTTTTATCAATTCAATATGAGTGATCACCAAGGGAGATATACGACGAGTTACCGTGGCAACGGGTCAAAAGGATTCACAAATATGCATAACGTCTGCATCTGTCTGCGATCGACAAAGGCACTGTCCTTGCCGATAGACCCATTGTCCAAGGCTTTTGTTCAAAAGTCAAGGTTGTGTGTTACTCATCTGGCGCTTATTGTTAATTTGTTGGGAAAAGACTAAAACGAGACATCCTTGTTCAGGATTGGGGCCGAGATGGCTGACGACTGAAACACGCATGGGAACAAAAATTGAAGACAATATAGACAAGTCAGTCACAAAGTAGAAAAATTAATGAGGAAAAACATGAGGTATCGACCGATTAATAATTTTTTGCTTTAAAATAGCGCGTCAGAGTCTTCTTTTTTTGCAGTTGAGATACTATGTATTGACATTTACTGAAAATCACTCAAAAACAAAAGGTCGACATCACTTCAGACAGATGATATCAATGTTGATTGCTTGTATGTCTCGTTTAATCAGAAAATACTATTTTCGCAAAACTGTTCAACTTGATTTCAAGGCAAATAAAAATAATAAACCCTATGGGACATCACGACTTTCAGTATCATTCATAATAAACGCTTTCTTTCTCCAGACTGCCAGACTTTACTTTGAAAAGAGAAAGGGATAAATCCCTTGGGATAATGATTATAAAATCGCATCCGCCTCATTTGAGTAGGTCGCAGGGGCACGTACATGTACATGCGAACAACAGTGCAGGTGAAACGAGTGTCAAAAATTTCGTGGTCGAGTGGACTTGGTGCTCGGTACAACGCACACGCTGAATTCATCAGAGGTGGTATTGACGAGAAGATGATGCAGACAAGAAGATGAAATTGTCGCTTGAACGGGAACCAGGAAGGAGAGGATGACCCGGCTGGTTGGAGGAAGAAGTGGCTAGGGATGGTTGGACAGCTCATTATTTCGCTTTAAACACGTACAGGCGTAGGCTTTTACTTCTTTGTATCAGCTATAATGGAAACGAAGAATAACAAAAATTTCTCACTTAACCCCCAACCAAAAATTTCAACAAAACTTGGATTTTTCAATCTCCTGTTTGGGTAGGGTTGTTACAGTGGATGAACTGTACTGATTCATGTAATAACTGAATGTACAGCCACTAACACCAAAACGCCCTGCTCAACTAATGCGTCTGGTAACAGAGAACAGTATGAAATGCACTACTGAAAACAACGTGGCGATAATCGTTGGTCAAATCGTGGCGGGAACTACACACAAAAAAAGCGCGCCAACGCGTTTACTAATTGTGAATCACTTGTAATACAAATTGACTGTCACTTGCTCGTTGGACGCTTGGTTTATGTGTGTTTGACTGGGCGCTGAACGCACGCAGAGGTAAAATTGCCTGCCAAAATGATTCCCGGCCCAAACAACACTACTCAGTGCTAAACTTAACGTATGAACAAGTGCACACAACAGATGCAACAAATCGGGTCTGCTGCATGGTCTTTGAGTACACATACATGACCCGTAAAACAAAATTGAACAAGTAAAAATTTGAGGTTTGGAATAACAAATCGAGGATTTCCTTATCGACCTCAGCGTTCAGCAGAACTGGGTTTCTTTGTCAGTACAAGGTGATATCAATGGAGTGATTCCACGACTGCACTTGTTCTTTTATCATTAAAAAGCAAGTTGTATCTATCCTCAAATGAAGACAAGGAGATGCAAGCGATCGGGGAGGTAAAGTTAAGCCTGGTTTTATTTTAGTGTCAGAGTTTTGGCTTCGTGATCTGCGAAATGCCAAAGAAGCCAGCAACAAGAAATACAGCAAAAATGTCTATTAAGATTTGGTGTCGATCAAGTCTTAACTTGAGACATATTAACCTAGTATATACAACGATCATTGTAATTAAGTCCTTAGTCATTCCCATGCAGCCATGCCGATAGTTACATCTCGTCAATTACACCTAATGTTTCTCTGCACGAGTAATATTCAAATGCTTCAATTGCCAGAAGATGAAGGAATGTCCCTGGGTAACGAATCTTCATCCCCACCCATATACGTGCACCGGGCTTCCGTTGGTAAGGACAAGAAAAGAACTCAGGTCTTCCTGTCCCCCGATATGATCACGAGCGTTTGTATCCACAAACGTGAGGCAATCTTTCCCCGTGCGATTTGGAGAGAGAGGTGTCTGGCCACCAAGTGATTATTGCAGACGTGAAGAGCTTTTCTGGAGCATGACACTTTATTCCGATGTTAAAACCGCGACGTCTTTTTCCCCTTTCGGAAAGGGAAAGTTTATAGCCTGCGAGAGTGACGCGGCGCCAGCATGTCTCATGTATAAATGCATCTGCCTATTCAACACCTGCCGATGTGGGGAGATCTGGGGATCCCCACTCCTTCATGCTATCTCAGGGAGATTGCAAAGGGATGGGAGCTACCTGGCTTCCGGGGACTGAAGGAGCACCTGTATTATCGAAACCCCTGCGGGCGCGTCTAAAAATTATCAATGAAGGGGGGGGGGGTTCCCCGAGTTTCTTGCATCGGCACGCCGCATGCAGTTGTACAGAAAGTACAATGCGGAACGAGCGTTCTCTCAGATAGAATGTGGCCGGGGTGTCTTGTTGCGTCTTTCTATCAGAAGAACCCTGTAAACTCTCAGAGTAAACCCCTCGGGTTATGGCACAGGATGTGCTAAATACCCCCCAATGCCTGCAAAAGTGATTGATTAAAGAAAAGGGGAGCCATGAATGAATTAAAGATAAGAAGACCAACTGGAGACATTTCATGCCCGTGAGTAAACGAGCGCGTTAAACGATGCTTCAATATTAGATGTAAACTCTATACGCCTTACTACGTGGGAATGTAGCAAGTACATGTACATTGGCGCGTTGTGTGCGCACTGCCGCCGCGTTGCTGAAATTTGCCCGCTTAGAACGTGGGTTTGGGGTTATCGAAAGATACAGCCCTGGACACGATCGCGACATCGGGGGATTGCTTGACGAGCCATAGGTACACATTGACCAGACTGGGTACACAAAGAACGACCGGTGTCCCAATTCCCGAGCAAAAAAGATCAACGGCTTCCAGTTCCAATTTTTAAGTTGCGTAAGCTAAAGCCAACAAAATACACACCAATTTATAGAAGTACATGAACTTTAAAATCTTAAACAGGCAGAGGATATTAGTGCGTCTGTAGCATAATTATGTAGAAAAACTCGTAAAGACCCCCACGTCATTTCGCATAATTATGTTTTGAAGATGTGGAAAGGGGGGGCGTCAGGTCAACTTTAATCACATCAATAATTCACTTCACCATATAATATCTAATTAGAAAATTCGAAGAAATGGGAAGCATAACGAGACATTCAAATGAATACTTAAATTGCAAAAGCTGCACAATGGTACAAAACTTGTGGCTGTCTAAGAGTGTACGTGCCACGAGTCCTCATAGACGGATCGTAAATTCTAATAAACGAAGGAGCTAAGTCCGGCATATCCAATCTTGTTTAATCTGATCGTTCATGAAAACCTTAAGTACCAAATGGAACATCGATTTAAGACAATAATAGACGCGCCAGTTTCACTTTATCGTCGCTCTAGTAGCCACTGAAGACAGAATTCTGCCAGCGGACGAACTGCTCAAATATCTGGCACCTGCACGATATGAAAGATGTTACATATTTTCAGAGCGGTTTCCGATTATTAAGGGCAACCACGCAGTCTGGCATCCGCGATTATGGTTATTTAATAGACACTGGTTCAACCGGTTAGGTCTTCAATCAATTTTAAAACACAAGAAGTAATGCTACAGTCTGGCGTCCAGACGCCAAAGTAATGATTACTTAGTAGGATGTTACACACTTGAGGCGGGACTTTTAGAAGCATCCGTCTCGCAGGGTATTTGAATACCGTAGATGACTAAGAGGCCAGTATAAACCACACACAAGTTCTAGTTAATCACCCTGAATTTTTCCGTGTAAAGACCGTGTTTCACCGTCATGTCCGGAATTGATAGGCATTTCAAACATGGGGCCCGAGACATTAACGCTTGGCATGGATTTTGTATGTAAGGTCCATGAAATTCAGAATCATTTTTCGTCGTTCATGCTGTTAATTTCGCGAACGAATTAAAAAGTCTCGACTTAGAGACAAGCCAATTTCGGCAATAGTTACTTGACGAAAGTGAAAGGTTATTTACCATTTACATCCTTACATCATGGAGGAATAAAACACACGCCTTCATTTCATTGGTAAATTCCCGATGATTGGTTGTCAGTTTGTTTTCTTTTCCTTCACATCTGACACTCAGTGCCTTCCCGCTGCCTGACATTCCGATATACCTGGGTCGACCTGATGATTAACCAGAGCCGACAACGCCGACGTAGTCTCACCTGCTAGTCCGGCGCAGCACTTAGATTTCAATCTGGGGTGTACATTATATTCGACAAGAACCAGTCGTGGTGTCTGGACTATAGTTATACGAGAATGTAATTGTAATCCATTTGGTTTAGTTATAGAGCTGTACACTTGAGAACACATAAGTTTATAAATACCTCACAAGACTTTAACGACTGCAACCTTAAAGTACCCAAACTTTCTATTGCCTTAGAAAGAAAAATAAATTCCACATTCCTGGAATTTCAAAGCTATTTAACCTCGACCAAGTGGGGCAAAAGGGGTCGTAAAAACTTAGAAATTACAAGCACAAATAAATATTTCACATCGGACTCTGGGTGATTCTGGTTTCATATTCTGGTTTGTAATTACAAGCGGGAGTATAAATAATGCAGCGTTCTGCTGGACGCCAAAATATCCTATGGCTATGTGATGTCTAGGGTAAAAATAGAAAGCCACAACACAGAAAAGAAAATCTAAGGACGAGATATGATAAGCAAAATCTGCTTGGGATTAATTTAATCTTTGGAAACAATCCATGCTGAACGTTCACAAACTCACGGTGACACTTTGTTATTATATATATACAGATGAAGTTGATTAAAATCATAATAGCTGTGTTCATAAGATTCACCTCTCCTTAGGAGAGAAGTGCACTCATGTCATTACTACCACGATCACTTGTCTCCAAAATCATCACCACCACCACCATCATATCATCATCATCATCATCGTCACAATAGTTTCAACTGAAATTACTTGACTTACTCTCAGAGTTCAATTACGGCAATTCTTATTTGTTGGAATTTACGACTCCTTAACGATAAGTGAATGTGTTAGACAAACTTCTTGCAGTTCAATGTAATGAGATCAGTGTCTATAACTATAAATACCTTTCTGAACTTAGGAGACTTAAAAACTACCACTTAGGTCAGAGTTAATGAAATAAATTTCGGAAATGACACAAACCCTGAAGTATTTGATGAAATCATCCTTATCTGTTACCAATTAAACAGGGTTTTAATTATCCACAACGAAAGTAAAACTTTTACATGGTGGGCACACTACACTGCAAGTGTGAGTATATAAGTTATCCAAATGCATTTTGGAACTTGAGTATGCTATTGTAAAAAATAAAACCAAATCATGCATTCACAATTAAAGAAATTGATTAACTGTGAAAGCCCTCGAGTGTAAAAGACCACATGCCTGAGGAAAACAGTTCATAGATAATACTGAAATAAAACTATATCATCTTGTGCTAGCTCCCAACAACAGGAATAATTTACAAAACGAGGTTATAACTTATATTACATTATTCACTTTGACAGACTAAGAAAATGGGGTATTACAGATGACAAATGCTGAAAGCCTAGGATACAATGGTGTGTTCACCACTGAAGTGAGAAAAAGAAGGCAAAAACTGAAGAAGAAAGTAATTAATTACGTCGTATTTGGTGAGGACATGGCTGGCCTTCAAAGAGAGGAAAGAAGGTTCAATAATCTCTATTCCTAGATAATGAAATGTTGCATCCCCCTTTTAAAACTCTTATCGTTAATTAATCAGCTGTGTTCATTAATTCACTTAACCCTCCCCTAAATTTCCCTTTCCCTTGAGACAAAACAAAGGACAGAATTTTTTTACATCACCCTACAAGGCAAGGAGAGATAACAAGCAATTTTCTGCAGTAACCTCAAAACAGGTGTGCCATCTGTACGGGTCTAATTATCCATATAAGAAAAAGAAATGGACAAAAACCTGATGGATGATTAACGCTTAACCCACTTGATTTTATCACTGCCTGTTGTATCTGACTTGCTTGCTTGAGGCTTTCATAATTTTTTTAATCTGAATGATGATAAAAAAATCTGATATTTTTCACTGATGATGAGGAACTCATAACTTTAACAGCACACACAATCTGAAATAAATGCTGGCAATATTCAGCATGTATTTTTTTATTAAAAATATGTAAAATGACAGTGAGTCAAGTTTGTTAAATTTTTTTTCCCCAACTCATTGACACTGCAAGTGACCGGTTTACTATGGCTGCAAGTATTATCCATTTTATTTTTTCCTGCTGATTTCTGTGTCTGATTGTCACTGTCTCTGCCGCCGACACGGCGCTTTTCATATTGAATGGAAATTGTAGCTGAAAAGGCAATTTCAGGCATGAGTCATGTGTAATTGCGTTACAACACGAGCTTTAAGATCCTGGAAGCTCAGGTGGTTTAGCTTACTGTATCAGATCGTGAAATATTACACGAATTTCTGCTCCTTTGGAGATTGGAGGATCACAGTGGCCTGTTTTTCTTGTGTTTTGGGCGAGGATTACTGAGTATCTGGATAGTTGGGACTACTGACCGATCCAATTCAATTACAGATTAGGTATCTCTAGGGCTAGATTGACATTTTGGGTCAAAAGAGAACATTTATTGGGGAAGAAAGTAATTGGTAATAATGCCACTTGTCAGTTGTGTGTAATGACACTTGACTTTCATTTAGACTTTACTTAAAAATTCCATAATTGAATGACTTATGAAGTTGGAAACAATTGGCTGGTATCCAATTCCTCATTGACACCACTTCAGAATAAAATGCCCTTTTCACAATAAAAAGAAAATATCAAGTGAGTTAAAATCCATAAAACCGACAGGAGTATTCCTTTTTGCTGGCTAATTGCCAACTTATAGTAAATTCCGTAAAGCATTCGGGTAATGATCAAGAAACAAAATGTGAACATCATGTCAGACGTCTCTTTAATGAGGAGTTGCTATGCTACCATTACAACATAATGATAAAGGATGTCTCATGCTGTATAACTGACCAGAGACTGCAGAAGAACTATAAAACATGTCTTTGGACTTAAAAAAGAGTTCTTAAGATGCTGATGGCTACCTGCTCCTTCTCAGATTCTTTTTGAATTTCTTAAAGAAGATATTTATGTAGGCTAAAAACTCACGTCTCTAACTGAATAAGTTTGCCAAAAAATTTGAAGTTCTCGTCCGACAACAGCTTGCCCCAAAAAGTTTGTCCAAAAAGGAGCTTTTGGTGCCAACAAGCCAAAGGACAGTTTTCAGATATATCTGCATAACACCGATGAGTCATTTTCCACCTGTCTTTTTCATTCTCACAAAAAGGTGCTGCACTCACTAATGAGCAGAATGCTAAAAAACAGAAGCCTGCTGTCATCCTACGCATTGTCTCTTCTTTTTTTCACAACCATGTATTATTCACCAAGGCCATTTTTTTAATCACGATGACTCCCGTTGACGTGTTACTGGTTCTCTGAGTTCCCCGGTCCCCCAGGTGAATATCACAATTCCCCTCAGCTGAATAATTTAGCTCAGTTGTGCACCGCTGGTACTCATGTTAATTGCTGTGATGAAATTAGCTCTTGAGGTGTCAGGCACTTTCTGGACAGAAGATTAGGCTAGCACAAGCTGTTGGATAAAATAAAAAAAAGTGATAGTTGTCTGTCGCCTTGTCTGGCGGAGTAAATTGGTACTAATTAGCAATCCGAGACAAACATATTACATTACGAGAGGGATTCATTTCAGGAAAAAAGGAGGCTATGAACTAGAAGGCGGTTAGGGGTGTGGTTGGGGGGATAATGCGAAGATTACGCTAATGTTGATTTTCCCTCAGTTTCAAGTAAGTGTGATATTAGATGGTGATGACACAGTGTGTTGGCTGAAAATTGTCAGTTTTAAGAGTGGTTTGTTTTTTTGTTATCCATCAAATGATTGACACACAGACAGGAAGTTTCATCGCCAGGTTATCTGATATTCTGGAACATTACTCTAAGTCAAGAGTTATACAAGATAAGCCCAATAACCCCCTCCCCAAAAAGTGTTAGGGTTCAGTCAATTTGAATACATGTAATTGACTATTTGAATATTCGACCTTCAATTTGATTGAATATTTGAATATTCGGTTGTACTGACAGGCAGATTATTGATGAACAAACCATGTACAAAATCAGTTGCAATAACACACACAATTGTACATTATGATCACTATAATAGCTTCTCACATCTAGGAGTATCTCCAGCCATGATTTAGCAAGATTTAACCCTAACACTCCTCAGTCCTCCAACAGGTGAAGGATTGAGGAGGGTTAGGGTTAAGAGATGAACAAGACTTCTTGCCCTGTTGAAAATTTCTATTCCTTTTAAGTTTTTAATGAATAATTTAATTTTTGAATCGTTGTAAGATATATTAAGTTGTCACTTTTCATTTGAATCTGCATTAAACAAACCTCCATGGTTCAATTTTTCTCATTCAAAACAAAAGAAAATTCTCCCTTTTCATGAATTTTGCATTTGAATATTCAAATTTGGAAAATAATATTCAAACATTCGATAATCAATCGAATACATGTATTTGGCACAGCACTAAAAAGTGTGACATTGGGTTTCGAGTGTAACTGAAATGACTTCTTATAAATCCTACTGCAAGAAAACCATAAAGTTATCATTGAGATACTGAAAAGTTTACAACCTCTCCATAAAACTATTGACACTTTGAGCAGAAAAACAAAATAATCAAGATACTACAAGAAACCAAACTGAAGGACACTCTGGTAAGAGAGTGATTTCATGAAAAAATGGATGACAAGATGTCTTCTTTAAACACAATCTCACATCTATTCTATTAAGTTTTTGAAGACATCACAAAAACTTTTCAGCTTCTCAAAACCTGTTGTGGTCAAAATAAATCACAAGCATGATTGAAAGTTATAATTTATCTTATGACTCTTATCAGCCCCAAACTTTTGAAATCTGTCACACTAACAGCTGAGGTATGAGTAGGCGAGTACGACCATAATGTATCTTATAAAGAAAACAGGAGGATTATTAACACATGTAATGAAACATAGATAGAAAGTATCAAAAATGAGAGGGGCTACCAGTATCAGATGCTGTTGCCATGGAAACTCATAAAGTCAAGGTTATATGACAAGCCTTTCTGCCATACTAGAGATGAGGCATATGGTAAATGACCAAAAAGGGGGAAATTGTTAACGATGAGTCATGCTTGCTTCTCCTTTGGAGGGAATATGGACACTATACTGTCAGCTATTATAACCAAGGTCAGTGTATAGATTGTCACTGGTAACAATCATGATTTCGAGAGGGAGATGTTGATGATGACAAACCTATCAATGTCTGTATGCTGAGAAAGTTGAAGTCCTATGACTTCAATGTAATTTTAAGCAATGAATTTTTTCCAAGTCGTCACATTTGTCAAATTTTGCTGATTTTTCTAGAATAAGAAATGTAAAGTTTATCCAGGATGAGTGAGTTACATCTCATATATTTACTTGAGAAAAATTCCTACTTAAAATGATTTTTTTGTACACTCTTTCCAAAATGGAATTGTGCAGTAATGGCACTCTCTGATTTTGAAAGGCTAGGTATCTGAAATAGTTATCCAATCATTCATTTTGGCACTGAATAAAACAACAAGTCCGAAAAAATACTTTACAAAAGTAACTTCAAATACTTTTGATTTAAGCTGAGACCATGTATTTCCAAAAGTCCAAATCAACTGCATAATTTTTTTTAACAAAAAATGAGCGCTGAATAATTTGATTTCATTTCTGTTATTCTGAATACATTATGCTTGCATAAGAAAGGGTTGTCTTGGATTTTTTTCTTATTTTTCATTTGAGATCATTATTCATGGCATTACTGTTCTGACTCATTCCTGGGTCAGTAGTTAATTGATGCTTTCAACACATATCAACTTGTCTGTAAATTGTCACAACTCAAGCTCTACCGAAAAACATGTCACAAGCCATTCTCTTTGCAATAATTTGCAATTTTTCACCCGCCTAGAACAACTGGGTGGGTGGGGGGGGTCTTTCATTGTGAAAGAAACGATCCGTGAAGTCACGGTGATGAATCCTTCACATCAATGGTCCCTTATCTCGGCAGGCGGTTGGCCGGTCGGTTAGGGCCAGTCAGTGGCAAATCAACTGAATGGAAAAGGATGGAGCTCAGGAGACAAAGAGACCATGGAACTAAGAAAAAAACAAAAGGAGAGGCGGGCATCATCTGTGCTTCCTGTCATTTTGGAAGTCAGCATTGTTCAGTCAAGCACTCAATCAAGTTAAACCGTCTGGATGAATCCACAGCATTGGTGGACAAATTGGAAGCACAGGCAGATGCCATTCTGTACAGCCAGGGCTCTGATCAATCTTACTATGCTAAGGATGAACCATTCATAAAAAATGCCCACTGATTGAACAGCCGCCAGTCTAGAACCCCAGTTAGTAGGGCGGCGTGTGTTTCATATGAATACCTCCAGGTGCTGTGTGATATATACTTTCTCCGATTGAATGTAAACACTGATAAACATTGATAAAATTTATGACACCGTGGTAGGGCTTTGCCAGAGGGTGTTCAAAGTAATGCTACTGACAGATTCCTTCCACAGTTTACATTCCAAAACTGATAACTCAGTTCCAGAAAATCAAGTATGCTTCACAAGCTCTCAGCTTGCAGTTACTCAGAAACGTTACCATCGTATTAAGTTGAAGGATCTTAATATCAAACCCGTAAATATAAATATTTATCGGTAGCTTGACAATAGCCTCTGCTACAACTCAAAACTGTGATTCAACAAATAATCACAGGTAAAAGAGTTACTTGAAGAGAAACAATAAAACCAATTAATTGATATGACATCAATGCAGTAATACTCAGCAGTCACTAGCTGACCCAGAAGCCTTGTTTGTAGTATTGTCTATTCCATTTCCCCCTTCTCTGAAGTCAGGCAACCCTGCCATTGTTACTAATATATTCTTCTCCAATCCATCACGTTTCTCGGAGATCAAAGGCGCCGCTAGCCTTGAGAATCGTACCGCCGTCTCCATAATATGCACACACCAGCCTGACGCATGTTGCCGCTACCACCACTGAATGCTATTGGTCCGTGTGATTGCTATGGATTTTTTCATAAACAACCCTTTTGGGATAGAATTGTGTCTTTCCCAAAAAGATGGCTGAGAAATCAATTCTAATGACTGAATCGACCTCGAAATGGGCACATAAAAATATCAAAAAAGGGAAGAACAACAAAAAATAAAACTGAAAATAGAAAGTATCAGTCCGATCCAAAGGACAACTACTGTTATACAACAATCAAAGATTTCCAAACACATGCAATTAATCACTTCCTTTTAAGGATATCCAGTCCAAAAAAGTTCCCTACATGTGCTCTCCCTTTTCAAGTATTCTATTGTGAAGGAAACATGAAGTCCTACAAATAAAGTATTGTAACAAAGGATTTACTATCTCAAACTAAATCAGCATATATGGCATGGTGATTCATGTTTCACAAACGCAATATCGCAAACTGCCAGTAAAACCTTTCATTTTGGTGAGGGAACCTTGCTTAACTGTTACTTTGCACCTACATGTATCTGGGATTGCAGGCAATACAGTGGAACTAATGATGCAGCACCAGACCATTCTTGATACTGCGCAGTGGAACAAACTTAAACTATCAGAACTTTTTGGCCAACTGGATTTCTGTTATTCTGAGGTAGATAGCTTCCCATACAAATTCTTCCGGCTTTAACAAGAAGTTTCAATCCTACATCAATCCTTTCATTACCTCAACTTACTTTGAATTCATTCAGGAAATTTCTAGAGCTCAAATTTTCTCCACAGTTATTTCTTTCATTTATTCATCCATGCTGGGAATGATCTTCTCAATTTTTTTTTAACTGCCTGTATCCATAACTGGTTGCACAGACAGTAGATAAGATAAGACAGCACAGAGGACAGTAGAGCCTCAAATCTAAATTGGATGATCAATAATTTGACAAATCAAGGTAAACATTCCTCGCTTCAATCGCTTGATGCAAACCAACAGGGGGTATTTCCAATTTAGTGTCCCCCAAGTCTAGAGTAATTAACCCACAAACAGAGCCAGTCCCCTAAGGCCTTGTAAATTTGTCTAAGATGACCCCCAGTAATAATAACGCTTTTGCTTCCCATCTTTGCTAGTTGTTACCATATCCCTCCTTCCTTCATGCATATCCCCAGCAGTGATGGGAGGTGGAGTGTGAATCAGTCGATGGCAACCATCTTGGGCAGTTCTCCTTCCCTCAAGGGATGATGGCTTTCCCCCCAATCTTGTCATCTCCACCTACCATCACATTTCTCATCCCAGTATCAGTTTCCATTCTTACGTTTTGATGTCTTTCTGATCTTTTTTTTCCTGACTCTTCTAGTGCAGCCCTATTCATTTCCTTGCCTCCCTGTCCCCCAGTTTCTCTTCATGTACCCCAATTTTCTGCTAAATTAGCTTTGAAAATGTCTGGATGGATCAATCAAGTGATTTGATTAATGATGCCATGGCAGTTTTGAACACAAGATCCCAGCCCAAGTGTAAGTGTTCAAAGAAAATCTTTAGGAAAGGAAATCGTACATGAACATCCTACACCTCTCCAAAATTACAATCAGCAACATTTCCTGATGAAATCTGCCAAGAATAAATTCTGAATTCTGGTTCATGGATTGTGTCTAACTTCAAATAAGGCTTCTCGACCAATCAGAATTTGACACAGACTGATAGACTATTGTTGCATCTATCATTTAAAGAATGCAGTTGCTTGGCAACATGAATTTCTAATGGAGTGCCAATGGCAACATGGATTAGTTGCGTTTAAAAAGCTTAAGAGCTCTTTGCCTCAGCCTAGCCATGTGTACATGCATTATGCATTGGTGCATCGTCAATTATAAAACACTTCATTACACACAAGCTTCAATTTGGACTAGCGCATTTTGGGGTCATGTACTTTATGCCATGTGCACCTTACACCATTTGTGTGATGGAAAGCTGATCCCAACTGTTCTAACTCTGACATACATTCTCATGAAGAACTGTTCTCACTCATGCATGAGGCACATATGTGCCATAGATGTGACACCACAGTTTAAACCATTTGATGGTTAAGATGTACCCTGGTGAACCCACAACTAAAATTAAAAACAAGAATCTCAATTTCGTGGATAGTGTACACTCTAGATGAAAAAAATGCCCACCATAGTAAGCACAGCGGTATGTTTGTTACCACTGACAAAAGATCCAAATGTATCAAACTCGATTCCACTCTGATTATATTGGATAACAAGGTCTGAGAGTGTTCAATCTTTTGCCTTGATCAGATTAATGTGCATCTCTATAAACTCTCAACACTACATTTGGGCATGATTTGGGGAATCAATCACAGAACTGACATGGCGTCATTGAATGCTCCTTAGTAACCAAAAATTAATCACTGAAGTGTGCGCTCCTTGTTCTTTCCTGTTCACCGAGGGTAAAAAAGATCAGTTGCCGCTTCTGCAAAGATGCGCAGGATGAGAGCTGAACGTGGTCGGTGTTTTTGATATTTGCATTGGGACAAGGGTGATAAATCAAAGACCAATGTGAACTAACCATCCACTGTTGAAACAATCCTAAAACCTTATTTGCTGATCTAACTGAGCAATCGACAAAGAAGATAATACAAACAGCTTGAGCAGAGAGAACAAAGGTTGATTCTTTCGGAAGTGATTCTGTAATAATGACAAATATCTTACACGAATACAGTTAAGAATGTTAGTCCACAATGTTGACTCAGTTATCTAAACATGTGGACACTGAAATCCATCTCTTTGGAGCAATACCATTTTTTTCCTCGGTCAGATGGTGGAGGTATCTCTCAAGAACGTGCAGCATTCATTACTCTGGTCTTCTGTTTTCATTTAAATCTTATTTAATTGTCCTACAGTAAGGAAGCATTTCTTGAGAGGCAATAATCATTTTGTCAGTCACTTTGAATAATGCCCAATAGGCCTACCATGGCACAGCTTGAAAATGAGAAAAGAATTGCCCTGGCTTGCTTTTCTTTTTTGGGAAAGTTTTGTGTCAAACTTTCTGTTCCTCAAAAGGAACAACTAGTAAACACAGGCCTTTATAAAAATTGGCCAATTGCAAAATATTTAAAAAGTTGAAACACTGTTACTCAAGTCAAATGCTTGAATATTAGGCTTAGCGTACAGTTAGCGAAGTGATTGAAATTCAAATGTAATACTTCTTTTTGTGTCCAACCACTGATCAAACAAGAATACATCTGTAGATGAAATATTCATACTTCAGTCTCCTTTCACTTTTCTAAACTCTCCATCGTTGTATACATCTATTTTACAGTAGTTCCCCATCCTTGGAACGCCACATGAAGCTCTGATGAATTCAGAACACTGAGACACCCACAGATTGTTTACTGGTAACCCTCTGTCGGGGACCGGTGAGTCAACGACCCTCGGTGAGGGTGAGATATTGGCATGGAGATCATGAATGTTTGTTTGGGTAAAAAATACAGCAGCACCTGGCAAATGGAAGATGGGCCTGACCAGTCATGCTGAGAATGAATTTAGTCAGTCGCAGTAGTGAACCACAAGACTACATGTATGGGATGTAGAGCTGCTATGCAAGGTGTATGAGGTTTTCTTTAAAAAAAAAAGGAAGAAAAAAAAATACTTGTTCAGCTAAGAAATTGGTTACCTCTGAATGCCAACCAATACCTGGAAAATTTTACTGCACATTATTTTCTGCTCAAATTTCTGCCCCAACTGTGCAAATAGGTTTTGAGCATTTTTTTGTTTTAAATACAGAGATCTGCAACAGTCCTACAAGGAGAAGATGAACAATTCATGTTTGTACTGACAAATCCTTTCTCCAGGGAATATATGATTTCAATCTGGTTAAAAAAAGTATTTATTCACAAAGCACAAAATGTAAAGAATAACTTGTTAATCAGTTCATCCAAAATAAATAAAACAAGATATTCTCAAATAAAGCAGTGTTTTGATCTAAACCTGCTTGGGAAAATGCATGAATACTGAGAGCAAGTTTTAAAGAAAGGGTAATTTATCTTGATATCACTAAGGATGATCAAAAGTAAAATGGTTATTTCACTGCAAAGCCACACATCCAGAGATTTTCACTCATGTCAATGTGGATTGATGACCAGCCTCACTAGGAAATGTTGAAATGTATCAACTGCTCATGTGTCAGGCACGTGATGGTAATGTATTCCCTTAGGCTGTTTTACAGTGTGCTATACCAGCATCCAGTTCCACCTAACTACGAACGGTGTGAGTCACTATTGAGCAAACCATACAGATCAATACAAACTGCGTCTTGATTTAATCTTCTTCCTTTAAGTCACTGCATGCTGGTGATCAAATGTGAAATCTGTTTATAAAGAAAGCAGGTGAAAAGGGGTAGGGGAACCAGCCAAAATGCATGTGGACCAGTTACTAGGAGATTGGTTGTCTGTTTTCCTTCCTCCATCGTTGTAAAGACCCTGGGTGTACGGTAGGGATGAAGTGATGACTGAAGCCATGAATGGATTGAGGGTGTGTGGGACTGGGGAAAGAGGAAAGGGTTGGGAGGGAATAGGCTGTGTAAATCAAGTGAGGACACTTGGTAGATTTGGTGGGGAGGGTACAGTTTGCTGTTGGATCCCCAAGGGAATGTTTGTGTACCTGGATGAGATGGAATGGCACAAGCAAATCGATGCTGAGAGAACTTCTGAATGAATGGAAGACTTTTCACAAATGAGAAAATGCTCTCCAGAAATTTTCCTGTCTTTGGCATGCATATAAAGGGCTTGTCTCCAAAGATTACCCACTTCCAGTTATGAAGACCTTGTGTATCTTACCTCTTCACACAAGCAGCTCAATTAAGTTTAGAGACTTGACCTTCCTAATTCAATTTATTGTTAAAAAATCTACAAAAACTAAAAAAAATCACAGATTCAAACTAAGCACAATTAAAAATGGATGAACAATTCAAAAGAGTCGACAAACTGGTTCTTGATCACACATCTATCTTGAGAGACCAGCTGAATTTGTAAAAAAGTGATGGTATTAATCGGGGTGCAAAAACAAGATACTTTAGTTTTGTACTTGTATTTAATATTTAGTAATACCAACGTTACCTTTGTATTTTTGTATGTTTTATTGAGAGCTCAAGGAACAAGTTAATTACTGATGCTAACTGTTTTTTAACTGTCTTTCATTGGTTGAATAATCTCATCTCATCTCATCTCATCTCAAAAGATCAACTTATTGTGAAATATTAAGGAAACTTGTTAAACTTAATTTGGCATGCCAATTTGTTCAAGTTCTGTAATTTTCTGGAATTCCCAGATACCAACACAAAAATCAGAATGGCTAGTCGTTCAATCTCCCAAAGTGGAACACGTCTCGCCTCACATGTCCAGAGAGATTGTGATGTGATGGACAGAACCCTGCAAGCCATTCTTTCCAAAAGCCAATATTTTCTCAGTCTTGAGAAAATGTCTTAAGTTCATCTCAGAGCAAAGTGGCCCCCTCCTCCCTTGCTACTCCTCCCAAATAATCTCCACTTTGCGTCCTCTCAAGATTCAACTCTTACAACAGGGCTTCTCCACACTTTTTCCTTCAAGACAATTCTTCTCTAGCACTTTAAATCTGTCTCTGTCTGTCTCTCTCCCACTCTGAGTCAACTAATGACGGTACCAGCAGGCACTGCATACTGTATTCACAGTTGAAGCACACCGGGGATTCCGACAGTCTCAGACTGGGCAATGCCAACTCAAAAGCAAAGATGTTGAGCGAAAAAAAAAAAAATCTACTGAAAAAGCCAGAGGGTGGCATAAACCCATTCTGGTCTAGTATCAACAGCTTGGAGCCGTGAAAGCCACTATTTGTGACACAGACTGCCAGAGGGCGGATGATCCTTAATTCATGCGAACAGGATGGGGAGAAGAGTGGGTTTGCTTCTGGAGGAGAAGGACAGGATGTAAAGAAAAAAGGTGATGGAAGGAGGAGAAGATTAATACTAGGGTGTGTGTGTAGGGGAAATGAAGCATTCCACCGAAAATGAATCAACTACCTACCCTGGAAATGACCAGTGGCTTCACTAAAGGCAGGGAATGAGGAAGGGGAGGAGAAATGGGGCCAACAGATGAAAAATACAAATATATTGGGAAAAATCCATAAATGTGAGGGAAAAGCAGTGAGTCACAGCTTTGTGTGTGTTCTGGTTACTTAAAGCACCTCTTATTGGTTGGGCATTGTAAAAAAGATACCTGATCCTCTTCTGAATAACTGTGAACTTGAATGCACTGGTACCCATATTAACTGAAGGTACCCCATATTAGCTGTAGGTACCCATATTAACTGAAGGTACCCCATATTAACTGAAGGTACCCATATTAACTGAAGGTACCCCGTATTAACTGAAGATACCCCGTATTAACTGAAGGTACCCCACATTAACTGAGGGTACCTGATATTAACTGAAGGTACCCCGTATTAACTGAAGGTACCCCGTATTAACTGAAGGTACCCCATATTAACTGAAGGAACCCCATATTAACTGAGGGTACCTGATATTAACTGAAGGTACCCCGTATTAACTGAGGGTACCCTGTATTAACTGAAGGTATCCCATATTAACTGAAGGTACCCCATATTAACTGAAGGTACCCCATATTAACTGAAGGTACCCCATATTAACTGAAGGTACCCCATATTAACTGAAATTATCCCATATTAACTGAAGGTACCCCATATTAACTGAAGGTACCCCATATTAACTGAAGGTTACCCTGTATTAACTGAAGGTACCCCATATTAACCGAAGGTACCCCATATTAACTGAACGTACCCTATATTAACTGAAGGTACCCTATATCAACTGAAGTCTGAAGTTACACCCTTTACATTACAATTTACACGTAATTTGATGTTGTATAAACATGTAACAACACTGGTGAAAATGTTGATGGCACAGACAACATGTGCATTTTGCTACATTGAACAGGTTTTAAAAGTATTGTTGACAACAAAATGGATGTTAGAATGGCAACAGGCTATAATATGTAAAACAACTCTCTCGGTACTATCGCGGTGAAAATGTTTCTGTCCAGTGTGGAACTTCAGAATTAGTCCCAAGAGTGGACCAGTTTTATGGAGAGGCAACATGCAACATATCAAGTAGGTGTGTCACATAAGTCAGGTACTGCTATGCAGAAACCTACTCAGAATAAAGCTTAGCCAAGAGTTTCCACTTGATTTGTACTCTCCGAACTGGGAATAGTGACAACTTTGGACAATTCTTGTTACCTCAGTTGCACTAATGTATATCCTGACTTACCAACCAACCCCTTTTTGATGATTTTCAGGATCTTGTTTTGATTTTAAAATGACACCCACCCCTTCCAGAAATGTCATCCCCCAACTCAAATGGTTGGTTCCTTCTTTGCCTCCCACACCCTCTGGTATATATATGCTCAATCATGCGATATTTTGGGCTGACTGGCAAAGTCGGAATGAGATGTGGCTTCCAACCAAACCACATTACCACCTCAAACTTAATTACACCTCAGCATGCCTGCGGGGGACTGAGCGGTGTGTTTTGATATGCCTCAGGAAATATTGGTAAAATGACAACCCAAAAATGATTGGTAAATCTTGTGACTTGAAGCTAAATCACACAGAAATGGAACAAAACGGGGAGAGAAAAATCAATATGAGAAAGTCCACAGTCATTTTATAGATTGCTGGGTCTTTCCAGATGCACCTGTGAACAGCCACAGGTTAGCAAGATGTCAAGGCAAAAACATGATTTGATTTTCTTTAATGTGTGTCTTGTCAACATCTCATGTAGAAGGGCCTATGTTCTTTCAAACTGCCAGCTAGACAAGACTGATTTTTTAAAATTTCTTTCATACTGCACGACATGACCTCTGTGAAAATCACAATAAAGGGAAAACAGAACAAAGATTACCAAAAGCAAATTTATCACAACCTCTGTTCCAAAACTTAGGGAAAGTTACTCTTCAATATGAAACTAATTACATCATCTCAAGCCAACCATAAGAGTCTGCTTTTTGAAGGCATTAATAGCAAAACTAAAAGTGTTTGTATGCTCTGTGAACTGCACATGGCCCCTCCCCAACACTTGTCAAACAACTGTCAAAAAGATTTACGAGCAGGATTCATAATTTCCTAGCATAATCAAAATTTATTCCCTTTGTGTAGAATTCCTGGTCATTGCCTCTTGGAACATCAATAACTCTGGAGGAAAATATAAAAATGGCTATCATGACTAGAAAAATGTAAAGGTTGTCTCTCATCGCCGGGCCATTTGGCTTTGTCGCTTGAGACTAGCAGTGGTATGAATATCATAAAAAAGAACATGGGGATTTATCCGTAAGGAGCTTGGAAGAAATACAAGCCAATAAAGAATCATGCTAATGTAAGACAAGCACAAAACCCCAGGGAGTGGTTTACGGGAGAATCTTGCAATCCAAATCAGCTTTGGCTCTGCACAAAACAAACTCTAATTAGCAAGTCAATGTCTGCAACGACTGTAAGGGAAAAAAGACAAAAGACATGGGTTTCACATGAACTGCAAATGTTGGAGCTGTCATCCGTTAGTTCTCCAGTTCAAGAATAAGCATGACATTCAAAACAACTTGAAAATGAAATGTTTGAGCTTCTGGAGAGGATCAAATAATTGGAAAACGTGAATATGTGATGTCTATTAATGGTTCTTTTTATTTTTTACAAGATTTACTAGAATATAGTGTAAAAGTAAAATACAAACACAAAAACTTTTGCATTTCAAGTTTTACATGTCATTAAAACAGACACTAGCACATGCAATTGGGAAAACAATAGTCATAACATTTTCAAGATTGGAAAGGAAAAAATATCATGTTGAAAGTGTCTTCGAAATTTTACCAAGATAAGTTCAGCTATTTTCCATCTCATTTCACTTCCAATACATTATTGCTTGCCCTGGTTCGGAAAAACACCTCGCAGCAAGTCAACTGATAATGATTTCCTCCTTAAAAAAGTTGCAACAGATTGGCCTCAATGCACATCAATTTCTTTGTTCTTTCTCTCTCCCTACAGCTATTGCACCGACGATGCGAGCGTGACTACGGTCGGTCGATCACCCACTAATTAATTTGCCTCTTCTTCCTCCAGACACACAGCCTGGGTCCTACTGTGAAGATGTTTAATCACCCTCCACCACAATGTGTCCAGGGAAAGGAGGGGGGGTGGTTTGATGGCAGCAAGGGTTTGGGATACTAGACAACAAATAAGACAGGATCCCCAGAAGAATCATTAGAAATCTCCAAAGGGGTCTGACCAAGTCAGCAGGTGAAATGCTGCCGGCAAACTCAGAGCACTGGTAATGAAGACTGGCCTGTAAATTGACGATGTCAAGGAAAAATAAAACCAGCAAACTTGGAGGGAAAAACCTGGATGGAAAACTGCAGGGTTTGGGAATAATTTTGTTTTGCGGGGGTGTACGGTATATTTGACACCACAGTGATTAGCTTGCGGGTGTTAGTTCCTGGACATTTTGTTGCAGTCATTGGGCTGGTAATTGTAAACCCTCAACTGCAGACAATTTTTTTTTTAGTACTTCTGGGTGGGGTAGAGTTTTGGAGGGCAAAATCAACCCTGTATATGTAACGCTGGATGGTAGAGCTTTAGGCAATGAGGTCTAACGGTCTCCAATAACTTGGTGAAACAAGGAAAACTGAAGGGTGAAGAATATAGGGTCTATGTTACTGGTTCGAAGCTTTTTCTATTGGTGATATATTTGCTTGACACTGTGGAACATTCATTTGGGGAAAGAGATCCTTTGCCTTTCAACAATGTGATTAATTGAAGCTTATCATACTCTTGGGGGTGGGAAGGAGTAAGTTTGAATAGACTGCTAAAGACAGTGAGAATCAATTGGAATATTTAAATCATTTCCATTCAATAAAAGGGTACACTTTTGTGACCAGTATTGACTGCCTGGACTGTCCCAGGAATGACTAGGAGTATCAACAATTTGTAAACTATTTTCAAACATTGTTATTCACTCTCTTGATAAAAGCAGGAGAGTTTCATCAGGATACAACAGTTGCAAAACAGAACTGAGCAAGTTTCTCTTTGTAACCCAATCTCTCACAGATCATAATAAAACAGCAGAGTGGCACTTATTTTAAAATGTCACCCAATGAATTCTTGACAAGAATTACCTATTATATCTAGGACACTCCATTAATTGAAAGAAATCACTGAACATTCACTCAGTCAAGATCTGAATTACGCTGACAGGAACTATCTGAGCGTGCCTCAATAAATCCAGACGCTGTTTCTCCCAACTGCCCTGATTGTAATGCCAAACACTCCCAAAGAATCCTAAATAATCACTGGGTAGCGAATTAGTTGCAATAATGTTTATGGTGGCATTTATTTTCTTGGGGAGCGTTTGTGAGATCGGTAAAGCTTGGATGGGTGGATGGCACGTTTGGAAGCAAAGTCTCTGTCAACAGATTCAAGTTTGATGACTACCATCTGTCAAGGTGGAAGGGGATGACCCAAGATACAGCAGATAGATAAGCGTTCAAAGGTGGACATTAAGCAGACAAGTTTAGCAAGGAAATATGACTGAAGTACATGTTGTTGACAACCTCCGGAAATATTAAAGCAATATCTGGCCAAGTATTGATACAGAGAAACAAGCACAACTATGATGTACATACCTGCCAACCTGTCGAACTCCTTCCTGCGGTGAGGAATCACCACATACTAGATTAGAATTTTAAATGAACTGAGGGCTCATGCTTAACCTCAGGAAGGAGTACGACAGGTTGGCAGGTCTGCATGTATAAACCAAACTGGACAGCTGAAACTGTCCCAGAATGGATGAAATCCTCTTTTTCAGCTTAATGACAAAGCATCTCTTGCACAAGAGAGCAAACGGATGTGAATTGATCCAGAACCACTTTTCATGGCCAATGAAGCCATCTGGGTTATACACAAAACAATGTCACACTTCATTTCTGTTAATCTCTCATATCAAGTGCAGCTACTCAATATGCAAATTTACTTCCACAAAAGTGCATTCACCTTTACCTCACAAAACCGCAGTGCTAAAGCATCCCTCTAGTCCAATATGGCACTTATCTGCATATACTGATATAGACCATTAAACTTACAGTAAAAGCTGTGTAACTGAGGCATCAAATAAAGAAAAGCCGTAATAATTCTGACAGTTGAAGTTGTAATGACTGTGCTGAGAATTTCAGCGTGCAAGGACCCTTTTACGATATTTCAGACAATCCTGCTATTATTGTGGTTGGATGAGTCATCCCTTTCACGGCTTCATTAATGACAACGCAGTAGAAAGCCTCTCTTAGACTCTGACACACACACACACTCGTCTGCACGCCGACGCGTGTCAAACATTAACGTGACTGATGCACGTTATCAGAATGCCCGTATGTGGGGGTGGTGTCCTTTGTCACTCCAACGAGCTCATTACGTTGAGCGTCTTGCTCGTCTGTCAGTACTGACCGTATGCGGACAGTGACTCAAGCGCCCTCAGATTGGCAGGGTTTAAATTGATGATGTTGGGAAGACGACAGCGATGCTATCTGGTCTTGAGTAAATGTTGTTGACTAGACGGTCCATCACGGGGGGGGAGGGGGAATAAACAGTGGTGAAGTAATCGTGTACACTTTGCACCATCAATTATCTGTGTTGGCAAGACAAAAAGCTTCATTTGAAATTAAACATTTGACAAATGTTCTTAATTTTAGATAGCAGCCTTTCTTCACACGTGAGTTTTAACAATAATCCCTTTTATGACATTATTTGTTCAATATGGGATAAAAAGGGCAATGTTTTCAGAGCCTTGGTCCTAAATTTCTTGTAAGTCTGTTTATTGGCCAAAAATAAAATACTGCAAGTTCTTCTCAACATTGCACTTTTAGCCAGTCCATTTCAATAGACATTCATGATTTTTTCTTTTGACTATGGAGTCTGAGAGAGTAGGACTGTATGAACCTCTGCGTTTCTTAATGATTTCACTGAAATTGATGACAGTCTCACAGCTGGCACTGAAACACACACCAAGCAAACAATTGTGGATCTTTTGAGTTAAACATTAATCTTCAACATCAGCACACAATATCCAGTTCTGAAGTGGCATACTCTTCAACTTTGTACATAGCTGAGAGGGGAATGCCCCCAAACACATACAAAATATGCAATTCCAGAATTATAGGTTCTTTATAAGAAACTTGCAGTTGAATGTGTTGTTTTGGTATGGAAAGTAATTTAGGTTAATCTGACAGTGCACCCATCATTAAGAAACAATAATCATTACAAAACTGACACCTGTCCATGTTGCTAAAAGAACTTTCTCACTCAGAAAAAAACCAAAAAGAAACCAACAAAGGATGGGGAACATACTCTGCCGGCTGCGATCCCATGGAGAGTGAAAGTGATTAATGACATAGCACTCATGGAAAGTAATGTCTGGGTGTTTGGCAGCGAGGAAAAGGAGAAAAATTTAATAACGGGGTAGTGGCGGTGGCACTCCAGAAACAAAAAAAAACGTGATCCATCAAGGTGGTGTGCCATCAACTACACAAACAACGGCCTAGATTGGTTGTACTTTACTCCCTTTGTTTGTTACATGTAACCGACGTACATCACGTAATGCTGTACTTGCATTCTATTTTGTCTGCTTTCTGACCGACATGCATACTTAATGTAGGCCAGATTGGAACAGACACTTTTTATCAAATCCATCTTTGGAGTCAATATTTGCAAAAGAACATGCAATAACGCAGCGAGGTCCACCAGGGAGACATATGAAAGAATACAGAAACTATTCCATGATGATGACATGCCCTGTCCATGTCCAAGCATCAATGGCACTGCCAAGACATACCACACATTCTGTTCATATAAGATCCTGTAAAATTCTCGAGTCAACACATTTAATGCTCACATTACGGTATTTTTTTATTTTTGCAACCTCATCAATCCACTGGCTTTTCCACAAATGATGGAATCCGGATTGTGTAAGTACTGTTTGCATGTTTCTTTACATCAGGATGAATGCAGAACTTCTCCACCAAACCAAGAATCTTTATCTCCAAATGAGACCTTCAGGTATAAAACAGAACACAATATGATTTGTCCATGTAAATGTTACGTTGTGTGACTCATGGATAAGTGTGTCATTACGATCATAAATGTGACAACGATCACTGGAATAGTAGACCGACCAGCTCTTTCCATACAACCTTTCACTAAACGTGCTTAATAATACCCTCAACTACAAGGACACTGGGCAAAAAAGAGGTAGATTAAATGGGCCACATTTTACAGGTTCAATAAATGGGAAACACAGTAGTATTATTTGTGACAAGTGTCATGTCTCATCAAAGCTTGGGCCAAGACTACATGTACATCCAACCTGCCACAATTTTACCACACCATCTAGCTTTCACTGAAAAATCTTTCCCTTGGCATGATTTCCACAATACAAACACGTGAGCTATCTCTCTGCTAGACTACGCCCACCATCCCAGCATCTGACTTTGTCATGTAAATCAGCAGCCCCGGGCAAATTTCTTCTTTAGGCAAAGAGGATTTCAGTCTTTTTTTCCCTGTCAGTGAGGAAAAGTGCTGTCACCTAGAGAGCAGGGTTTTGCTCTCAAGCCACAGCATTCATAGCTGTTGGTAATGTTGTCAAAATTTGTCAGAACCTCCTGGATGCAGATGCCTGGCTCCAGTCATCCGTAAGGATGGACTGCACCATCTTATCAGTCTAAGGAGTGTCTGTCTTGCTTTGCACTTTTCCTTATGATGTGGTATAAGAACTTTATCAAGGGACTCATATACTTCTGTCTCCTTTATAAGTACTGGCTGGGATGTAGCATTTTCATGGCGCTGATGACTAATTAAAGACATTGATCTCAATACTTTGATAACGCCTACTGATCTTTATAAGTTTTTTGCATGATCCATCGGCCAAGTACTTTCAGATGTTTTCCAGGCCAAATTTGCTCTGCTGCTGTCACATGTGCACAGGACAATTGTAAACTTTATTGGAATAGCTTGTACCACAATTTTAAACACTCCATCCCTTCTCAATTTAATAAAGAATAAACCTGTAGAGTCAAGACATCAAAAAAGGCTCACATTGTTTATGACCCATCAATTATCTGATTACATTCCCCAGCGTTGACTCCGTTCATCTAGTTCCCAATTAGTTCAGTTCACAAGATTTCACAAAATTATTCATAAATTTCAGACAACATGTTTGAACAATAAATAAAGCACTGCTTGATCCCTTTATGAGCAAATTTGGCAAAATATTTTAACTATTGATTTTGTGGGGCATTCAGTTTTCCAAAAATGCTGTATCAGAATAGCTCCTGGCAAATAATCCAGACTTCCCTCTAAACACCAATCATTCACGTTTTGAAAAGAAAACATGAGTCTGGGCTAAATAATATCCATACACAAAGAGTATTTGACACAGAGTGAATCAATGGGCAGCCATAAAACCCCCAAATGCTGGCACTTGTTTCTTTGTTGGGTGGGTTTGTCAGGCACAAAGGAGGCGAGTGGAGGTAGCCCAAGGCTGGGTAAGCTAGGCCCGAAGGCACACGTTGGTATGACACATCCCATAACGAGCTTTATTGGCTGACTGCCAGGAGGAGACAGTATTCTAATTGGCAATGGCTGTGTAGAAGCTGGGAGTGTGCTGATCATGGGAAAATCAGTCAGAATTACAGAATTAAAAAATGGGGGGGGCCTTCAAGTCATATTTTGGATAGTAATCAATGGGGATGTGACTTGAATTTCTGACCGTCATTAAGAGTATTTGACAATCTGCACTGGTTTTAAAGTTAGGGGAAGCCTGTTCAATTCTTTTTTTTTTCATCAGTCAAAGCATTTTTAAGTTAACAACAAGCATTCATTTAAAATGATTAAACAGTACACGAGAACATTGAGAAAGTCTCAATTTGAAATTTCAAATTACTTGAGGCTTGGTGGATGGCTTGATAAAAGGTACACAATAAAAACAACACACATTAACCATCGGTGAAAATATATAACTAAACGAATAAAATGACAGTAATGGTGAAATAATTATACAGTTTATGTTTCATTCTCAGCAATTGAAACCGGACTTTGGGTGTGAAATTCCAAAATATTTCATTATCCAAGCACCGTGACTGTACTTCTACACAAGGGTGGGTCGGATGCAAACTAACACCACAATTAAAAACCAATCATCTTTTTGTTCCATTGGAGTGAGAAAGAGTTTTCATGGTAACCCAACACTTGCTGCATTTCCCTGTTGTCCTAACTTACGCTATCATTCCACAGCTTGTTGACATGGCGCGACAGGGAACACCGCAACGGCAAACAGGCGCAAGGTACGCTACTCCAACCAGCCCTGCAGAAACCAGGCAACCTACAACCATGGCAAAGGAGTGTAATCCTGACCCACGGCATGCTCTGACCAGCTAAAAAAAGAGAAATTGTCTACCGATTGAACGACGTTTTCAGGACGTCAAGGTATCAGGTTTCTGTTCGACAATAGCACTGACAAGAGTGCGATACAATTTCTCCTAATTTATTAACACTCCACTGAGGGCTTGTGGAAAAACAGGAATACATGGTGTGACTTTCTTTGTGGACTCACAAGGTTTTGTATTTCCAAGAGACCTATTTTCCCAATCAATCCCAGGCCTCTTCAGGGCCAACGCTGGGGACAGCTGATCGGCAAAGTGGCCCCGGGATAAAATTGACCAAGATACTTCAGTTCGATTTGTTTGCCTTTCATGCCATGTTCTCATGTTATAACATTAGCTCGCATGGAGCAAAAAGGCCTTGGCCAATTCAGATTGTGCAGCTTGGAAATGTCAAGCTTGTATTCTGCAAAATGTACTTGCCGCTTTTAATAGAACAACTCTTCCTGTTGCAGAAAATATACCCCAAAACAATTTAATGCCAGCTTTCTAAAAGAACCATTAAATCCCCTTAATAATATGAGGCAAAAATCTTACCTGAAATTTATGCAAATCGAGTAATAACTCATACTTTCATTTAAAACGCAACTCTACTGATCGATCACATCTTTCCAATGTTTCCTATCCTACTAAATCTAACAATAGCCAATAGCCATGCCTTAAAGAATTAGTGGTACCTACTGTGCAATCTTGTTGGATGCAAGGCTTTCCGACCTCACAAATTTAGGGTGGACTGTCACAAAAACACAGCATCCCAATGGGGCCAAAAACCACATTCAGAGCTACTAAAATGATACCACAGTTTAAAATCCCTTATAGATTGTTTCCATGGTCAGTTACCATGGTTCCACATCCTTGGCTAAAAGTGCAAAGTCAGGTACACGTCTGTGTATAACCAATGGCTCTATACCAACACCCTAAGCACAGGACACCCTCGGGTACACATCATAAATCCCCCCCCCCCCGAATTTTAGACTGAAAAGATTCCTCTTTCTGTCTGGCCTGGTTTTCAGTAGCCAAAACCCGTCCCCTTCCCCCCATCTCTCTTTCCTGATAGGATTAGCTTATGACAGGTGTTGCTGAGCAGACATTAGAACTCCAGATTTCATCTCGATTGTCGACAACGGCTGAAGCAACAGAAATTCCACGTCATACTCACTGCATCATTGGGATTATACTTCGGCCTTCCTTCTGTGTCAAGACGCTAACCTAGATCTTGGTGTTTTTGTCCTGATGGCAAACTGTCCCCAATTTGTGTCTTTTATTGAATGGATCAATATCGTACAAGGTGAGTGTAAACTTCAGGTGGCGGGAGCTGGGGTAGGGTTATGGTGAATCGGCTATAAACATGGTGTTATATTAATCGGCTACATTGCCAAGGGCACCTTGCATGTCGGACTATGTCCTTCACAGTCAGCCTACATGGAAATAGGGAGCGGGGATAGGGGGGCAAAACTGTTTATGATCTTGAACTAAGGAGTGACAAGATTCTTCATTTCACAGAGCTGATAAAATATTTTAATATAAAATATTAATATTAAGGGGAAGCCTGTCATTAACCAAACACATGTACATGCAAACGAGTACAATTGCATCGGAGCTCCAAGCAAGGACGTTAAGTGTTTTTGTGAATAATATTGAATCAATGTCTAAAGATGACATCTAAGAAGATCTGCAGTGGATCAGTAATGGTATTTGGTCAACCCATTTTATGGAATACTGACTGTTCTACTGGGTAAAATTTGGAAGAAAAAAAAAGGCAAGAGACCGTGTTAATCCCTGGCTGCACAACTTGACCAAAACCCTTGAATGAAAAATAGTGCTGATGATCTAGAACATACCGGCAAAAGGACGAATGCCCTGTCAAAACAGATCCCATGAGTACAAGAAATGAAAATACTTCAAAAAAGTGGCTCTGACTAAACATGGGTTGGAGTGATTCTTACATATGAACAAATGGCCTATGAGGAAGCTTCCATAATCAGTCTGTGCACCCACTTAAGTGCTCCAAGAACAACCATTTACTGAGGCTATCCCCACAAATCACAATATTTATACACTCATCATCCAGAGTTATCCATCGCAGCTGAAAGGTTGTCATTTTGGTGCATTCCAGCCTCCAAACTGAGTTTGGAATCCCCGGGGAGGTGTGGAGGTTGTGTTACCTCAACTAAAGTGATTGACAAGGAAGGAGGAAGGGGGAAAAGCAGGAGTCGTAAAGTGGCAGCAGTGGGAGAGACCTGATACCACGGTGAGTCACGCTACAGTGAGTGCTCTTCCTCCTGACCAAAGAAAAAAAAAATTACGATGGCATCTAAAATCAATAGGAAAAGTCTGGTAAGTCAGGTGAGTTTGCTGGCCTATTGTAGAGACAACTTGAGTTACATTTCTCATTCTAGTTTTGTCAAAAAGGTGCAAGTGATTTTACTAAATCTTCATGACATACAGTTAAGAAGAATGCTAAAAATTTATAATACTTGGGCATGCTTTTTGAATCCTTTGCCTTGCTTTTATCTCCATTATCAACACCAATTTTTTTTAATTGATGAGATCCAAAGTATTACACTAGTTGTGAAACAAGAAGAACTTTAAATCTAAGATTCTGAAATATCCTACAAAGCATGGTATAAGGTGCTGGAGGGTTAACCAATCACAAAACAAAAGGACATCTACAAATAAAGAAATTATATAACAAAAAAATTAATCTGAGAGAACATGATTGAAAAATTCGTAGAGTTTTCAAATGTGTTATTTGGGAGAGGATATAACATGAAACTTAATATCTTTTTCCAGCTGATAGTTCCATTATAAACTTACCAATAAAATTGATTTGAAATACTTCCGTCCAAATAACCTGCTTTTCAGGCAGCTGGATATCTTCCATCCACACTTCTTTCCCTCCACAAACCCAATAAACAAAATTGACTACAATTCCTTGACATTTACTTTGGAAATCTGGAAGGTGAGTGTAAAAATGTGGCCAGACAAGAACACAATATATGCATAACACAGTGGTTTTACATTTCAAGATAATCTCCCCCAAAACCCTATTTTCAGTTTTTATCTCTCTCCTCATCCCCACCTAACTTCGTCAGTGCTGACAAAGAGGCAAACGTCCTCTGGTGGGCCTAGTCCCATTAACTTCTCCCCCTTCTCAACACACGACACTATCATAATATTTACCCCCAAAGTCCAGGCCAAACATCTCCCCGAACCCCTCCCGCCTCCTTAGGTTTCGGCCCAAATTTGATTTCTGCTGAGCTGTGAATAGAGAGAGAACAGAAGGCTTGTGGGAGAGGTGGGGATGTGAGGGAAGGGGATTGGAGGAATCTCAAGATGAAACAACACCATTGTTATTTTTCGTCTGGGGAGGTTTTGATGACAATGCTACCTGCAAGGCATGATACACGGAGCAGGGGAAAATGGCAACTTAATCCCCGTATGTAATAGATTTCCATAATCAAGACTTTGCAATCAATATTTAGCGGCCAGATATAGCCCAGCCAGACAATGGATGGAAAGACTAACAAGACTAACAATTCACCTGTCAGGAGTGCTAACTGCAGGTACGCAAAGAAGTTGAAGCACATGAGCCTCACACAAATATGCTGGCAAACTGTTGTTTTGACGGTACATAAACTGGGCATTTTTCCCCTGGAACTTGAATGGTTTTCATTATCTGATGTGTTGGGATGAGAAAGAACTAAGAACAAACGGCCCAGCTTTATTACAAATCAAAGAGATTAAAACTTGAGCCTCAGAGCTTGTACTTTTAGCTCAGCAATAACTCTTCATTATGCCATGTTTGTTTCAACTTAAGACAGGTTTAAATAGTTTGAGATAAAAGAGGTGTGTAACTTTCATTAATGTGCTTCATGGCTAAGGGTTTCACAATCCTGTGTGAAGTGCAAGTTAAAATAATAACATATTGCTGTCACCTGATGTGACAGTCGAGTAAATGTAGGCCTACTTGGTCAATGTGCAGCACTCTTGTCTAACTACTAAAGTAAACCTGAGTTGTTATCTGCTAAATGAAACTGTCATTATGGATAGCCAAGGAATCATGGCGCCCTCTGTTGATCAACTGATCAATCTTGGTAGGATGCTGTGAAGGGGCAAAGTTTGACAGGAAAAAAACAAGGAGAGACTAAGATCAAGTGTAATGCATTAATTCAATCATGTCTTTAGTCAGTGAATGATCACTAGACTACGGTAGGCATCAGAAAGTGATGAACAGTTCGAGTCCACCTTTTCTCTATTAACACTACAATCACAGATACCATTATTCACAATGAAAATAAGACTAATCAGTGGTGACAAAAGTACTGAAGTTACCTTCTTATGATTTACAGCATACCCCTGCATACCCCAGCTCCCTCCTACTTATTAGAAAGGATTATGTAACTGTGGATTCCTGATTAATTTTCCAGGACTTTTTGTTACCAATAGAAGGATACATTTCATTAAAAAGACTTGAGCAAATTTACATCCGAGAACCTCAACATGTTAGGCCACTGAAATAGAAAGGTTTGTTTATCGTCTAGGTGCAAACTACTCCAATAAGATGCTGAAACTTTTTGGAAAAGGCAAAGGATTGGGTACGGGTAGATGGGTGGAAAGCTAGGTGAGTAGGACGATGAATGGGTGAAGGAGTTCCACTTCACATTCTCCACTTCTTCCACTTCCTTTCTCTTGAAAATTAAACAGTACTAAACATCTGGATGAAAAAATTTGATTTCCTTTTTCTTAGAAAACATTTACCTTGCTAACACCAAATGACCACGTTTGATTTGATAGTGAGAAACATGTTTGAAGTACGTTTCTCTTCTAAAACTTAAGCTGTCAAAAAAAAATGTCTGCAAATAAATAAACTATATTAATCAATATGGTTGTGAAAGTATTACTTCAATATATCAATTTCCGAAATGATGACATAACAAAAATGTACTTTTCTTGATAGCCTCAAGTGATGTTTGCAGAAGGGCCACCAAGGTCAGATAATTAACCTTCCAATGTACTAGTGTCTCCCATGTGCTCACTCTCTAAAGGCAAATAGACTTCCACAAGGACTACCAAGGTAAATGATTCTCTCAGGTTACCAGCTGTGTATGAAGTCTAAACTGCCTGGAGGAGGGTCTGTTAACCATCAAGTCATTCATTATTCCTTCCATGGATGAGAAGACAGCCAGCCATACCATGCCAGGCAAAACCTGACTACCTTCAGGCTTATATTGGGCCCACCTCAAACCATGGCTTAACAAAAGAATGTTTCAGAAGGTGGCCAAATATGGGTTAATAATTTCAAAGGTATTTTTCACCTACTCTGCTCTAATAAGCTTGACTTTATAGCAAATCTAGATTAGCTAGTGTCTCACTTTAAATTCACTCTTCTTTATCGGGCAGGGGCCTCCTGTGAACTATCTCAGTTCATTTCATGCTCTATATATATGTAAGAATCCTTTGTCTGATACAATCAGGAAAGAAGAAAAAAACAAAAACAAAACCAAATGTGAAACTACATACAGTTTGAACACTCCACATGAGGCTTCTTTACAAATAGGGTAGACAGTTTAGTTCATTTTTTAGACAAAAAAAATGGAAAGAATTCATAACCATTTGTACTCTGAGTTTATGAAATGTAATAATAAAATTGAAAACAGAACACTGTCAAGTACATCAGAGACATCAAGGGATGATAAAGTTATAATCTAACGAATTTGCCTGCTCATCAAACTTGAGTCAAAAGAGCTGTTCAAACAGGTGAAAATGTTAATCAGACTACAAAGGACAGTGTATCTATTATAAATGATGACTGTAGCACACAGCATACAAAGGTGGATGGACATTAATGAAAAATTCTCAACAGGGAAGCAGTGATGGAGGATACTTTAAGAAATGTTACCAATGGTGCAGGAACAAAGTACACTGCGAATATTCAATCCTAACCTAGTATCACTGAAAAATAACACTGGTAGAGCATCAGTAGGCTTTTATGCTCACATTTCAGTAGAAATAAAAACAGTCATAAGGGAAAAAGACCGGAAACAGAACAGTAAGTAAAACTTCTGAAGGGAAATTTCATCATAAAAAGCTTGTATATGTACAGATCAAGGAACTTTAGACCTACTGTATGTCACCGATCAAATTGATAATTAGTAAAACATTGCTTTGACTTCAGAAAACAGCACTCAAATGAAGTATTGTGCAAGTTTTTTATCATTGCATCCTTAAAGGTGCATTTTGCTCTAAATTTGATGTGTATTTTGTTATAAACTCAAAATATGCACAACTTCAGACAGTACTTGAGAGAACCTAACTACAGCCATTTTTTTCTTTTCCGAACAGAAACCAGATGTTCTTAGAATCCCCCACAGCCCTACCAGGTACCAACACACCTTGATTTGATTGTGACCAATTATGCTCTCACCATCTTTCTTCAATGACCCTTAATCACAGTTCCCTAGTCTCCTTGGAATCATGAAGGACCCAGGCCCAAAGCCAAGGAAAGAGTACAACAGATGTAACTCAGACCACAATGTGATTATTCCTTAGCAACAGGATGGACTGTATATACTTTGCTACCTTAAGCTGTCAATCCTCACGACTGCATTGAAAATATGTTAGAACAACCCATTGTAAAATGTAACTGTCCAAGTGAACAAACAAACAAAAGCTGACAACAAAGATGTAAAACAACCAAAATAAAAGATATAAAGGGTGTTATTAGAATTGACAAGGAGGAAGGTAAATGCAGTGGGTATTATAAATATGCAGTAGTAATTAATCTGGGAAATATCAATTGTAAACAGTGTGGCATTAACCTTTTTGCTTAGGGGAAAAAGTTCTTCTGTATTTGACAAATATAGGTTTTTGACAACTAATTGAATTGCATCTGCACATAATGTGCTGTTTATCGTCTCGGGAATGTAGACAAGACAAACAACTGTTCCTCCATATCCAGTACCTTGTCTACCAATCACAACTTGGGTCACAATTTGCATAAACTAAAAACGGAATGATAGGTAGAGAAGCATACAGCTAAAATCCACTGCACCAGTCTCACTACATGATCAGCCGACATCTCAAGTGTGTCCACATTTTCTTCACTTCAAACTCCGCGACTGAATTTCATCATTTTTTTACTTTGACTGCTTGAGACTCATCCACGTGGCCATCACCGTTGATTTCATGCATTATTGAAGGCACGTCTGGATTCTGTAAACTATTCATACCACACTTCTACAAAAACAGTCGCAACGTTTCAAATTTCACTCTGCCTTTTCCCCCCCTTCCTTTTCTCTCTCAATATTGAATCAGCTGGCTTATGGTGTCTGCCTAGTAAAGCGTCACATCAATAGTCCAGTCAAGAACTTCTGGAGAGCATGAATCATAAAGAAAACCCTTCTCCTCCTCCAAAAAAGGGGAAAAAAGATAGAAATCGTGACTTGTGATTGGGAGACTGTGCCGGCAGTTCAAGTTTCCTCAACATTGGATGATTCTTTTTTTTTTTTGCTGAGTGGCTGTGTGAATTTCCCACTTCCTTGACCCACCCCCCCTTGCCGCACTTGACTGCTGTGAGTGGCCAGCAATCGACATGGCGCCACAGTTCTTAGATGCTGCGGCACTTCCTAGTCAATCGGCAAGCTATATGGACTCAATTGCCTGGTTTGCAAGGGTGAATGCATACCACACTGACACAGATAAATTACTAAGTCTACAGGTCGTCACATGCAGTCCGTTCCACTGTTCAAAGAGAAATGAAAAACTATAGGGAACATCCCTCAGGAAATGGAAGAAGACCAAAACAGTGAAGACAGTTCAGGCATTCTCCCTTCTTCAATAAACCATCTTTTTTTTTTCTTAGTGTGACAAATCCCGCTGGATTTTAAAGCACTCAGCTTTTCCATGTGATGGCCCATTCTAGTAGTTTTGAGCAGTATCATTTGCACATTATCCGAAGATTTCTGTCCAGGAAACACTGAGTGGGTCTGACTTCTATTCTCCATCCTTTCAAGAGAAACAATGGTGAAATGATGTATAATGACACACATTACGTTTGATATTGACTAATTACCTCATCATATCCAATTGTTTGTCCAGTATCACTTTTAACGCCAAATGAGACATGACTGGCATACTATGCTAATGTCAACCAACCACGCTATTAGAAAAACTAGCAAATTTTTCTGAGTATTTTGAAGTGTCTTAGCCACATCTGTACAGTTTATCTGAACATGATTACATATCCAAACAGCAAACAGACATGAGATAATATGCTCCTTTTCAGTCCGGTTTTCAGACAGTCCACCAACAATCAGCATATATTGACAATTTTCCAGACAATTTGCTGACTTCTAGTTTTAGAATAAACATCTTGTGGCCAATATCAACCTGACTTCTCTCACAGGATTACAAGAAAGTAGAAGAACTTGTCATGTTTTGATGCCAGCCTTACATGTAGAATTAAACCTTCATGCTTTGCAAATGTTACCATGTGGCTATCCACTTTTGACCAAAAAGAAAACAGGCTCTCACCCATTCGGTTGTATGGATGACTTTGCGATCAACACTTAGTCTTAAAATTGATATTTTCTGTAATTCTTGTAGGCATATCTTGTGCTACTGCTAGTGGATTAGAGTTTCTGTTTTTGCTGTGTGGCAAGGACACGTGTTGGGATGAATGAAGTACTGGTACTGCATGTGATGTAAAACCCACAAATCACATCACAGGGGATTTATCCAAGCTTTGAAAAGCGGCAAATATGCATTATAAAAAGCATACCGGCATGCATCATCACTTCTCCAGACAACATACCACTGTCATCCCATAAACGGTTCATGTTTCTGGAGCAATAATGTGCATGACAAACCAAACACCATGACCAAACACAGCGGTAAATCTTGCCAAATGTATTTGTGTTTGCTCCTCTGCAGACATCCACAGATTATTTCTGCAGACCAATAAATCTGAATGCAAGAACAACATCCTTCCTCTGCAGATTGCTAACACGTCGACTTGCACATGAGGTTCTGTGTCAAATGTACATATGGTTCTGTTATTTACTGTTTACTATGATACGTTTTTCTGTTCATTGTGATTTAAGCACCACATTGATGTCTTCGGAGGCGACAAATCATGTTGCGATCTCAATATTAAAAGCCTCCAACTGGTTTTATATATACATGTACACCCTCTAGTCAATTCATAATAAGGAAAGGTATGTCATTGAAATAACACATTCCAAAACTAATCCAAGCTAGATCGTAACAGATCCATCAAAGCCAGCAAATGACCCTATTAGGAGTTATTGAGGTGATGCCCTTTCACACTCAGTTTTGTTTGATGAATTCAGCCAATCAGGATGCTTTCTGCCAGATTCAATTGGTCTCATTTAATGAATGATAACCAATATGGTCATAAAGCTTCTCTAAATCAACCTAAAGCCCCCAGTGCCACCACTGAGAAGGTCAGGCTAGGATTGGGAAGAGCTGCAAGGACTGTTGAGGGAAGAGACAAGAGGTGCTTCTTTTCCCAAGAGGTCTTCTCTTTCTTGTAATTACTCCCTGTCCCTGCCATCCATTCACCCCTCATCCATCCATCTCCCATTCCTCTAACTTTCTTCACTGCTCCATGCCTGCACCTGACAAGTGTAAATCTTATGGGGGTTGGGATGCTAGACTCTTCGTCTGCTGTTGTGGATTGAGAGCCATTTTTGTGTTGGCGGTCTGGTTTATCTATTAATGAGTGATATAAATTAAACTGCCATTACTGAAGACTGGCATCTGTAAATCAAATCATTTTTCGGCAAAATCTTGGCCTCCTGTGAAGTGCATTTTGTTTTATTGACACTCTCTGTTCTTGTTTGGCCTCTACATGAAATAGACGTAACATTACTTGTTCTGGTAACGTATGAACATGGACGTATATATGTGCCAATTGAATGTTTCAAATGAGCCACAAGTACGATTTCTGGAAGAATCAGTATTAACTTCAAAAAGACCTCACTGCACTTCTGTGGAGTTCTGCCCAAATCCGTGTACATACTTCTATTGTAAATACCATTATAATTATGAAAATACTGGTCTAGTTACTGTTTCTTCCTGCTAGACAAAAGCAACTAACACAGAATTCATGTCTTGGAAAAGCAAGCTCGGAAAGCATGACTCCAAGGTTTCGTGTGTGTTCATTCTTCATCTAGAAGGTTCTTTACTATGAGTGACTAATGCCTGATTGAAAAAGATCAAAACATTTTCTGTTTTTGTCTGTCCCACTCCAGCTAGAAATTAATAGCTGACACTGTTTTGTAGAAAAATTCATGCCCGACACTCAACCTCAGGTGGTTCATTGTTTCATTTGCACCATCGAGACCAGCCATATATAGCGCCTTACATGCACAACGTAGACACAAGGTTGCCAAGTTGTTACTATAAAAGACAACTGTTGAAATCCCCAGGCTTATGCTGTAAGCGTAGGTTGCCTTGGAGACAGGACATACTTGCTCTTCATTTTGGAATGCCCAAGCCTCATTGACAAGCATTCTACTCACAAGCGTCAGCAAATCCAAGTATCACTCAGACAGCGCGACATTCATGTTTCTCTTGACTCCATTCTATACCTAACCATCCCACCTTGTCCTGGCTTTCAAAACTCCCCTTTCATCCTCCTTAATCCACCAATCTGTTCCTCTGGTCCTCACCTGACAAATAGTAAATCTTTCCCTGGGATATTTGGAGTATTGCCGACAGTTAGGATCAACTAAGTAAGGATCTGTGTGCTGTACATTTGTTCATCATCATCTTCTGTGTCATACATCTTTCTTTCAGAGAGAGGGAGAGAGACAGAGTCCCAATTGCTGAGATCCCTTTGGCTTCATATGACCCGGAATTTGTCAGAATTCTTACCGGACAGGACAAGTAATAATTCATTCATACGACCCTAAAAAAAGGCTTCTGTGTTCCTCTTACTTGTTCCCGAAACCTCCAAGGATAAGCTTTTAAGGAAGGTGAATGCATTCATCTTGATTTCAAATGTTCTTCCGTGATTGTAACCGAATTGAGGGGAACTTTTCAAGCTGTCCTCAATAAAGAATGCCTCAGTGAGGATGTCTCCAGAATACTGCCCGAAAGATGGAGCCAGTACAAAACAGTGATTTATGACATAAATATAAAAATCTGATCTGATGATCATCTTTGCAAAATTTTTAAAATTATTGACTTTTTAGCATCCTAGGGTCTCAGCAGTAAGAAACAGATTCTATCAGCCCGGTTTAGACATTTTTTTGTTCACTGCCTGAATCAATAATAGTCTATCCCAATTTCTTCTACTGTGGGATTTTCATAGATTCTATAGGATACTGAGTGCAATGGTTGTGTGGACTGACAGGATTAACTTCACCACTTGTGGGTTTAGATGTTATAACAAACAATACAGGTATGAGAAGACCTTTGTAAAAATGACTGAGAAATCTGACATTGACACCTTTTTGGAATATTCTCCAAGGCTTGCTGACAGGTCACAAAAACATCACCTCAAATGGAAAATTGTACTTCTCTGTAAATTCAGTGACATATCTAGAACAGGTTGACAAGCTTCAACAATTCCGCAGGATGACTCAGAAAAACCCAAGAAGCAAAATAAATGGTTGTCTGAGGCCTCTCATTAATCACTGGCCACACAAACACACACATATGTATGAATGAATCGGCACTAAATTTCCAGCAATTAAAGTCTGACCACGGTCTGCTTAGCACGTATGGGTTATATTGCTTGTGTCATTCACTATCATTTTATTACTAGATAAATGGGAATGATTGCATTGATCACTAACTGGGGAATGAGGAGTGGAGTAAATTGGTGTGAAATGGACTTCATGTGTTGCCACAAATGGGCAAGGATGGAGGTGGAGGTAAATGCCAACACTTTAACCCGAGAAATGTGCATGAACACATCAAATTTTAATATGGAATGACATGTGTAAAGTACAAACACATGTCAGTCATGTAGATGCACCTGTAAAGCAAGTTTGTGTTTATGTGAATTGGAATTTGAAGTTTTCAGAGCATGACATTTTTCTGGTTTCCATAACAGCAGGGTAGGCAAAGCAACCTCTTTATTTTCCAATCAATGTAACTTTAACATGCTGCAGATAACCCATCTGTCTTTTTCAAGTGTATACCTTTAGTCACTGAAATTTCTCCCCTTGCAATTTTTTTCTTTCTAATTTTACCTACATTGGGCACTTCTTGAGTTCCAATGAACTGATTCTGAACTGGCCTTTAATTCACTCCTCCTTCTCTCCCAACACTGGAGGGAAACTGGGGCATCTACCCCGACAGCATGTTTCGGCACGTGTAAAATTGATGGTAGACCACATATTTGCAGAAACGCGTTCTCCCTCAAGATGTCAAATTCCGCATGGATGGCCTGATGCCCGATATTTTACGGCAGACCATAAATAGGCCAGAATGCGTGTGGTAACTGTAGATACTGCTCCTGTCAGCCAGTCCCTAAGGCTCTGATTTTTTTTCTGGTGAATTTGGGTTTTTGAAAATTTTTACCAAGTTTATTTATTGTGGAACTGTTTGCCCCATTTGCTGTGGACGTGCTTGGAAAGTAAAAAGTCTGTTATTTGTGAAGAATGTTTTGATACATACAGCTACATAATAGCCTGATAAAATCAGTATAATGTAAAGGGCTTCTTTATAAGTATAAAACTGAAACTCTTGAGCATTTGTGAGAAAGAAATATCATGGTCTAAGAAATTATGCAATTCATTCAATTAATTACAACATTTAATCAAATTTGAAATTACTAATTTGTGACCAGATCCCACAAAAAAAGGGTATTGAGGTTATCATCTTTTTAAGTAATTGTTTCAGATTACATTATAAAGAGCTGTCTGAGTTCTTTTTTCTGTATCACCTAGTCTAGCATCCCGATGAAAAGGGGTAGGATACGGATGGAAAATGATGACAGTTTCTATTAATTTTGATCACAGTTATTAAAAACACTTTTTGGCACATGACAAGTTGGTATAGATAACATCGAACATGCTTGAATAAAAAAAATGGAAGTGACATAAGTTCTTCTGCAGGTCTCTTTCAAAATTAGTATTTTCAGCTTTAATTTCCAGACAGATACAAACACTTAAAACATGGGAGTGTGGAGACGACGTCAGAACAACCTTATATGGAAGCTTCTTACACTCAGAAGAGATGGTAGACAACTGTAGTGTAATCAACATGCATGAGATGAGAGCTTCACTTGGCAAGTGTACGGTGGAAAAGGATATGGCCACGTTTTCTTAGACTTTACACTCTAGCAACAGGAAATTGAGTCGACACTGATTAGTGAGAGAATATAATCAAACTTGACTATCAGAAAAACAAGGTAATGTCTAATCACCCCCTGAAGACCAGAGACCTGCAATCATGGCCTTCTCATCAATAATCCTCTCTCCTTGAGAAAAAAAGTCTCCAGGACAGTCACTGGCAGACCAGTAGTATCCTGCAGTCCCTTGTTCAATTGTGAAGGAAAGATGAAATATTCAGAATTCCACTCAACTCACAAGGGAAATAATCCTTGACAGGCCTACAGTGATCTTTGGAGACTGAATTGATACTTTCCAATCAGCAGAGCACGGTCAAGACAGGAGTGAATGACAGTATGTCCACTGGAGGTCACTGCTATACAGGTCAGTGGGCAATGGACAGCCGCTCACTGTATTCTGAGCTGTACACAGAACACCACCTTACTGCAGGGTACCAGTGATATTACCTGCCACTTTTGAAAATTGGCACTGAAGGTGATATATGTATGAAAGTGGGTTATTTACTTGCTGTCAATTACAATGGCTCTTACAGGGTACAATTGTAAACAAGTCTTGAGAAGTTGACAGGTCGAATGTAGAAGTACCTCCAAAAGGACTGATCAATTACAACACTCAGAGCCTAAAACAACTTGTTTAGATGAGATTGCATCTAAGAAAAACAAAAATCCACAGAGAAATCACAAGCAGTAAAATGAGTGCTTCATGATGCCTCCAGCCAAATTGATGGTCCTGTTGAAGTGCACCCTCTAGAGTTGAAGTATTTCTTAGAAATGACTGATAATAGTGCTAGTAGCATAGAAAAATGTTAGTTCAGTCAGATGAAAGTTGAAATAAAGCCAAACTTTGGGGATGGAGATATCAAGAGCAGCTGTAATCACTGTGCACAATGCAATGTTTAATAAAATATTTCTATTTTAGACTAAACCTAGACTAGAAATTTTCTGACAGGGTATGACAGACATGTACTGTAAACAATTTTATCCAAAGAATGAATACAAAAGGATGATCAAATTTGATGGAAAATAACAAAAACCTTCATTCACTACATCAGCCAACTTTGTCAAGGAACATCAAAATGGCCGTAACGAAATCAAAACACTGGCAAAGGGCAGTTCAAAGTAAAAAAAAATTGCCCAACTAAACATCATTACTAGACTTATTACCTTAGGTAGATAGGTACGCATGGCTGTTGACAGGCCTTCATCAATATGTCCCCACATTGATGAGAGTCTTCCTGAAGTCTTCTTGGGTGATAAAGCAAGGTCGCAGTAACTCCTTAAACTCTTCAAGGGTTAGTATGGAGGTACCCTTGGGACCTAACCTCAGCTCCTAGATTCAAGATAAGAAGCAGGGTTTAATATCCTGACTTAAGGTTTCTGCTGCTGCCAAGAGAACTGTTCTTTATGACTGTATCCATAATTCAGCTGACACAAATCCCCCCAAGAGTGCTAGAATCATAACTACCTTTCCCAGGTAGAGATTCCGTACATACGGCCTTCCGTCCCTGTCTTGGTACATCTCTACAATGAAATCTGAACACAGCCCTGGCCATGTGTCGTCAAAGGAACCCACAGCCATCAGGAGTGGCATCAACGTTGTGTCATGACAGGAATGAAGATGGAACTTGTATGGACTGTTGAAGACAGAGAAAAGAAATGCGATACAGGATGTGGATTGAAACACTCAGCGATTCTAAAAGTGAACTCAGTCATAGCATTCTATTGGTACCCTGTAAGTTACAATACTTTTGACTTTTGTTGTACTCAAGATGATAGCTTGTACTCAAGAACTGCATAAATAACAATCTATCAACAGTTGGCATGAAGACTCTATAGCTGCTCTGTCTACACCCGCCACCATATTGAATGTAAAAGTTTTACTTGGAAAGCTTTATTTGGTCAAAACCCAAGAAATGAAACTCAAATCAACAGTAACAGGCACACGGTCCGCATAAGAAATACAATACATGACACTGCATTTAATCCTAACCCCCTAGGGTGTATGTAAAATCTTATTGAAATAGGAGGATTTGGGACTGTTAGGGGTACCTATGATAGCTACTGGATTAACTTTGAACTATAAACAGAGGGGGATATTACAACAGTGCAAATGATATAAACTGTGACAACCATCAACACACCTTTCCCCAGTGATAGCTCTGTGTACGTTGTCTACTATCAGGCTAAGTAGTGGACCAACAGAATAGGGTAGATTGTCCCTGGATTGGTCAGCTCCAGCGATACAATGCTTCATGATATCGACAGCTGCTTTCTCTACAATACCAGCGATGGGTTCTAAAACAGGAGACAAAGGAAAATCGTGTGCCTGCAGAAAGAAAAAAGAGAGAGTTGAGAGAATTGAATTAAGAGGAAGCAAACTAGAATGAATAAAAAAGGTCTAAAATGTTTGAAGAATTTGTGATTTGATTTTTAGAATATTTAAGATTGGAGGGGATTTGTGAGTAAAATAGAATATGACACAAAATTAAGAACAAAAAGCAACAAAACAACACAAACAAACAACTTGGTAAGTCAGCACTGAAAGCAACATGGGTTCCAGAGAGAACTAATTTAACCAAGGACATCCCAGTAATGAAAGTTACCAACAAGTTTCCTTACCTGTCTTGCACTGATCCCGTCCCGGACAGACACCAGATCTAAATGAATCTTATCTGGGTCTTGATCTAGAAGTTCTTGGACCTGAAGACGGATGGGACGGATTCCTGGAACCACATCGGTATTCTTGGTAGTGCTGAAGTAGGAATCCATTAAAGGTTTGCAGTGGACATAGTTTGGGTACAGGATTTCTGTTGATTCATGATCCACGTGAACTCTTGGTAATCCTATTAGTGAACAAAATCAAAGTGAACAAACATAAACTCAGCTCCAA
>NW_019091356.1:419235-440681 GCF_001949145.1 Acanthaster planci | reverse complement strand
GATCAAATGATAAAACAAGAGCAAGTTGTCTTTGGCTTCTCACCATTTTGATTTGTTTTCAGATCTTCTCCGTACATAGCAGCTAAGACGCAGGACATAGACTTCAGGTTTCGTTTAACATTGGTGGAGCGCAAACTTTTAGAGGGGAAAAACAAGAACTGGAATAAAGTTCCAATAACATTAGTGGAATGTAAACTTTAAGAGAGAAAAATAATACCAAAAGGAATTAACTTTAAACTCATGAAAATTTCAGTATATATTTTGCCATTTTTCATTAGCACAAGGCAATATGAAGTAAACGACATCTTACTACTGGTGACTTACGTGACTTTCAACAAATTCCACAAATGTTCTTGTGCAACCATTTTAATATGCACAGACAACAGGGTTTGAGGGGGAACTTACTACATGTCACTGTAGTTGAACTTTGGAGACAGGAATTTCAGTTTCTCAATGTAGTGTTTCCGGAAGTAGGTGCCAAGTTCATATGTCTGATTCATGCCTAATGTAGTCAGCTGACCTCGATGAGCACCACCCTGCCGGCAGAATTATTATATTAGAATTACACATACATCTGAAAACACTTTCCTTTTTTTTTTTTTTACAAAAAAGAGGTCTATTCAGAAAATTTGCACTGTTCTGTTTGAAATTGAAATGTTTAAAAAACCTTTGTCCTCCTGGCTCTTCAGACAATACTAGTCCCAATTTAGGGCATAAGGGACTTGCTTTCATTTAGCTTTTTAAGCAGAAAAATTACAACATATACTTAACTACATGGAAATGCATGAGCTGAGCAAATATCAGCGTAGAACCAGAACATCACTGTGGCTTGCTCAGTCTTGCCAGTCTTGCTAAGAAAACATTTTCCGTGTACATCCTTACAAGATTACAATCCCTTCCCAAGTCCAGCTTCAACAAAGTATCCTGCCAGATACACACGAACCTTTCGTGTAGCTTCTTTTGTAAAATGTCAAACATTGCAAAAACCTGTGGTTGCATCTGACAAATACATGAACTTGGACACACTCACTTTGTATGTTGTTGCCTGCTGATAGGATTCCTCGATAACGGAGTGATGAGGGCCAGATTTGCCATCCAATGAGTACACATCATAATCGCATTTGAGGTAATCTTCTTCTATAAACATGGTGTCTTTATCCCATACCACCTAAATACATGAAAAAAGCCAAGAAATGGCTAAAAAAATGAAAGATGTATGTGATGCAGTTAAATTACAGCATGCAGAGATGCCAACTTTTCAAAATGAAAAAGTGTTATCCTATCACACTTCCAGTTCCGGTTTCCCAACCGACCCTAATTTTTCAGCGTGACCATAAAAATTTTCATCGGCATATTAGAAAATTTTTTTCTAAATTTTTTAAAAATCCTGTTGTCTTTTCTTTCATAACAAACACCGGTCAACAATTTTTCATGTCAAAACACTTGTATTTACCTGACTATCATTGTGCAAGTGTGAATTGCAACTAATTGTTGATTATATTTCCACATTAATTCTGAGTAGTTTTTATTTTAATCACTCTTGTGGCAATTTTGTGCAACTTTCATCCCATTCAATCAGCTTAAGAAATTGTCCAAAATCCTTACCTACCGACCTTATTTAATCGGAAGCAGAGCTGTTTTTTCTTGGCCTAACTAATGTGCTTCTCTGTGTCGTAAGATCCAGCGTGGGCAATATTTATCATGTCACAGTTACATGCATTGCAAAACACATAACCTTCTCCATGACGAGACTTTGCAATAAAGACCTATTTTTGTGGTGTATTCGTCCCTGAACTTCTGCTCACTTGTTGCCATCGTACAAAACAAGTCCAGTTGCTCACCAAATACCCAAGAATCAAATCCTCTGCAGTGTATGGTTTTGTACCTTCGAGTTGGAAACCGTAAAAATCTTAAACTGGACTGCGCAGTCATAAACAGACTAAACAAATCGTAAAAATTATGCCTAAATCATAAGAGTTGGTATCTCTGGCTGGGTATAGACTCTTACCACATGTTTGACTTTTCCCACAAATTTTCCAAAGTAGGGCCTGTTTGTTTCCCACGGATCTGGATCTATGATCCTAATGCTGGTTTGCAGCATTTATTATGTGAGTTTTGGTGTCCATAAACCAACCAAGGATCAATGATCACGGCCATAGATATCATTAAATTCATTAACACTGTGTAAATGGTACACAGTGATTTATTATCAGAGATAACCTAAACGTTTAATTGGAAAGAGTTCCATATACGGACAACACCAATTTTCCCTTAAAGTGTTATAGCAGCCATTAGAAAAGTGATAACATGTCCTAAACTGTGAAATTTAGCTGGGAAAATTCCCAAACATTTCCTTAGAAAACACTTCACTTTCAGACAAGTCTAATAGGTTGGTGCACAGAGGCACCAAGCGTTGTCACCAGCAGCAGGTGTGTATGGAACTGTTTCCTTTAAATTAAGCAGGGTAGGGAAAATATTGAGGCAGTACTTACACGTAGGGCCTACAAAACATTTAAAAAATTTCAGAACAATCTCAGAGCGTTGTGCACAGGGTTTCAACTGATGTCAAGATATGGAACTCTTGCCCTTTTGAATTAACTTTCCTTCATTGCACTAATTACGTCATCAAACATGTCAAAGTACAACTTCAGCAAGTTCAGGCCTAGGGGGCCAGGGGCCTACCTCTTCAACTCCTGGCGTTAGCCGTATTGGTGTTCGCGCTCCATGCCGAAAGAAAATCTGCACCAACTTCAGCTGAAGATCAGGTCGGTCCGTCAGCACATCTGTGTGCTCTTCCCTAACAGCTGAGCTCAAAAAACAACCATTTCGACTGAGGTGTTTATCACTGCCCTCCATTTTTTTAAAACTTAGCTGTTCAGCAAAAGAGGCCTTCAATTACAAGTTACTGACGTTTATGTATAGTTACCTTACAGCCCATGTAAATTGATGATACGTAACCACATGCGCGCATTCGCAACGTTATCTGTTCATGTCTGAAGTCCATGCTACGCTTCCTTATTTGACACGACAAGTCGTTTGGCCTGCAGCACCTAACTATTTTTGTGCGAGTGTCGTCGTAAGAGGAATGAGGGCGCTATTTCAGTTTAACGGATTCTCCGTTCCTAGTTATCCTACCATTACACGTTCCACAGCATACCTCATATAAAGATCTAACTAGATTAAAAACATCTCTTCCCTTCTTTGCCGATCTTAAGTTTCTGACGCTCGATAGGGGATTACTTATGACCAGTTTTTAGGCCGAGACATACACAGCTCCATCCATTCTAACTTTTGATTATTTCACCCCTGATTTACAGGACAACAGCTTCAAAGTGACATGTCGGCTTAGGTCACCATCTACATGCCCATGGGCTTGTGTCTCGTCAACAGAACCTTTCAAAAATTATTTTTATGTTTCATGTATCTCGTTCCGGATCTGGGCTTTGGACGGGTACGATCATCATTGCATTATGCATGATAACAGTCCACTTGTTTTAATAGAACCGTAAACAGACCGTTACAGCTGTTACTCGTACCATAGAGGGGTTTGTACGTAGCTCTATGCTCGTACGGATGGCAGCAGGTCGGACACAATAATAATTCGGCTTTGAAGAACTTCCGCTAGATTAGTTCCCCTCCTGAACGTAGTCGCCAAACGTCTTACAGACGTCCTCTGAACGTAGGGACCGGTGGCGGGTAATGAATCCCCCAGAATCCTGCCGAGTGTACGTAAATAAGGAAACCAATCATAGCATATTTTGCTTTTTCTTCTGCGTTACCGAAAATATATCTAAAACTTAACACAATAACCAATGATTTGAAATGAATTGCCGTACAATGATGATATAAATTACCACACTGTGATCAACTGAGCTCTAGTAAAGATACATATGGAGATAAATGTACACGTACTTGTGTTTTTTTCGCCTACGAGCTGAAATGCATTGCTACTGGCCTACAAAAATTTTATACCCAGCAAGAAATGAGACCGAGGGGTACCCCCCCCCAACATGTCCAATCCCTATACACATTCCAGACTATTGTTACNATACCTTGCTGCATATGAAAATTTTAGATATTCAGCATCCGAATTGTAGGGCCATGGAGGTAGAATTCTACCTCCATGGTAGGGCTAAGCGCACGCGTCAAACCGCAGCCAGCTGTCGGTCCTCATTATCATAGGGCCTAGGGGCGGGTACCAGTCCAGGACGCGGGCGACCTGAACGACCGCCTTTCTTTGTGGTAATCGCCCTACCCGCATTTTTTTCTGTACCACATATTCGCTACGGGCTCGTAGCAGACCCTCGACCTGGACCAATTTGACGAAAGCATGCTTGATATAAAAAGGGGTCCGACCTTGAGAATCCTCTTACTGAGCTATTTTCAATATGTTTCGTCTTCGTGTTTATGTATATGACACCTGCAGTTATAACCAATATTATGTGTGGCAGCGGAAGATATACAGCCAGAATGAGACAGAGGGGTACCCCCCCTCCAACATGTCCAATCGCTATACATCATGCTCTAGACTATTGTTACCTAACATATCCCCTAGCTATATGAAAACAGTTCCTCAGATTCCAGCAAAACAATGACCAACACAAAGTAGCGGGGTTCTGTCCGTCTCATATCTTGCTTCATATGGGATTACCTGATAGTTAAAGGCAACAACAGTTTTCTGAAAAACCGTGCTCTCTTGAAACTAAGCGAAATTACTAATCCCCGGCCCACGGCAGCGACAATACAGTCGGGCCAAAATGCTCAGTCTTAAGATCTTGTGTTCCAGTGAAGTACGCAATAATTATTTATTTATTCTGGCAAAAAGACAATTTATAATGACAGTCACAATACAAAAACACTAAGAATAGTAAAAGACAGAAGCCAAGGATAACCCAAGAAAGCTGTATTCCATTGGGGTCCTCACAAAAAAGAAAAACATTTATACAATACTAAAAATATTAAAAAATACAGTGGTGGTTAACATAGATTTTTTTGAAAATGTGTAAGATTTTGAAAAATAACCCACAAATTTAAAATTTTGATTTTGATAACAAGTACATTTTGGCTGTTTTATAAAAATTTTGTAGAGTATTACAACTTTTTACTTCATTGGGAAGCGAATTCCAAAAGTGTACTTCAGTATAGAAGAAAGTATTGCATTCAGGCCCCTTTATACAGGGAACAACAACATTTGTTGCACTACTACTGGAATAACTGTGCGTATTTGAAACTCTTTTGAAATTCTCACAAAGATAATCTGGTGCCATATCATGAAAAATGTTATAAACCTGATTCAATTTTAACTGTATTACCCGATCATTTACATTAAAAAAAACCCAACCCTTTCAATTCTGCTTGTCCAATATGAGATCTGGGACCTAGGCTTAGAATAAAACGGACGATCTTATTTTGAGTTATTTGCAACCTCTTTTTTAGTTTAGTAGACAGTGCAGAAAAGCAGGATGAGCAACAGTAATCAAAATAACATGTTCTGAGAGCAGAACATAATTGTTTACGAGATCGCTCATTTAAACAATTTACATATCAATATAAAAAACTTAATCTTGCTCTAGCCTTTTTGATGACAGAATTGGCAACATTCTCACAATTGGCGAGGTACAAATTACGAATGTATGTATGCTAAGTAGTACATAGTGTGAACTGGCAATTAATGGGGTCACTTGCGCACTATGGTTGACCAGAAGGGGTCCCATTTCCGGAGGCCGAAGGCCAAGGGAAATAGAATCCTTCAGTCGCGTCACAAGCCTGAGGGGTACGGTCGATTATGCTAGTTGATGCAGTGTGGCGTTTTATGCCGTATGATGTTTCGTGCATTCCATATGTGACACGGAAAAAAATCGCCCTACGTGCGCGTACAGCCACAAAGGACTTTCCAATACTCTCTAGCTCTACGGACACTGCACTCTGCAGACTCAGGCTCGAGTTCTGTCATCCATGTTCTATTGAAATCCATCTCAACATTCGATAGGAACAAGCTGGCTTCGGATGACCAGTTGCCTTGATTTTGAACTTACATTTTACACGGGACTCCCTGTCCAGGATGAAGTTCGATATCATTTTGAACCACGTGGGCACCTTTGGTACCTACCAACGACGTATTTATTTTGTCATGACGTTAGTGGCCATTCCTTCCGCTCTGCACACTTTTAGTCCGGTGTTTCTGAGCGCTAAGACCGATCACTGGTGCACCGCGCCGGAACTCATCCGCTACCGGGACAACTGCAGCTCTTTGCCTCTTGACGACCCCGATCAATGCTCAGCTTTCTTGAAGAGCATTAGCATTCCAAAAGAGGTGGACACCGAATCGGGCAAGATCTCTTACTCCCAGTGTCGGCGATTTAATCTGACTGGTTTAGACGTGGTAACTGACAGCGGAATTCTGCTTTCACAACCTTTGATCTTGACTGGTGATGAGGAAGATGACGGTGTTACTTTTACATATGAGGATGCAAAAAGTTCTATCTACAACCAGACTTTGGAAGAGGATGAAGCTATCCAAGTTATCCCATGTGATAAAGGATGGGAGTATGACACGTCACAATATAGCAGCACAACAAACCATCAGGTATTGCATCCATCGTAATTTACCGCCAGTCCTCCCAAGAATGTCTGATCTGCTTTGTTGTGATCCTTTTAATTGCCTGAATTTTTTCAACTACATGTATTTGGACTCCATTTAGCACACAAGTAGCATCCCAAATCAAATTTTACGTTTTTTGGCAAGGACCATGTTATGTAAATATTTGATCCTGTTTATTTTGCTCCAATTAAAACAAAAAAAAGAAGAAAACATCCTGCTGAATATTTCCATCTTTGTCTATATTACATAGTGGTGCCCAATAAGGCTGTCCCGAACATCTGAAAAACCGAGTATTCAATCAATTATCGAATATTTGAAAATTATTTTTTGAATTTAAATATTCGATTGCAAAATTCATGAAAAGGAAGAGAAATTTAATTTTGTTTTAAATGAGAAAAATTGCACTATGGAGGCTTATTTCAAGCAGATTAAAAAAAAAGCAACAGAAATCTTTCAACAATTCAATAAGTAAGTTACTCATTAAACAATTTAAAAGGAATTGAAATTTTCAACAAGGCAAGAAGTATTGTTCATCTTATTGTTAAATCTTGCCAAATTGTGGCTGGAGATACTCCTAGACGTGAGAAGCTATTATGTGATTATAATGTACAATTGAGTGCATTATTGCACTGGTTTTGTGTATTGTTTGTTCAACAACCTGCCGGTCCCTTGACCGCATATTCTATCAAATTGAAGGTCAGACCTAGTGGCCAGTATTAGGATCTAAAAGCAATGAAAAGTAAGTTTTTGAGTTGACGAAAATCAGTAAATTGGCAGGGGTGCACAAATTATATGTAATAATACCTATAAAATAATACGGTGACGGTTTTGGGCTGAAAAATGCCAAAGTTCAAGGGAGATTGAAAACCATTTTTTGGGGGGGCCCAAACTTTTTGGGATTGGAATTTTTATGTTACCTTATGTGACCTTTGTAATGGGCAAGCTTTTTTAAACACACTTTTTGAAGGAAAAAAAATTGAAATAAATAGACCAAAACAAAGCTATCTTTTTTTGGGGTGGGGGATATGCCCTTCTTGTTGCCTCCTCCTACAGATCCGCCCCTAGTAAAGTTTATTCACTGATCTGTATTCTGTTAATTGCTTTGGTACTAGTCAATGCTGTGTGATACAATGTAGTTTCTCAAACTACAAAGGAGATAAGCCACTTCATTGAAAAATGTCACTGCCCTGAAATTATCAAATGATTAGTTGAGAACAAAAGGAAAGCAGAGGGAAAGGATAAGACGTCCCTTTACACAAAACAAAAAAGCTAAAACAAAAAACCCAAAACCTACCAAAAAAAATTATTAGAAAGTGGATGGGTGGGGTGGGTGCGGGGTTGTGTATGCTCCTTTGGGATCTGCTACCGATTGCATTTAGACTGGGTTTAGGAAAGATAGTTTTTCTTCTGCTTTTTCAAAAGATTGAGAGTGACTTAGAGGCCATGTATGATAAAGGTCTCTTATTCTGACATAAATGAAATCAGTGGTTTTTATGGTAAGAGTTCCACACCCAGCTCCAATGAAATCACCGTGACCATCAACACAAATCACATCTCACTTTGTACTTACACGGACAAGTCCGTTTAGTTTCAGAAAAACATAAATTGTCTGAAGAAAAGTTATTCTGTGATCATATTTCAAAACTTGTATTGGTGTTTATAAAACTCAAAATTTGTGGTGACTGGATTTCAGATTTCTCTCTGTTATCGTGGTTACAGGACAAAATCTCCTTTTCCTTTCAGTATGAACTAGTATGTGAGAGAGCCAGGCTCATCAAGTATGCTCAATCCGCCTTTTTTGCTGGAATGTTGATTGGCTCCTTTCTTATTGGATTATTAGCCGACTGGTAAGATTGAACTCATATCCAATGTCATATCCAGGTCTTGGGTCCACAGGCACAAAATGGAAATTTTCTGAAATAACTGTGAAAACATTTCTCACCTTGAGAGAATCCTTATTATGCTTCAAGGTACACGTAGGTGGCATTACCTGTTTAAAATGCTGACTTTCACTTCTGTTTAACAAAGCAAAACATTGGCAACATGTCTGGGGAGCCTCCCCACCCCCCCACTGGCTGTACCACTGTAGATATCCCAGTTACATGAATAAGGGAATAAATATGTGGTTGGCCGGTCTTAAACTCCCCGAGCAGCAGGTGAGGACATTATTAGAAGTCATTCTCTTCAACAAGGTCTCAAACGTTACATGTTGTTTAAGACCAACCAAGCACATACATGTATTTATTTCCAGTCATAAATACAATTTTAGACAGCGTCAAAGAAAATCAATATACAATAAATTTCCAAGGATTTTGTGCAAATTTTCCAAAAGAATCTTGTTATATGGATTTGGCGCACGCAGACTCTTGACCAATCAGAATCAAATAAACTGTCTTGTATCGAGGTACCAGTGCATGATTCACTTCTCAGTGGGTATTATCAAATATTAATACACAGTGAAGTTGCACATTGTTGAATAAACACTGTCTGAACATAGAATGTAGAATAGGCCATGGAGGTCCATGGTAAGACACTGGTGTAGCATGATTGATGACATGACATTATAAGAAGAGTAACCTTCTCAGCCACTTCCACCCATCACTGTTACATTGGAATTCTGACAAATCCCCTTGAGCAGTCACAGTTGTGATATCACGATTTTTCCAGCACCAACACAACAGGCACCAACAAATCTGTAATATTGTTAGCTCAAGTACCCTGGCAGACATATATTTGCTAGCTTTGCTAGGTGAGGTTGGTTAGGTCAGGTCAGGTCAAGCTATTGTCACTGATTTCTGATATTGTGTAGGTTGCCTTGGCGAGCACTGAGTCAGGTATTTTCAGACATCTGTATACATTCATGAAAAAGGTATTTCTCAGTCCCTTGCAACCAAGTGCTTTTTGTGTTGTTTTGGATATTTCTAAATCAATATAAATTTCATCACTTTTCACAGGATTGGTAGAAAACCAACATTCTTCATTTGTTTGGTTGCTTCATTTCTGGCCGGTATTGCCCAAGCATTTGCACCCAATCTGGCTGTTTTTATCGTGGTCCGTTTCATAGTGGCACTCTTTAAATGGGGCCTGTACACAATGGCTTTTGTAATCGGTAGGTTTTAGTAGTGTGTAGCATTATTTAAAAAGCCACCATTTATCCTAACTTGCTGAGAGTTGGGTATTTCATATGAAAGTTGCCCACTGTGAACTCAACCTGTGACACATTCTTTGTCATTATTATGGCCATCCTGCATTCCAGACAAGTAAAGCTTCTGTTTGCATTGAGTTCCTTTCCAATAGTTCGTCTATTCCAAGTTTGGACAGTTTTGTAATCATAGCTCAAGTCTTTGTGAGCACAAAGTATACAGAGTTCCTGATGACAGCAGATAATATTCACAACTTATCAACTCCACATACATTGCATTCATTCCTGAGAATCCTCCTTTTCATTTTTTTTTTGTAGGCACTGAGTTTGTTGGTCCGTCCATCCGAGCATTTGCTGGACAATTCATCAACATCTACTACGCGATAGGCTACATGTTGCTAGCTCTTTTTGCTTACTTAATTCGTGACTGGAAGATGCTGCAGCTAGCTCTCACGATGATCTATGTTCCTTTTATCTTTCTCATTCCGTTAGTAATACTGTACATGTAGATAGTGCACATGTCTCAGTATTCATGTTTAATTCTAATGACTCTTAGTGTTCAAATCTTGTTTCATCTCATCACTCATGGGTGCCATTACCCAGTGACTTCCATTCCAAAGTTCCAAAATGAAAAATTTTTTTTTTTAGATATTTGTGATGAATTGACATTGTAAACTGCAGCCTATGTGACTGTAGTGTAGTGTTAAGACAATTATGATAAAAAATATGAACCGATGTCAAACTACATAAGAAAAGGTGAGAACATGTTAATTCACACACTTCATAGGAAAAATAATCCGCTATAGACATTAGCATTATTGAATACGAAGCTAACACGATGCCAAACAACACATAAAGCAAATTGAATCCCTCGTAAGTCACTTGTCCTTGAACAACAGAAGTTGAAAGAGAAGCTTTCACTTTTTTCAGGTTTCAGAGCAATGAAAATTTAATGCGTACGACTAGACTGCCTCCTGTCTTGTGATGGTCACATGACAGGTCAGGAGAGGGCTTCATTTCAGTAGCACCATTCACAAAGACACTTGCACTATGTCCATTGAGTCGTGAGCTCTTGCTGTGAGGTATAGAGTCCCTAAAATTGTACCTTTTTTATTAATTTCATGAATAATAATAAAATGTGGCTTTTTGGAATTCTTATTTTTTGTAGAGTTCTCCCTGAATCCGCTCGCTGGTTGATGTCTCGTAACCGAAATGAAGATGCTGAGAAGATCGTGCGAAAGATGGCAAAGGTTAACAAGGTGGAACTTCCAGCAGATCTATTTGAAGAGGACAAGAACCAGGAGGAGGTGTGATACCAGACAAGACTGAATTGGCTTGGATGACAGAATAACTATCTGATAATCCCTCTTACATCCCTTTCAGGCCCTTAGACAATTTTATAACTCCCTGTTACTTCAGGAATAACGACTACATTATGTTTATGATTTGTTGTGCATTTTAAGGTGTATCTCCTCATATACATGTACATTGTAAGTGTAAACTGTGAAATTTTAGAAGTTCAGTACTTTACCTTTCAGTTCGCATTTTCCCAATTAATGTACTGACGGCTTGGTTACCAATTTATGAAATTATCACATGGGTGTTTTTTACATTTTGTCTGTCTTCCAATAACCATACCATGAAGGTTGGTTCTGTTAGTAATGACATATACTTTCTTTTCAATTCTACAGCAACCCGAGATCACTGTCATTCGTAGATACACCTATCTGGATTTAGTTCGCACTCCCAACATGTGCTGCAAAACCATCAACATACTGTTTTGTTGGTTAGTCATTCTCTTAATTATGCAACTAAATTATTTTCAATAATTGTCCTATATTTTATACAGTATAATGTGAATATTAATGGTCAGTACTATTCAGTGGATAATTGAAGGGCATATATTCTAAGAAAAAAAGCAATTTGATTTTGCATTTTGGTCACTTTCCTTTTGGACATTTTGAAAACTTACCAGAAGGCACTTTACAAATACAATATAGTTTATGTCCTAATGATGATTTCTTTCAGGTTTGTCAACAACATGGTATACTATGGGATATCTCTGAGTACCTCAGATTTGGGTGTAGATCATTACCTTGCTGCATTTGTTGCCGGTGCTGTTGAAATACCAGCCTATATCATGGCAATACTCTCCATGCAGTATATTGGTCGTCGTTTGCCACTTTGTCTTTACCTTGTGGCTAGCGGAATCGCCTGCGTAGGAGCCACTCTCTTTTGTAAGTTGATGGTAATAAAATACTGGGGTAAGGGTAAGAAAGAGGTGTGTTGGGATGGGATAAATGGGGGATTAGTTGGGGTGAGGGGTGGGGATTGGGCTGAGGTAAGGGCTGCTGTTGGATAAGGATAGGAATGGGGTAAGGCTGGGTTGGGTTGGGATAGGGGAAATGGGGCTCCATTGTGGATAAAGTTGAGGGTAGGGGCGTGGTAAAGGCTGCTGTTGGATAAGGATAGGTATGGGGTAGGGTTGGGTTGGGATAGGGGAAATGGGCGCTCCATTGTGGATAAAGTTGAGGGTAGGGGCGTGGTAAAGGCTGCTGTTGGATAAGGATAGGTATGGGGTAAAGCTGGGCTGGGTTGGGCATTTGGCAGGGGTTACTTGGGGGCAGCATAGCAGTGTGTCTTTGGGTTCTTAGCATTGTAATTCAATGGGATTTTGAATATACCCTTGGAAAGCAATCAGACGTTTTAAAGAATTTGGAGCCAATGAATTTCTTATAAAACAAAGGAGTTGTAATGTTACCAACTCTGTGTCTGGCTCATTCTGTTCATGTTACCAACTCTGTGTCTGGCTCATTCTGTTCATGTTACCAACTCTGTATCTGGCTCATTCTGTTCATTCTTAGCCCCTGGAGCTGGTCGAGCAACTGTTGCCATGATAGGAAAGTTCTTTATAACTACAACATTTGGGATGATATACACCTATTCTGCTGAGATCTATCCAACACAACTCAGGTAGGTCAATAATTGTCACTGTGATTATGGGAATACTCTATCACAACAGATGATGATGAGATGCTACAGCGTGTAACATTTGTGTCACAAGCAAAATTAATCTGGTTCATGTATTTCAGAAAGTGATACTGTAAAAGTGAGTGACGTTGAATATTCTGACGTGGTACCATGAAGGTTGTTATATATCTGCCCTCAAGAACCTCGGTCAATAGTCATATATCATACACTCTGACAAATTCAATACAATAATGCATTTATGCCATATTTCATAAACACTGAAGTAGGAACACTTCACTGTGTATTATTTAAATGAAATGTATTTGTTAGTATTTATGACATGCTTTGCATGTCTCGTTTTCACTGTATCATTGATAATTATTTTGGACTTATTCTCTTATTGGTTGGAATTTGGCCCATAAAACCTCTCTTACAAATGCACTGGTTTTTGATGTTTTAATTACCCGATGGGTCTGCAACAATGAAACGATTCAATCTTAGACAATGAAACAATAGGTAAAATTCAGTTACATGTAGAAAAAGTATTGTGTTGTCTTGGAAATCAGACACACAGGATGAAACTTGTTCTGTGAGTCTTCAACATTTGAATATTCTGTTTTGTTGGCAGGAGTCAAGGTATGGGCTTGTCTTCCATGATGGCCCGTATCAGTGGCATTATCTGTCCTTTCATCTTAGAACTAGGTGCTGTCTGGTTCTCTTTGCCTTACTTCATCTTTGGTGCTTTCTCCATCTCCTCTGGTCTCCTCTTACTCTTCCTGCCGGAGACAAGAGGCAAACCCTTGCCAGAAACTGTGGAGGACGCTGAAAGAGTTGGGAGTGAGTATCTATGACCATGGACCCCACAATCAGGGAGGACATGGGTCATGCAAGGGGAAGGGGAACTGAGTTGTTTGTCTAGACATTGCCCAACTCTTAGACAGATGTTAAGAAATTCATCTGGAAGAAAGTTCATGTTGTGTTTTTCTTTTGGGGGGGGAAATGATTAGGCATTTGCATAGAATTGCTTTTCTTCACAAGTCCCTCCAAACTCACCCAAATATTTTGTATGTCTCAAAGGAAAGCAGTACATAGCACAGTAGTTATTATTTTTGTTGATAAATAGGGTTTCGAGCAGGTGCTTGATGTGTACAGGTGGTATTTTTCTGACACATTCAAATATTTTGATTTTTGTTTTTGCTGCAGAGGGAAATATTTGTCGCTGTCTTCGTAAAAGTAGAGAAGAAACAAATGATGGAGACGCCAGCATGGATAAAGGGCGGTACAAGTCTGTGCCTAAACAGGAACCAGCAAATCATGATGGAAGTCAAGAAATAGCAACAGAGAAAGTGTGAGACTGGAACACACTACATAGTGGTCAGTTTGATGTTCCTGGAAAGAAATTCCATTATATTTACTTATTGTAGTTAGTGTCAGTAAGCAGTTAGTTTGGTAACTTTCTTTTTTACCCCGTAACTGAGCCCAGCTATCTTAATTTAGACATTAGCTTTTCCTTAAATCTTGGAAAAGCTCAGCAGTTCCACATGACACCTTCCAAATCCTTGACACAAGACGCTGAAGGTTGTGAAGACCAGAGTCATCAGGTACAGTGTTTAATGAATCGTGTCCTGACTCTGGTCAGCAGCTGGCATATACACTGTGACAAGTTAGTGCAGTAAGCCCTCCTGTATCTGTCTGGTTCATTTCCGTTTGCCTGTTCATTATTATCTTACATCACATCTGGAAGAGGCCCCTAATCATCTACTTCCACTGATTAGGACCATGTCATTATGACAAAACAACCGAAAGTAAGAAGATAAATTTCAACCAGAGTTTACTCTCTTGCCCAAACCCCACGAACTCAAAGAGTTAAGTTGATAATCCCACCTACTCTTAATCTGTTAAAAACTGCATCCTGCACCTCCAATGCTTTGGTGTTAACCCTAACAGTCCTCGATCCTTCACCTGTTGGAGGACTGAGGACTGTGGTACAGTGTGTAGCCCTACAAAAGCATTATAGAAGTTTGTGTTCAGTCACAATTTGGAGCTAGCCCTTTGCCACTATCAGAATAATTTGTTACTAGAGGCATATTGTAGTGTTCAGCATATATTTAAACCCCCAATCCTTAAGTGTCATTTGTAATGATTTGAGTACATAATTTGAGATCACTGCCAATAATCAGTCAGTGATATTTCATTTTAGGTGTTGTGTAATGGGAAGTGATGTTTGTACATGTACTTCACTCCATTTTACATGCTTGTGTTCTCAAAGCACACACTTCTAGAAATGGCACAGTGCCTGAATTCTCGGTTTCACAATGGATTAGTCTGACAAAGAGATCAGCAGTGTCAATGAATAGATGTTGGAGTGTTGATTTTCAAAGGACAACAACCAGAATCAGAGACTTCCAAAGTACACACAGCCATAAGGGATTGTGAACTTAAGCAAAAAGCCACTACAAAGTGCATGTAACAAAGCAATAGCTACATGCACTCAACAAAGCATGGCTTCACTGTCGAGGCCTTCTTTCATACAGGTACACAACAGTTCTGCATTGATAATACCAACAGTAACTTACCACAAGTGCTGTGAGATATTCCAGTGTAGTTTCTGGGGGGGGCATGCCCTCATTTGAAATCTCTGAACAATGTCCATTGTAATGCAGCTGCAGCTAAGTTTCAAAATTTAGCCCTAGTTACACCATGGTACATTTCTAGAGGCTGGTACTTCATTTTTTAATGTCATAAATAACATTTAAATCTTTTTGATTTAGTTTTACGTCTGAACTTTCTAAACTCTTAAAAATCAGTTGAATTTTATTACAATGCTGCTTTATACAGCCATGATATTTTTCCTATTTTTCTAACATTCGAGATTTTTTATTTGTTTGTGTTTCCACTGTTGTCAATCTTCTCTACTACAGCCAAGCTACTTATGGGGTTCCACAGGGAATGCATAATTTCCTATATTTTGTTCAGGGGCAAATGACATTCCTGTTTTACATTTCTGAGTGGTCTCATATTATTTTAACCTTTGCTTAAAAAGGTGAATTTGTTGATGAATTTTTTTAGAAATATTTTTGTAGATAAATTTGTGAACTTTTGCTGGTATAAATTAAATTAGTAAATTAGATTGGTTCAACACTCACTGGAACTCATGGAAATTGGAGATATTGTGCATGGTGAATTAGAATCTAAGAACTGGCTAGAATTTAGTGATGAACAGATGTGTGAAGTTGCATTGGAGAAGACAAAATTGTCATGGAATGCTTTCTTTGCAGAAGCAAGGTAAAACTTTGGTTTGCCTTGAGAAACAGGGATTGAAGAAGGTTGCGGTATTAATAAGCAGAAAAAAAGTTGAGACGGGAACCTGTGTTATTTCAGTGCCTTTGTGCAACCTCAGGCATGTTTCATCATTATATAAATGACTTCTCCGGAGTTTTGCGTGATAATTATTTTAACCAAGAAAAGTAAAACAATAGAATGTGTCATTCTGTTATATTATATTTCGCTAACTAAATATTGATAGAAGGTTTATTTGTACCATGTAAGAAAACCACATTTGAAGTTTTGACATTTTTAAAGTAGATCCATCTATTTTGCCATATTTAATACATAACATTTTGTGGATACAGGATATTGAATCAGGAATATTACTTGGTCATCGTAGTATCTTGTGATACAGGATATTGAATCAGGAATATTACTTGGTCATCGTAGTATCTTTTGATAACAGGATATTGAATCAGGAATATTACTTGGTCATCGTACTATCTTGTGATAACCGGATACTGAATCAGGAATATTACTTGGTCCTCATAGTATCTTGTGATACAGGATATTGAATCAGGAATATTACTTGGTCATCGTAGTATCTTGTGATACAGGATATTGAATCAGGAATATTACTTGGTCATCGTAGTATCTTGTGATACAGGATATTGAATCAGGAATATTACTTGATCATCGTAGTATCTTGTGATACAGGATATTGAATCAGGAATATTACTTGGTCCTCATAGTATCTTGTGATACAGGATATTGAATCAGGAATATTACTTGATCATCGTAGTATCTTGTGATACAGGATATTGAATCAGGAATATTACTTGGTCATCGTAGTATCTTGTGATACATTATACTGAATCAGGAATGTTATTTGATCATCATCAGCCTAAAATATCATATCAGATCTCCACACAGACATGGACACATCCATTTTTGCAGCCCATGTATTTGGATAAATGCGAGCACAGCAAAGTCTCCATCTATGCATGATTGGACTTCCAGATTTATTTTGAGGCCCAGTACCATTGTATTGTTTCACTGTTGGCGGTGGAAGGAGTCAGGAATGTTTAAAAATAAGAGAAATCCTGGGGTTGAGTTTAACAATAACCGAGACAGTGTTCCCATCCTTACTGTACCAGTGTGGACAAACCCCACACAGAAACTACATCATTACTCAACCAAGCAGATCTTTTGTTTTCAATGTATCACTGAGAATTTGCATTCCTTTAGAAAATTATCTGTTATGCTAATTCTTATTGAAAATAGAAAATTTAGTGAAGAGGTCAAGAAACACCTAATCACAGTGTTTGCTGACTTAAACCCTAACCCTCCTCAATCCTCCAACAGGTGAAGGATTCAGGAGGGTTAGGGTGAAATGAACAAACTTAAATGAACATATTTCAAGGACTAAACGCCTAAATTTCTAAACACTACTTTTTTCTAGAGCAGTGGAGAAAGACGTTTATCAGTATAAGAACACAGTTTGACAATCCCAGCTGCTTTGTGCTAATTTCTTTCCCTTGTACGTGATAATTATGACTATTTGGTGTCATTGTTAATGGCACAGCTGCACAAAGCTCACATTGATAACTTTGTGTTCATAACTACTGTTTGGAACTCTGACCATGTATTTCTGTGTGGTAACGTGTAGGAAATTCAAAATAATCTAACTTCATTTAAATTTTACAGAACTTTGCGAAGTCTGACTGTACACCCAATGATGGTTTTCAAAGCTATGCCAATACGGGGGAAATGTCCACAAAGACAGGTGTCACATAAGAGAGTGAAAGTCTCCTTTCACTCAAATGTAGCATAATGTGACTGAAGTATGAAGGGATTTCACATTAGCGCCGTCTGCGCATATCTGCATCGAAACCAAGGCTCTCTGTGTTGAACTTCGTTGCGCGTGCCCATGGGGTCCACACAGTACATGGAGTATCCGGTTCTTAAGTGTGATGCAACTTCAGTTTAAACCACGCCCACTGCACAAGATACACGACCATCGCAGGTACGTTAGTTCGCGGTCAATTGTTGCTATTTTTTCTTTTGATTTTACTTGTCAAGTCATCCTAAAAGCCTCTTCCACAAAATTTTGCAGCCTAAAAAGTCTGAATTTAACTATCCTTTATGTATTTTGTGTCCTGACTCCTTACTTTCAATCATCTGATTGCATTAAGAACTGAAGCTGACACATACAGCCTCGTTTTCAAACGCGGAAGTGCACAGGTCAACGCTAAAAGTGTTGTATTGGGATCCCTCTATCGACCTTGGCCTATGACTAATGATAATATACGCTGTATATCAGTCTGTGTTGCCCTGTTTACATGGAGCACAGGGATGACGACATCATTGGCAAACTGTACAGGTAAATATCTCATGGCAATATTTTTGGCCCATTCTTCCAGTTATTATTTTGGCAGAATTAAATAAGAGAAGTCCATCATTTAACATTTTTCCAGCACCTTTATGTACAAAACTAGCCCCCCTTTTTGGGGGGGGGAGTGGAGGTATTATTTATGTTTACTAAAGCAGTGTCTAATGATTTATTGTGATGTTACAAGCACAAAAATGCTCTTGTAATGAAGGATTTGGCAGTTTAATACAGTCAACTATTTTGTGATTATGGTCGGTAGAAGTGCTTGTGACTAACTGTAACAAAAGTAAACCATGCCATTTTTGTCGTATTAAGTTATCTTTGTAAACTTATTTCCTCAGGTGCTGCTTTATCACAATAAAGAAGCAGGAAGTTTGAACTTGCAGTGTAAGGTGAAGCATATTGATTGGTACCTGAAAGTATTTCATTGATGATGCTGAGAAGTGCCACCAAATGTGACCAGATAGGAAAGAGTGGAATGCAACTTTACACTCATTTTGTTGTGTCTGCCAGACACAACAAAATGAGCATAAAGCCAGACACAACAAAATGAGCATAAAGCCAGACACAACAAAATGAGCATTAAGTTGCGTTCCACTCTTTCCTATTTTGGGGGTTAAAAGTAAAATTCTGAAGTGGAGGTCACTTTGGGGTTTTATAATATTTGGAAAGAGTAACCCCTCTATTTAATTCCAATTTTCTTGCAGGATCACATATTCAAAAATGTAATTTTTTCCACAATTTTGATGAAAGCATTAATTATTTGTGCCTGCTAAGAAATGTTGAAACAACGTCAGAAACTAAGCCATAAAACTGCCAGAATAATGTCACATTGTCATCTTGTACTCTTACACTAAGTTTCCATGTACATACCAATGGAAGGCTCTCTTTCTGCTGAATTCAAAAATACTACTATGTCAGTATTTGAAAATTCCGACGTTCTGCTTATTTTGTGGTGATAGGTGACAAATATCTCCCAACAATCTTTTCCAAACATGAAAAAGAAGCAGGAAAAACTCCAAAAAAAATTGCAAATAAATGTAGATACTAGCTATTACTACTAAAATGCAAAATAAAAATTTCTTAGAGGAATTTGATGACAGCAAATGCAAATTCTTCAGCTTTTTAGACCCTACAAACAAAATGGTAAGAAAATTACATCGAAAATTCTTTTCACTGTTGCAAAATGAGACGCTACTGCTCTATACCCTGTAGAAACCCTTAAGGCAGTTACTTTCTATACTATCATTAAAATCCAGACTTGAATCTTTATCCAAAATTCTGGAGGAAATAAATTTCCAAAGACCTCATTTTTGGAACTTTTGAAATTCCAAGTTGCGGAAATGTTAACAAAATCTGCAAAATCTACATCACTGGACAGAAATGGGAACCAGGCCATTTCTTCCGCTGTCAACTGCACCTTTAAGGGACAGATTTACAGCTGCTGATTGGCAAAAAATTCCTTGGTTTTACCACAGACGGCATTGACACACTCTGGACATCTCAAAGGTAACTGCGTAGAGCATGTCTTACCTGAAGCCAGATGACGTGTCACAAGATCAGCCATTGCCTATTCCAAAAATACCAAAACAAAACAAAAAAACCCAAAAACTTCAAAACAAGAAAAGGATGAGTGAAGCTGGGCTTTCACTTCATGTCTAAAAGTAGAACACTAAAGCCCTAGCAGCAACTTAGCAAGCCCAGGCTAAGTTCTAATGGTTAACCCTAACCCTCCTCAATCCTTCACCTGTTGGAGGATTGAGGAGGGTTAGGGTTAATGATTTCTACTTCTATCTCAGACAGTTGATTTCCATGAAAGTTGATGTCTAATTTCCCGTAATATAAATTATTAGAGCGTAACCACAGTCTGAAGTTAAGTTTTTTAAAATGTTTCAATGTCATATGTACACTGCACACTTTTTAAGCAAACATTCCAAGAGGCAGTATCCACAGTATCTGACAGTTTCAAAAGAGGGCGCCCTCTGTGCTTATGCATTATTCATAATTACGTCCAAGGCTGTAAAGATTGGTTATATAATGAGGAATAAGAGCGCCAAACTCACTGACGCCAGGCAGAAGCTGTGCGGACTAGTCAGAAATATTCCTGCCCGACAAGTGAATCCCCTCTATCATGTTAATTTGTAAAGGAAGGACGATTCCAGTCACGTTATCTACTGAACGGCTAAGTTGGGATTTGTGGTCAAGAACTGTGCATTAGATAGGCGTGTAATCAAGCAATTGTAATGTGAAACAACAACAGTTGGCCAGGATTTGTTCAAAATGTGGAATGTTACCTGAGGAACAGAACTGAAAGGGAACGACCATTAGAATGCAACGAGGACTCAAACACTGAAATCACGAGCAGATATGACCATTTTTCGAAGAATTTTGAAAACTGAAACTCTTGAAAAAGTCCCCATTATGTGTACTGCAGTTTTCAAACCACCAGGCAGCAAGTGGTTAAAGCTTTACTCCACAAAAGGTTGAAACTTACCTCAATGAAAATGGGATGGTCATTCAGTGATGCGGCACGCCTGATGTTCTCAACACCACACTGAAAATACACACATCAGTGAACAACTATCAGAGACCCATTCATTAAGTGCCTATGTAAATCTGACTGAAGTGAGGTGCCTAAACACCCGAGGGCCCAGCAGAAAGGCATGCATTCCATAATAACTTCAATGGGAGGTGATAGTCCAAATAGGGAGATAGTATTCTACCTATGTCAAATTCTTGAGACTAAAAGAGTAAATTCTAATGAGAAGACCAAGCACTTCATCGCTGCACTTACCTCTTTAGCCAATTCATCTGCATATTCCAAGTCTAGTTCATGAAGTGTCTCAATGTGATCGTTGACAAAGGCTATGGGAACTAGAAGAATGTTCTTGCGTCCATTCTTGCTGAGTCCCTTGATGGCAGCGTCTGTCTGTGGACCCAACCATGGCAAAGGTCCAACCTACCAGAACAGAATTAATGAGGACATATTGGTTACAAGCATCTGTCTGCGGACCCAACCATAGCAGAAACCCAACCTATCAGAACAGAATTAATGAGGACATATTGGTTACAAG
>NW_019091356.1:398937-418432 GCF_001949145.1 Acanthaster planci | reverse complement strand
AGTGGTCCAACCTACCAGAACGGAATTGATGACAATATATTGATTACAAGCACTTATCTTTTGTTACTCCCTGTTAGCTAATCAACATTGCCAATTTCATAAACTAATTGCTGTCAGGTGGAAATGAATGCTTGAATCTTGTCCAATCACAAACCTGGGACTGCCACACTAATCTGTAGGGGTGAGAAAAGTCTAGTGCTTCCATGACCCTCTGTACTGTTGCGCCGACCTCGGCTGGGTAGGGGTCACCTCTGTTTACAACCTACAAAAAAGAGTACATTTAGGTTGGCAATGTACTTTCCTAACAACATTTCACAAGAATAGTCTTAATACTCCAATTTCAAATTCTAATGGCTCATTCTTTAAGCCACAGAAACATAATTCTATATTGTGCTTAAAATGACTGAATCAGAAGCATGAGGGAAGGAAAACGCATAAGAAGACCGGATAGGATCTCGTCGAAGTTGTTATCACATACATGTCAAACAAAATGTCACTTGTGACAGAACATTCATCAAATGTAACACATGTTTATGTTTCTGATACAGAAACATGACATTCCTTGAGAGAAATAAGATACCGAGCTATCGTGTTTTCATAATCATGAGTAGACTAGAGACTAATGAAAATTAAGTTTCGGAGGAGAAGGGAATTACTTTGCAACACAATTGAAAAATGGTACTTACACTCATTGGCAAGGAGTGAGCCGAAAATAATATGACCACATCATCCTGGACATCTTCAGGAAACTTTTCTAGTTCATTTTTGACAAGCTGTGTGAAGGCCTGCACAGTAGGAAAAGTCAAATAATGAATAACATTATTCATTTACTGATGCTTTCCAGTTTCCTAAAATGTGAGAAAACTTACAGTTCAAAGTATTTGGGATGTACATACTTTTGATCTGTCCAAACTGGGGATGGTTTGAAAAGCGTGTTTCTGTTTGTTAATAGAAGTTAGTCTGTACTGACCTTGACAAGTCCAGGGTGGGTGGGCCATCTGTCAATCACACTCCATCGCATCTTGCTATTGGCTGCTAACTCAGGATGCTTTGAATAATGTTTATAGATGGCATTCAGGCTACTTCCTGTAGTGGAGCAGCTGTATTGTGGGTACTGAGTGAATGCTACTGCCCTCTCAATGCCATCCCTGAAGGAACAAAGAAACAAACAAAAAACTATTAACCTATATAATATAATGCTCTATGAAACAATTCCACTATAGTGTCAAGTAAGAATTGACATAACAATCACAGGTTAGAGCCCTTCCGTTAATAGTCTTGTGTCAATATGCTGTGTCATAGTTTTTAAAAGAAAATTACTGAAATTAAAATAAAGAAGGAGTTATTCATCCAGAGTGCTGTTACCTTTCCATTTCAGCAACTGTGTCTTCCGTTAGTGGCTTCACGTAACGGAAACCAATGTAGTACTTGTGTGGTGCTAATGAAAATGAAAGAAAACAAAAACGAGGACATAAAATACCCAGTGTTCTTGAAAAACTGCAAGATTTTATGCTTCAAGAACTATCTTGGTTGATCTTCCAGGTAAAGACTTGTATCAGAACAATGAAAACTTTTTTCAGAAAGTTTGAATTCTTGTTAGATAGTTACCTGTCTCTGGAGACATCTTGTCTAGAAGTGTGACTAATGCTTGGCCTTGTTTATTGGTCCACATTTTGATGGGTGATCCACCACCGATCTTTTTGTACTGTTCTTGAATCTTGGGAGTGCGACGCTTGGCTATGAAAGGGGCAAGTCGGCTGTGGCCCAAAAAAATAAGTAACATTTGCAAAAATCTGAACACTTGGCTCTATCAATGGCTGCTCTCTAAGCACTTTGAAATAAAAGAGAACATCATTGGGACTCTCTCCTGGTAAGCTTCGTTATTACATGTTAACTGGTGACGGTGCATAGGGACAGCTGTTGTAAGTTCTCACACCTCAACAACAGTTCCTGCACCTTCATTGGTATCACAAGGTCATCTCACTTAGCTCTAGTAACTGGTTGCATGCACTGGGCTTACAGGGAACCAGACTTGAATTCAAAGTTTGTTAATATGGGTGTTTCACAAGACAGCATGCCACCAAGATGTTACATCAGCAAGGCCAATTTTCAAGTTAACAACACACAATATTTAACATGAACTTTGTCGATTGTTTTCCCACAAGCACGGAGAAAAGGCCTCTCCTTGGAAATCTCTTGGTAGCGCACAGCACAGTAAATCACCTGTACTGTAATTCCATGAGAGTGCCCAGCTCACGACACTTCCAATGATTCATGCAAAGATGGAACAGCAAATACAATGTATAAAAGTTTGATAATGCAATTTTTTGGTTTGAATGTCACTTGTGACCCAGATTCTTACTTTTGTGCAGGCAAAGGTATAAGATCCTTATCCAGGAAGAGACGAAGCAAGAAATCATGGACTTCATCCACCGTCTCAGGGCCTCCCATATTCAGCAGCATCACGCCAGTCTTGGCTGGTCTGCAAACCAAGCACACAAAAGAATGCAAAAAAACCCCAAAAAAACCCAAACAAATTCTAAAAGATTTCAAGATGTAAACTGAAAAGTAACAAAGAGCCATTAACTTTGTGAATCGTGAAATTGAATATTGTGAAAATTCAATATCATGGGTTTCAAAACGTCTCATTATCAGAAACATTTTAACAGGTGAAACTTTCTTGTAAATGTAAAGAGGGGGAAAATAAGGTTGTGAAAAACTGAGTTTAAATCAACGGCATCCTGTGGTATAAATACATGACACCCATGGTTTACTTCACTAATTAAATTCTAAATTAACCACTTGCTGCCGGGTGGTTTGAAAAATGCAGTGTACATAATCTGGACAGTTTCAAGATTTTGAGTTTTCAAAATTCTTCAAAAATTCATCATTTCAATTAATGGACATTTACACCCACACGAATGACTGTCTGGTGGCCACTCTAATATGACAGACAAAATCTATTGACACCAGAGTATTTCAGCCAGGCCTGCAGCCTTGTAAAAAGAGCCCAGACTGTGCGGTGTTATGTAACTTTCTTTTGTTCAAGAACCTGGCTGAGTGCGCTGCTGACCTCTTTTCAATAGGGGCCAGATTAGCTAGCAGCAGTGCTGTGTCCCCAGTGGTAATCTGTCGCACTAAATGCCCCAAACTGTGGTATACTGTTTCAAAACAAGGCTGGATTATCTCCACTATTGAGAGTGAAAAAATGTTGGTAATGCCCAGCAGCCTGGTCTTTTGTTCCGAGTACGGTCTTTTGTTGAACGGTCCAGTTCCTTTGCCCAATTTCAGAAACCCCAGCCACTCATATAAAGCATACATGTCCAGCACTGGAAACCCCGGCGGCAAGTGGTTAAGCCAGATTGGTTAACATAAAATTTTTCACCTGTTGTTGGAAGTGCTATCTGTTTCAGCATTTCTGCCGACACTACTTGTCAAGAAACCACGGTGAGAACAGATGGTGAGTTGTTGGCTGGTTAGAAGGCTTCTTGTTGCATTGAAAATACCTGGGCATCCAAAAATTAAAAAAAAAATCATCAAATGAACCACCGTCCGTTGTAAAGGTTCCTTGCAAGCAAAGAGAGCCTGGAGGACCAAGTCTGGTAATGTTAAAGATTTAGAGTTCCATACATTATTACATAGGCCTACACGTATGTATTTGGCCAGCACGGTCCACAATTCATACATTTTATTAACACCACCAATTTTTTAAAACATGCCCTAAAAACAACTCAGAAAATATCAGTCTTTCCAAAGTTGAATGGAGTTGTCTTTATATAGTCAGATACTGAGATATTTTGTTATCTCTGGAAATGTCTGGTAGCGAGTACGAGGCCTGGATGTTGAATTATGAAGGCTGGACGTGGAAAAACTGTATCAGCATCGCCCCCTTAATATTTTCCGGAAAATGCACGTAGCTAGCTGATGCTCTTGCATAACAATTTTAAAGGTACAGGTAGGATTCCTGTTATGTGACCAGCCTGTTCACGTAATGCGTAGTCATGACAGTTCCTTGACATCGTTTGTCTTTTGGCATTGAACCAATGTTTTCCTGACATACTGAAGAAGCAGATACTTACCACCCAAGCGAAACCATTTAAGAAAAGCCATTGTTTTATAAATCCAGTCGCTTTAGGCCTAGTACTGGTTGCTTTTCGAGGTATTATTCCGTATTCCGACTCTTCGGTTCTCGAATCACATCTGTTATTTTCGAAACCTGCCCACCACCGCTGTAAATTAAACAGCGCCCTCACATCACGTGTGTGACTGATTAAGATGACATCAGTGTCAATGGTGGTGTTTACACAGTGCAGCCTTGCTTTTTTGCCGTGTTGACTAATTTTGTCCAGTAATCCAAATTTCACATCTATTCTTTTTGACACTTCAACCGTTTGCCGAGGCAGAAACAAGTGTAAGTATTTTCACATATGTGACTCGTGTTGGAAAATGTGAACACGATCATACGTTTTGTTTATTTCGTTCAGAGGTCAGGCGCAAGAGTACCAACTTGGTAAACAAAACTTCGATACTTCACTCGTTTTGTGTGACGCAATAAACTGCCTTACTCGATAATCAATCATACTCACTTACCGTGTGGGTATGAATACATCATAAAATTACTTATAAGTTACCAATGTGGATGGTGAAAATCGTGAATTTTACATACATACAGGTTAGGCAACCATCTGGACCATGATTGTAGGTACTGTAGTTGTGACATGATAATCATGATATTATGATGGACATTATGATGGTGATCAAATTCACTTTGCCTCATGGTGTAAATTAACAGCATTTACAAAGCCTACTTCTCTGTCTTGTTTCAGCTGTCATAGTGGTTATTTGGTATTATTGAATGTATTCAGCAATGAAGTACATATGATTTAGACACTAGTACTGATAATTGGTTACACCTTTCCTGTGTATAGTATTTAAAGTCAGAGATTTCAATATGCTCTGAAATCTCTTAAACAGTTTGTTGAAAATCTTAAAATAACACTGGTCAGCCTGATATTAGACCCTAGCAGTAATTACACCATACAGTGATTTTAATTTCACGGGAAAAGGGTGGATTCTATTATTGTGGACATGATCAGGTAAAATATGACATGGTTAGAAGCAGGGGTCCTAATAAATGCTGAGATATTGATAGATATGGGGGGGGGCATGTGGCCAAGTGGTTAGGGTTTGTGGCTTCTAATCATAGGGTTGGAGGTTCAAATGCAGCTGCTGGCAGTATGTTGTGGCCCTTGGCAAGCCACTTCAATCCTGCTTGCCTCTCTCCACCCAGGGGTATAAATGGGTACCAGCATTAGCTGGGGAAGTAACCTGTGATGGACTGGCATCCCATCCGGGAGGGAATAGAAATATTCTCAGTCGTTTCATGCCAAGGAAACTGGAGATAAACACCAGCCTGATGAGCCAAATTGGCTCGGACCAGACTTGCTTTTTATTGTTAAATATCCAACATGTGCAGAAGCAGTTTATATGAAGTGATTGTAATTGCAGGTTTGTAATGACTTGTTTTGTATTTGTGTAATGATTTCCTCCTCAGTTGTCCAAAAAATACTGATGGCTTATCAGTTGTGCTTGTTTTATTTTCATTGATGTCAGTTGTTTTCTTTGTAGAAAATTTGTTTACATCTGGTACATTAAGAGAGAAAGGTTTACCGACATACTGTCCTCTTCTTACAGCCTGATTTCTTTTTGATGCGTTGGCAATTGTAGTAAGCACCATGGCTTCAGCAACACTTGTCCACACCTTGAAGTCCCACAGCTCTGATGTCAACTGTTGTTGCTTCTCAGCTACTACAATAGCCTCCTGCTCAGGGGACAAGTCTGTCCGACTCTGGAACCTGGAAGACTTCAAGGAGTTACCCATCTCTCCCCTGCTGGGTCACACGTACTATGTTCATTGGTGTGTCTTCAGTCCATTTGGTACCGTCTTGGCCTCTTGCTCGACAGATGGTAAGATCATCTTGTGGGATGCTCGCACCGGAGAGAGCCAAGTTGTTTTGCAGCATCCTAGTAAGGCAATCGTTAGGGTCTGCAGCTTTTCGCCCAACTCTGAGATGTTGTTGACTGGAGCAGCAGACAGTACCTTGTGTTTGTGGAACGTACAGAAGAAGTCCTTGATCAGGTATGTGCCTTGTTTCTGTGGTTCATATTCAAATTTCAGTACTTCATATCGTGAGTGTTCCATGATGTGCCTTTGATAATATTCTGTTTGCGCAGAACCTTTGATGGGCATGAGAATGTCATCACAGCTTGTACATTCACTCCTGATAGCAGCTTTGTGGTTTCAGCTTGTGCCTCCGGCGATCTTCGCATTTGGGATGCCCTCTATGGCCACACTAAGTCGCTTTTCTTTGACCCTGAGTGTCATGACCTTGGCGTGTCATGTCTGGTCATCTCTCCAACTTTTGGTTCAGCAGGTGAGGTTTGACTGTCTCTGGTTTTATTGAGACTGATTTGGACAAGTTATTTATAAATTCACATTGGCTTGTTAATTTATGATGATGTTTGACTTCTAATTGTTTGGTTTCAGATCCTAATGCTGAGATAAACAGTGATCGGAGAGCTTACCTTCTAGCAACTTGTGGAGGAGAAAACCTGGTCAAACTTTGGGATCTTATTGTTTTTCCTTGTACGTTTGTAAATTATAATACCTTTGTTACTGAAACAAGAAAAGGAAGAGATGGTTCAAATTTTTAGTTTATCAAGCAAGGGACATCAAAGCTGTCACAAAAGTTACATCACCAGAAAATAAGAAATGAATACCTCTGTCACACCTCTACTATAGGAAACAAGTTGACTGTGCTTTTCATTGAAGTAGTTCCATTGTATCTTTCTGCAGCATGTAAGACCAAGGTACGATGTAGTCTGACGGGCCATACTGCTAAGGTCATGGCAGTGGCTTTTTCACCGGATGGAAGTCTGTTGGCATCAGGGTCAGTTTCCTTGTTCTGTGTTCTTAATTTTCCAAGGCCCTGGAATTGATGATTGTGAGATTTCCATGTTGTAAAACATTCTTTCTTTTGATTGGTTCATTATGAGAGACTGTCCCTAATTACTTGCATCCATATGTGTTATTTTGGTATCATTGTTACTATTTTCAACACATCATGCTCTTCTTTCTACAGGGCTGTCGACAAGATAGTCATTGTTTGGAACCCGGTAAGAAACTTGTCAAAATGTTGAACATTACTTATCTTCTGAGTAGCATCAAGAGATTTCGTACTGTATTTTACTTCATGTTCACAGGTTGAATTCACTTGTCTAAACTAGAGACAAGCATAATACATGGATATGCGGCCCTATATGGACCATGTTTTTAGAAAAAAACTCAGCACTGATCAAGTTGCCATCCGAGAAAAGAATGGATGTTTTCGTTACCGTGATACCTGTCATGGCAAATTAATCAATCACAAGTCATGGAATTTTTATTGTAACACTTGAATGATGTAATTTAACCTAATTTCAACAGTTTCAGCTTGGTTTACATTTCATTTGTAATATTGTCTTGCCATTGAGCATCAGGATGTCACAGATTGTTCTTTGATACCAACATGTCTGTTCTGTTAGATTGAAGGAAGTATGCTGTACACACTAGAAGAACACTCTCGGTGAGTCTTATTGGTCAGATGGTTAGTCGTTAATGCCTAACATGGTTTAGATGCATTCATTGGTTGATAGTCTGTCACAACAGATTGTTATAAATCTGTAGTTAAAGTTAACTCGGATTCAGTTTAAATTTATCAGTACTTCTGCATTTCGTGAACAGAAAATCTTAACGTAGAGAGAGTCTTTGTGCATTTGATAATTGATTGTTGCAAGCCAGTTTCAATGCAGTAGAATGTACAAAGTATTCTTCAAGTTCCCAGAGTGTAGAGTGTCAAGCCAACAGATTCTCAGGTGTAAAATAAAATCTAGTCACTTTTGTTCTGCAGTTATGTCACCACTGTAGCATTCTCTCCCGATGGACGGTACCTTGCTAGTGGTTCCAATGACAGGACAGTCAAAGTTTGGTTGCTACACGCCCAAGGGGAGGCTCCTAATCTACCTGCTCCATGTAAGATGAACTAGTGTCCTCACTTAGTTGTACTACTAGATATAGAAAGGTCTTATTAGAGTCTTGGAAATGGTGGTCTGCCTGTTATAGGTAGAAGGAGAGTTGCTTAGGGAGGCTGATGGAGGCACTCCAAAGCACATGGTTGGATCCTATGCGCTGTTTATGGAGAATGTACCAGAAATCATAACATTGTAGGTGTATCTTTGCATCTCTAGTGTGAATTGTTATAAGATAGCAATGTTGTATCTGTGTAAATGTCTGTTGTAGATTAAATTGTTCATATTTTTGGTTGCATTCTTCATAGCTGGTGCCCAGCAGGTTACTGGTACTCTACAAGGTACAGATGGTGCTTCTTCAATGAATGTACTCCTTGAATGGTCAATTGATGACGTCTGTGATTGGCTAAAGGCCCAGGGTTTGGAGGAGTATGTTCAGAGTTTCCGTGATAACCGCATAGACGGGCAAGAGCTTCAGTCACTGAACACAGATACACTTGTCAAGGACCTTGGAGTCAGTAAGTGCAACTTCAAATGTGATGTCAGATATCAAACCATTCAATGTCTGGTATGTCATATGCCAAATAACAGTATGTCAAATGCCTAAAAACTTTATGTCATATGCCAAAGAACAGTATGTCGTATGTCTAAGAACGATACGTCATATGCCAAGAACAGTATGCCATATGCTAAAAACCAATGTCATATGCCAAGAACAGTATGTCATATGCCTAAGAACAATATGTCATATGCCAAAGAACATGTAAATCATGTCATAGATGTCACATCAGATAAAGATGTCACGTCAGATGTGACGTCACATGATGTCACCTATCATTCTATAACAGAATAAATTGGGAATACATTGATTAGTGGTCTATCTTTTTACTGGTTTGATACACTATCACTGTGTAGTACCTGTGAATTAATTAATTAATTGGTTGATTAACTAATTATACTACAGTTTGCTATCCAAATATTTTGTTAGTGGATGACTTCTTTGAAATTGATTTTGACTCAACAGAGGCACTGGGACACAGACAGAAGATTCTTCGTGGGGTTCAGATCATGCGAGAGAAAGGCAGCAGTGGAATAATTTTAGGTAAGATGTAGTTTGTTCAACTCATTCAGTGGCATCTTGTCTTCATCTCACACTTGTCATTTACACCCAAAATGAGTTAAAATCATTGAGCTTCACCAGTTAATGTACAGTTTTGTGTTTTAACATTAAGTTAAGTTAAATATTTTACTGTCGGTTTAATTGAGAGATTACAGAATAAAATGTCAATTGTTTGTGTCAAGCAACTATTTGAAATGGTCAAGCTTTCTGTGAATTGAATATTTGCTTCGCAAAAACTTTCGTTGAGTGTAATGTTTAATGTTACGTTGTTTTTCCGTGTATTTGCATGATAGATGATGGCATACCAGATGAGTATCTCTGCCCAATCACACGAGAGCTCATGAGAGATCCAGTTATTGCTGCTGGTAAGTTATTGTTACTGAAAACTGTAAAATTCTAAGTTGCCAGATTTTGATGTCAAAGCAAGAATAATGTAAAAAGTTGGGAATAATGAAATGAAAGTGCAGAATTTAATAGTGGAAGTTTTCCCACCATTGTTTATTGAGAGTCTGTTATTGCACAATATTGAGTCAACATTAAACTGCCTTGGAACTGATATGATCTTCTAAATATCTCGTAGGTATGAGGTTCAGGCAGGGTTCCCGTGGCCTAGAAAAGTCATGAATTTTGTAAAAATGATTAAAGTCATGAAAAAGTCATGGAATTTTTCAAACATTGTGTGTGATCTCTATTATCAGATATAAGTGCCTCAAATTTGTGATTTTATTTGCAACATTAAAAGTCTGAATACATGTAGTCCAAGAAATTGCATTATTGGGTCATGGATTTTCATAATTTGGTCATGAAAAAGTCATGGAATTTAATTGTCCTTTAGTTGCAGGAATCCTATTCAGGGGTAACAAGGAAAGTGCATCTTCATAACCACATTTTGTGATGGTTTGCTTACTAAACACACATCTTTTTAGTATTGTCGTTCTGTTTATTGTTTGTCTCTTCACCATATCATTCCCCTCCTGTTTCAGATGGTTTCTCCTATGAGAGGTCATCTATTGAATCCTGGATTCGAGGTAACAAGACCAGCCCTATGACCAACTCTCCGTTGGTACATACCAATCTGACTCCTAACCGTAGCCTGAAGATGATCATTCAAAGACTCTACAATCTTTAAGATGGGCCAGAGAACAACATTCATGTAAAATACATAATTTATCAAATTATTTCACCATGAATTTGATCATACTCGGTAAGTAATGTGTCGACTTGCTACAGAATTCACTTTACATCTTTTCATTAAAAATCAAATGCATGCACCTTGACAGACACAAACGGGGATGATCAAGTACTTGGTGCCTCTGACTTGCAGCTTGAGGTTCAGAGGTTCACATCCAGTTGCCACCTTATCTCTGTGTCCAGTAAATCCTTCTAATGAAGTGTGCAAATGATACATTTTACATACTTGGATTATCTACTTGAAAGTAGAATATGGTTATTTTGTACTTCAGATTTGTTTATTTGTTTGAGTGTAATTCTTTTTAAATTTAAGGCTAGCAAAAAAATAATGTGCATGCCAAGTTATTTGGATGCATTCATCCTGGTTGATTGGTTGATGCTTGATTTTGCCGATATTCATATAGCGTTTTTAGTGTGTATTGGTAAAGTACAAAAAAGATACATGGTGCAGTTCAGAAAACAAACTTGTGTGATTTGTTTGAAGATCCATTAAGGCTTTGACTTGAGAGAAAATCACGTATTAAGTGGGACATGCTTCGTCAATGTGAGCAAATTACTGAATGATTTGGATGTTTGTGACATATCTACTGTGAATATAAGTGTATAAATATTTGACTTCATGTTGATGTGTTGGATGATGTTGACATTTGTTGCACATAACTGTGCTTATGAATTTGGAAATTTGCATTAGTTTAATCCAGTCATAGTGCGATGGGTGAGATCATTACTGTACTTATAACCAATCAAAACTCTTGTTTAAGTCGCAGTGAATTCCAGCCTTAAGCTTAATGTAATAGCAAAGTGCTGAGCAATATAAAAATGGTTGACTGGTGCCCATTGAATATCCAAATCGTGTGAGTTCAGTTGAAATATTTCCTTTGAATTAAAGCAGTCTGAATTATTCCTGACTAAAGTATGTTTATCTTCCTCTTAATCGTTTTGTAGTGTTCCTTTATACTTTTGGTCCTACTTCTGTTTGTATTTTTGATTTACATTTTTCACAAGTCTAGTAACATTATTCCGAGTCATACAAGTAAAACATTAAAGGCATTGAAAAGCACTTTAAGACAATATTTGAATTACAGTACACATCAGACCCAAGTTTCGACCAAGAGTTGTGTTTTAATTTGTTCATTTAAATAAACCCATTTACGGGGTGTGAGAATTCAGCTTTTTAGCTGATTTCAGTGCCAGTTTGATCTTACTTCATGTAGATACAGGTATCCTTTTGATCTTAACAGTGTACTTGGCTTATGATTCTCTTATTTCATTCTTTGTCAAGTACATCCAAACTAATCTGAGAGAAAATATTTACACCTGTTATATGTAGTGTAATGTTATATACTAACATTGTTGATAAATTATAAACGATGTCAAGGCGATCATGGCACCGATCATTACGTGTAAGATATATTGTCATCTTAGCTGTGTGTTATAAAATGGATCTTTTATTGAAATAAGTGTATGGCATGATACTCATTGTGAAATTAAAGTAATGTTTCTTTAAATTTTTATATTCTATCATTTTGGCCCATTTTTACATTCTTGACACGGAATAATGTCTATAAAATAGATATTTATTATGTATGAAACCTAAACTATAGGGAGTTTCCTAGTACATGTACTATTTTTGATCAATAGGAATAACTCTGATAGGCGTAGCTACCAAACTCGTTTCTGACAGGCAACCAATATTATTCAACTGTGGTGAAATCTTTTGGACCACAGAATTTTGTGTAAGGGTCATTGGATAATTTTCTTTCACTTAAAACTAACAGAATAAACAGAATTTATTATTTTATGAATTTTACATTACTTTTCCTTGCTTGACTGGAGCTGTTGATTTTTTTCCTGTTAATTATACGTTCAATACTACTGATGTAACACGGAAACTTGAAAATTATCAGTTCATCGGAACAGTTAGAAATGAGGATGGCATAGACATCCTTGAAAGGAGTCGGTAATAATACAAACACGTTTGAGCCTTCTGGCTAACAGGTGGTTGTCGTAGACTCCTGCGTTACTCCTAGTCGTAGCCAGTGGATTTGCACGTGGCTTCAAATGCTTTCAGCAGATCAGATCCTGCACTTCAGTTCTTAAATTAGAATCATTTGTATTCAAAAACAACTACCTGTCGATGCAATCACCTTATTAGAAATACAGGTAGGTCCATTCGGACGTGGGTTTGGCCAATGTTAAATCTTTGCATATCACAAGTTCCAAGCCATGACTTAATGGGAACACTTTTACATAAAGTGGCTTTAAGAGAAAAATGGTTAGAATTAATCGATTTGTTTTCGGCATCCTTGGACCAGATTCAGTCTATTCAGAAGATTAAGATAAAAGCAAATCGGAACTGCTGTGGAAGACTGAAAATAAAAACTTTGTCATTGGATCCGATCTCTGGATGAAAATGAGACCGTTTAGTTGCCCCACAGTCCGAGGGCAAACAAAAGCAACAATGGAAAGTGTACTTGTCGAACTTGTTATTTACTCTCTCAGAACCAACCAGGCATAATAGTATTACTTACCCGTCTGCTTTATATACCCGGTGGTGTTTGCCTATGTATAAAACAGTCTTCATTTCCCAAACAAACACAGCGCCCTCTTGAAGAACTGTGTTTACTTGGTGTTCCTCGTTGCGGGCTTCAGAGTATTCAGCCCAGACATTCATAACCCTGGTCACGACCAGAAATCGATAATCTTAAAGATCTAGGTTTGTTTTTGACGGGAACGGTTTTCTCTTCAGGGTGTACAAAGGTTGTTATCATTAGCTGGTAATTTGAGGAGTAGAATTTGGGGTCCATAGAGTGTTTACACCAGACTATTTGGGACGCTGGCCAGTACTTGGTGATGGAAGCCTGTCAGTTTGTTGACACGATGACGGTAACGAATTGTAGCCACGACAGCTAGCGGACGCCAACGGAAATGTAACCCAATTGAAACGTTGTAAGTTAATAAACGACTAGTTTCCAATGAGTAGAGAAACGGTGAATGCTGAGCCGGGCGACTGAGATGAGAAAGATTTAGGTAATTTTGGACGATCTTAGGCCTGACTTCATCGCCATGATTCCACAGCAACGGATGGCCAATTCAGCCGGTAGTCTTCTCTGCACATCAAACCAGGGCCGCCAGACCAGAAAACGGGTCCGTTTCTTGGATCGTGCCTTCGCCCAGGAATTGATTCAACGAGAAAAGGCTCGCTTGGAGGAGAAGATGCAGGCCTTGCGCCAGGCCTACGACTTCCGTAAGGCTGTGTCGGATAGTAACGACGCGGCTGATGTACCAGGGGAACTACTGAAGAAGAACACAGTCAAACTGCAAAGTGATACGAAATCGGACGATGACGAGGAGAAGACAGTAGATTCCTCCAAGCACCAGCGCCGTCCGCTCAAGACAAATCCCCGCCAAGTATCTCTCTCGGCAGAGAGACTCTCAGAGCTATCTAAGCCTAGGAGCAGAAACGGAATGCTACCATCCAACTCGTCTCGTCGGAACGCTATAGTGGTGGCATCTCCTGAGCACCTGAAGCTGAGCGTCCCTGAGCGATCCCCACGGACTATCCCACAGCTCAAGCACCTATCCGAGGATGAAGTGGACTACCTGGTGCAGCCTAAGACTGTTCAGGAGTACCAACAACTTGCAGAGATGACCCTCAGTGTCCCAACAGGTATACTGAAGCGAAATGACAGAGAGTCAAGACCAGTCACCGTGTCAGGAGGCGCTCTTCGTCAAGAAGACCCAAGTCCTGGAACAAAAGACACCAAAAGCAGGGAGATTTCTAGACAAAGTGATGATTATCGTTTTAGTAAACGTACAAGTTCATCTCCAAGGAAGCCATCTTTCAAAATAGCAGCACTAGGTGTCATTTCCATGAAAACTCAAGAGCGGAACGAACTGGCATCCAGGTCGCCTTCGGTAAGGATCTCTGACCTGTTTATTAAGTCGCTCCCGCCTAAACATGCTCTGCATCAGAAAACAAGGCCTGCTGCGGCTGCCTTGGATATGCAGCCAGACGTTCCTGGAGGGCGGGTTCTCCGCCTACGACCAAGGAAATCTGCCTGGCTGGAGTCTAACATGCGAAAAAGACCAAGCCTGATGAGTGAATCTTCTCCTGATGAGACCAGCCAGACAGTGGAGACGGACCGTTCCTCACTCGACTCCGAATTACCTAGGACCCGGTCCAATTCCATGGCCTTTGCCTTTGTATCACCGATAAAATACCACAAATGGAGAGAAAAAACGACGATTAATGTCGAGGAACTCACTAAGAACTTGTCCAAGTGTTCTTATCTTCGAGGAACTGAGGATGAACTTGATACCAAGGATGCTTTTGCTCGGTAAGCCGCCTGGCATTCGTGTGGATTACTAGAGGTCCTGCTTCAAGATTCTCAGGAAAATTATTCACAACTGAATGCTGAATAAAGATGACAACTGGCATTTAAAATGAGAGAGAGGGCTTAGATACACATTTTAAAATTCCAATACATGGGTAACTAATACTTGCTGAGTTTTAATTTGCACGCATTTCGTCTGTTCATTTTTTGAATAACGAGACTGATCTTTTACCACAAACAAAGTTCATTCCAATGTTGTCAAAGTATGATAAAGAATAAAATCCATAAACAATTAACTTTTGCCTAAAATGTGTGGAAGCCATAAAGATGAATGCGAAATAATGACGGTATTTCCTAACCTCACAATCAAACTTTCGAAATTTACAATAATGCAACAAAAGGAAGTATATGTATTTTGGATTAGTGACCTGCTTATGCAAATGATTTCTTTCGATAAAAAAATTACTCAATCTCTTCCTTTATTTTTGTTCCTGTAGTAATATGTTTGTGATCTAGGCTAAGGGGCATATTAAGAAACGTAATACTGAAAACTACTAAAAATGCGAGTTTGAAAGATAAAGGTCTCGTGACTCGAAATAGACTACTCTGAAACCAAATTTCACCATACACTTTGGTAAAAATCTTCCAAAATTGAGAAAGTAAAGAACCCTGTTATTTTTATACAGTGGACAGGTGTCATTGTTTATTCTCGGAACCGAGAAGGAAAACTTTATGGGGTTGATTCCAAAATCTCCTTAAATATCCAAGAATTTCATGGCACCACTTTTTGCAGGAAACATGATGGATTTAATCGTTGCCAGGTTGCCAAGAAAACATACAAGGGCATTCTTCCAAATATTTGATAAGTTGTCTAGACAGTCGATTGCTCAACGTTACCGTCCAGATGAGAAGCCAAATAAACTTCTGCCTGTACCGACATGACTTCTTTACTAGCGTCACACTCATCCACGCTGTGAACTTTTTGTTTTTGCTTCTTTGCCCTGTATACAATCGCAAACAAATCTTAGATAAAATGAAATAGGAATAAAAGTACATAATGCATTGCAATAAGGGAATGCCAACGGAGAGAGTAGCCCACCTCCTATTTTATTCCAAATATTTCGCAGAATCACATATTGTAAAATGTCATTTTTTTAGCAATTTGGATGATAGCATTATTTGTGCCTTGTCTGAAATGTTGAAACAATGTCAGGAACAAAGACACAAAGCTGCCAGAATAATGCCACATTGTCAACTTATACTTTTACCGTAAGTGTTCCAGGTACATACCATTTGAAAGCTCCCTTTCTGCTGAATTCAATAACACCAATTTCGACTTTCAGCTCATTTTGTGGTAACAGGTCACAATTTTATATCATAGTTCGCAAAATGTCGGAAGTGCAGTGTCCATTGAGAGCAGTAACAATCTTCATTGAATTAAACAGACGATAACGTAATTCCATAACTAGAATAAGAAGCCATTATTGCAGTAGCATAACCTTCGCGGACAGGTGGTACGCGCGCGTTACACGCATCTTCGACCAATCGGGTGTGGTGACATGCCAAATGCACGCGCGCGCCAAGCTGAAGAATGTGAGTGTGGGTGCTATGCCACTGCAGTTAACAGCGTCTATTTGGCTTAGTTTACCATACAGATCACTTACTTGTATGCTCTGGACAACAGACAGCTTATCAAAAGCACGATCGTTGCTGCACCAGTTGTACTAAGTAGAATGACATACCAGTATTGTTGTGCCCATGTCTGAAATAACATTTGAGAAAAATCCATGCGTTTGGGGATAAGTAAGTTTCAAAACTGCAATGCATAGATTAGGCCTTCATTCATTTAAAAAAATCAAACTCGGCAACTAAGATATAGATAAAAAGAAATAAAGTTTCCCTCAGCGCCCCTCTGTGTACCTTACCATTTCTGATCTAGCCGAGACATTTCCTTTAAATGGCTTGTAGGAAACGATGTCATCCATTACGTCATCGCTCGTCCCCTCCATCAGGTCAGTGACCTCAGCCGGCGTCAATGCCGTGCCATTCACCAAGACAAGATAGGTAACCAGCGTGATTGGCTCCCTGGTAAAAGGAAAATATTTCACAGAATTCGGTCCAAGGCCGCAAGACATTGTGGGAAATGTAACAAGCATACCGAAGGGAGATATGCTCCTAAATTTTAGCAAGTCCTGTGGCGTATTACCTGTGCAAACATTGCAAAAAACAATATCAGGGAGCGATGACTTGACCGTGCCGAAATCTTTCACAAAATATATTGAGGAGCAGAATGAGGAATATGTATGGTCTCGGCGAAGTCCAAATGACAGTTTACGTCCGACTTAGTATAGTTAGAGCAACAATGGTTGTTTGCAGCTTTCAATCCAAAGGTTTCAGTACCCAGTGAATAGGTTTTTTCATGTTTAACTCACCCGGTTTCAGCGGATTCGTAGTCTGCGGTGGACACAAGAACGACCTCCACCGTCGAATATGAGCCAGCATTGTCAGCCATTGTACTTTTAATCAAGTTTGCAGTATCAGTCTTGAAGGTTTCTGTATCCACGCTGGCACCCTCAACGTACATTTTACAGGAGAAAATATCTGTGTCTTCATTGGAAATGACATCGTGTAACTTCAGTGAAAATTGCTGGTCTTCTCCATGCCTTTTACAATTTGTTTACCTGAGGGAATTTTTTGCTACATGTATTTTATAGTACGTACTATACAAAAGTATCAAATCATTGCTGGTTGCACTTAAGTTGGCTTTTGTGACAAAAAGGGGCGTGTGTATGGTTTTAATGCAACACAGGGTAATTCAGACTCTTGATGTTTCAGTACACAGCAGCTAGAAAGGCAACAACAGAATCTAGCTGGTTAGGCGCAATACAAGATCATCTTACCAATTTCACAATTTTCCCCCAGAAACTGTTGACCGCACAGACATTGAGGCTGCCCATCTCCCTGTCCAAACATACACTCTCCGCCGTTGAGACACGGTGATGGTTGGCACGGACTTTCAATTATTGTCTCACATCGAGTCCCAGTGTAACCTCCCTTGCACTCGCAGCTTTCGTTAAAAAGAATCAGACAGAGAATACGTAAAATGCCTTATGGGGATGGTGATGAAATCAAACATGGTGGTGATGTGATAACGACTCTGGTGATGGTGAACATAATGACCTTGAAGACTGAATTGAGGTCAACACTTATGATGCCAATTCTAATGACAAGAGGCAGCATCATACTATTATGATGACAATAGATTTTCGACTAGACCGACTCCAGGGGTCAACGAGGGCCATGCCCCCAAATAAGCCTTTTCTGTGTGTGAAAATTGAGAGAAATGTTTTTTTTTTAATTTCTGTTAAAAGCATATAGAAAGCCCCCAAATGTAGGCTCAACATTACGAAGGATATATAAGGTTACATGAAAAAATTTCCACTTTTTTGTCCCCCATACGAGTTCAGCCCCCTATCCCCGGAAAATCTAGTTCTAGATCCGCCCTTGATTTTTAGGGTGAAAAAGATCATCAAGATGACGTCATTCATAATAATGATTTCACATTTTACCTGAACTTTTCCACTACCGAGACACACGTAGCATTATTGAGGCAGGGTCCATCAGCGCAGAAATCCCTTTCAGAACACTCTTGACCTTTGAACCCTTGGATACAAACGCACGTGTAGCTCCCAATACTGTTCACACACTCACTTCTATCTGGGCAATCCCCCTCCTCCTCGCATTCGTCAATGTCGTCGGCGCAGAGGGCGCCGTTGTATCCCCGAGCGCATGTGCAGGTGAAGTTTTGGTGGGAATTCATGGAACACTTGGCACCGTTATAACATGGTGATGGAATGCATAGGTCTATCAGTTCACAGTCAGCTCCGACGAATCCAAGTGGACAGCTGCATTCGTACCCTTCAAACACATCACTACACACGCCGCCATTTTGACACGGCTGACTTCCGCACGCCTCTGAAGCGGTTGTAGGAGAAATAACCGGTTCTGTCGCCGATCTACTTGCATCAGTTGTTCTGTGTGTTGTAAAAGCTGCCGAGCTAGAGATTGTTGATTGCGTTTGATCTTCAAGTAGAGTCGCTGATTCTGTTCCAACAACATTGGCGACAGTTGTGCTTGGTTGGACGGTTGTCTCTAATGACGTAGTATGTTTCCGGGTCGTCGGCCTGAATACAGGCACTGTTGTTGCTAACTCTTGTTCCGTCCGGAGTGGATGAACAACCGTTGTGACGCCATTAGACGGTTCATCTGTGGAAAATTGAAGGCGGGTCAAATACGTATGGCCCCCAAGAGATGCCGATATCTCCGCGTTGTCTGTTGTGAAGTCGAAGGTAGCTGACTGTGAGGTTGTCTGCAGCGTCTCGACTTGTTCCTGGGTTGTTGATCTAATGTCTGGGGTTGTATCTGTAAGAGCGTCAATTTCCGTGGTGAATGGAAGGAAAGTTGAAGGGGTGGCTTCAAGCAGATTCTCCGTTGTACTATAAAGACCAACAGGGGAAGCCGTAGTTGAACTGGGACTTGAGCGCACAGTGGATGCCTCATGTGATGTTGTCAAATCCAGACTCATAGTAGCTGCGGGTGATTTTGCACTGGTGTCCATAGTTGTTCCAGGGGCACTCACCGTTTTCAAAGACATTGGACTAGTTGAGGTTATAACGTGTTCAGTGGTCAAATTCAAAGTGGTTGGAAAACCTTCAGTTGTGGTAACACTGGCTGTAGATTGTACCATGTAGTCTTGGCAGAGGACTCCTCCATACCAACT
>NW_019091356.1:344850-397289 GCF_001949145.1 Acanthaster planci | reverse complement strand
GGACATGAGTGATTGTCGTCTCGTAGGTATCAACTAATTCTGGTTGGCCTCCGATCACATTAATGGAGTCGTCATCGTAAACGTCAAGCACCATCTTCACCCTCCACTGTAACGTTGAATGTACGAAGAAAACAATCGTAACAGTTCAGATATGTGGATATTTTCAAAAAAGCTACACGTAGATGCTTTTAGGGTTCGAATGATGAAAACTTGTGCTGGTGGACAGTTGGATGGTATTGTGTGTGTGTGTGTAATTTCTGACTTCTTATGGAAGGAAATCCAAACATTTGTCTTCTGATATCCCCTTACTTACCGGCCAAGAGGAGAATGTCATCTGTATAGGATTGGGTGATGTACCAACCACAGAGCCAAACGTGACGGACTCAGCATCGTTTTGTATGAGACCCGTAGACAAAACGTAGATTGGGGTGCCGCTAAACAAAGACGAAGACGTGTAAAATTGTCAGGGAAGAAGTATTTACTATTTTGTGATAGAGGTTTGAGACTGGCTCGATGAGGTTGTTTCATCAACCCCATTCCCATCTGGAGCCATCCTGTAATTCCTCTTCCTAAATAGGGAAGACCATTACCCCATATTGTTGATAGAGATATCGAAGCTGATGTCACAGGAATCGCCATTGAAGAAACCGCAGAAATCACAGCAATTATTGTCAAAGTCTCGATCGTTCCCAGTATACGTAGTGAGCAACATCTCCAGTGTAACGTCACCATCAACAGATTCTGGAATCTAAAGTCAGGAGAACAAAGCCGCAGTTACACTAATCCGTAAAACTTTGAAGGAAGATTTGTGGACTTAGACATACACCGACGAATGTTTTTTGGTTGCCATGCATCGTTTCTAACAACAAAAACAAATTCATGGTAGCATGGGCGATAAGAAGCGGGCTAATATTATTGGTTCGTATCACAGTAAAATGACCTAGGAAATTTAGATCTTATTGTTTCGAATAAACAGTTTTTATTCAAATGAAACGTTGCCATTACAGAGATCCCTTTTGGGATGTTCACTTCGGCAGAAGTATGCTCTGAGAAAATATAACCTACAGCAGGAGTGAAAATAGCTTTTCCTGGATTTTTTCCTTCGATGCCTCAGTGTCTGGCACTGAATTTTTGGTTTGTTATCGGAAAGGGTAATAAATGTCCGCGACGTAGAGCAATAAAAGTCTAATCCCGATATCTATGTGTTTGGTATATACGTAGGACTCGGAGGGAACGATTGCGTTTAGCATAACTTATGGGGTAGCTTTTGAATCATGAGATTTAATAGATTTAATTGTAAGATTTAGTTACAGGCACAAACTGTTTAGTGCAGATTTGTAATTTGCATTGTTATGATTTATTTGTACTGCAACTCATTTGAGCTAATATAAACCATGATTTCCCTTTAACCGAACAGTGCTTGCTTATGAGATGCGTACAGCTGATTAGCGCAGACAAACGATGTGCTTGAATAAGGGACGCATCACAAGGAGACTAACGTAGAGTAGCAACAAACAGTAGACTTGCATCCCAACATTAATGTAGATTAGACTTATTTATTTGTTGACTGTCGCTAGGACAACACCGATAACTGTGACTAACCGTTATTTTAAACTTAGGCAATAACTGGTTGCGTCAAGGTAGCCGAAATGGCTACGAGGACTGTTATGTGGAAATCAGCAAGAAGACTACCGAGAGAAGAGCGAGAAAAATTTGGCCTCATCCCAGGGAAAGCTGTGAGAAACTTCAGCCAACTTCTGGAAGTGAATCTAGTGGTGTTATTACGAAATGGAATCAACATTTGGGGCAAGTGACCCGTCTTTGATGAAATTAAACTTTCGTTTAAATAGCAATTTCAAATGAATGAATGTGCTAAATTAACCGGGAAATCCTATCTTAAAATCATTTCCGAGATTGATGAACTTATTGACATAACTGCAGTATGTGGTTAACAAAGATGAAAACTGAAAACTGACATCGTCACCTTAACCACAACTACCTCGTCCAAATTCTCAACATTCCCAATGGATTGCTTGGATTAATTGTTAATGTAATAGTTTTCGGAGAACACACTGAGTCTGTTTGGAAAGTCAACAGCCTTACAGCCGGAGTATTGAGTATGAACCATGCAGTAAATGTTTATTTACTGAGATGCAGAAATACATAACATCCCAATGAGCACAAATGCTCATAAAAGTAAGTTGTGTAAACTATTCCAATTTCAAATTTGTCTCGGACTTACCGTATTTAGCAACACGATCCATACGATCCATACAGTTAGGACCAGACTCTTCAACATCTCTGAAACGGTTTGGAAGGCCACAGGCAGACTCAGAAGATACAGAGACAAAGCGTTGTTCGCACCATGCCTCGATGACCTGGTGCCGTCTTTGTTTTTACTCAGTCAAAGTACAACATACGCTTGCTCACTTAATTATCGGCAGGATTAGCCATTAGCTGATATGAAATCCATATATTTGCTCACTACAGATTATCGCAATTATACTATCAGTCTAATTTTTACACTGCATGCAGATAAAAGGCCACCTATCCGTGTGGTAATAATGAAAACATTATTCATAATTTTTGGCAGGGATATGAGCTGAATATTCATGAATATCAAAGCAATAAGTTTCGATTGATTTATTTTTATCCCATATCATATTTCTCACAATGCCCTTCGTCTTCAAAATCCCAATTTCCTGTAGCTTTCAATGCCTTTTTCCCCTGGGATAATCTTATTTTCAAAAGGTAATAGTGACTGTTGTCCATGCGCTGGTAATGTTGTAATTTCAGTTCTAGATTTACAGTAAGGATTTCGCTACTGGCTCAAGAACACTGCATGTCAGGGATTTTGTGGGCGGTAGCGCACGTGGCCCCGCTCACCTCCGTTTACTGTCGACCCACTCCGCCTTTCTACAGGGTGGCCCACCTCCTTCTACAGGTGTCCCAATGGGAGGGAGGAAATTATTAAAACGTAGACTTTATTTCATTTATGTTTAATAGTATGTTTGTTTCTAAACGGGAAGCTTCGACAAGATGTGACGAAGCCAAGCTAAGCCAAGCCAAGCCTGTAAGCTGCCACTGTCAGGCAACACTGAAACGGAATACCTCCCATTTCCGAAATTGTCCAAACCAGCAAATACTGTCCGAACCCATTCCGTTGACTTTCGGATAGTGTCGTCAATATCCACTAATAATGGGCGTTCATGAATTGCTCCTTTTTCCAGATTCGCTAACATGAATCACAAATCAAAAGTAGTCCCTAAACAGTTTTTATTTTTTGGCACGTTGATCTTCACTTTTGCACAACGTTGATTATAATGTGTTGTAAAAATTAACGGACATGCGACCACTGCATCTAAAAATAGAAGGGGATCGGAATGCTGGCATTAAGTTAATTTTATTTTTGCAGTAGATGGTCATATGCTGGCATTCTTGATACGAAGGGAGACTGACCTATGTTATAACCAGTCAGCTGTCAGTCTACAATTATTACGCCCTCTACTGATAAAAATACGTATTCTGCACGCAGAGATTTTCTTTGCAAGTAGACCGAGCGATTACAGCACGCTTATAATAAAAAAGATGTTCAATGCCCGCAGATACTTATAAGTAAAGTAAATAGTGAGAAAAACGTCTGAGTATTACAAAACTGGTTCAAAACTTGCCTTTCATAAATCATCGTCTAGCAGCCCATCCTAAACTTAAACTACAAATAATCTAGAGAGTAACAAAGGTTATTCTTGTTCACCGTATTGTAAAGTTTCCCGTTGATTGGGTTGCATGCCCCTGGCAAAAACATTTATTGTGGGGAAGAAAGCATATGCATCATTGGACAAATAGCTTTCGGTTGAATACATTAAACTTTGGAATAATTGTCTATGCATGACACGCATGGCTAATAGGCGTAATACTACGCAGGCAACAGATACGCAGACGCTCCTGTAAAAAGTCATGCGTGAGAATCAGCATAAGGTTGGGTATGGTAGCTGGCGGTGGTAAAGTTCAAGTGGGCCCCATTATAACAACGCACTTCATGATCTCATGCAGCAAGTGCACTGCCCTGACAACAGGTGGACGTATTACGTGGTCGAGAGGGAACTTACTGCGTGTCTGGCAATGGGCGCTCGTGGTTTGATTTGGGGGACTTAGTCAAGAAAGGATAGGAGCATTGGTTTGAAGAACACAGTATCATAGCAAAACCGGACAGAAACGGACACAGAGGCTGAAAGAATTCCCGTGCCGAGTTCCACCGGTATGTTTGATTTGGTTATAATCGGCTGGAGGTTACTCAATGCTACACAGACTTAGTAGTTAGCACTGTATAGTACGCATACGGAGTCCACTGTACCTTTGTATTGGGAAAATATCAGGGGAACAGGTTTAAATTTTGTGTTGGAGATGTCGATACGAAAATGCTGTGTTATTGATTATTGCCAAGGTTTATGAATAGTTATATCGACTGCGTTGCCACAAAAATTCACGCGAACAACATTTAAAAAATCCTTGATCTAGTCAAACAAGTGTATTTTGAAGGCATTATTAAAAAATGAAAAAATGAAGCATCTGGGCTATTGTCTAACTTTTATTGGAACCTTGGGTTTGCTTGAACGTTGTTTTGTTTATTTAGTTGTTGAACTTCATATTGTTGTAATCATTAAATTGGAATAAACTTTTATGTTTATTTGCCTACCAGCACCGAACTGTATCCTCTACTTACTAAAGATTATGGAAATCTTATCTTTGTTCTTATACAAAATATACTGGTTTGTGAAAATGCACTCAGTTTTTTCATGATATGAAAAGCTATAAAATACGCTTATGGTCGTTCATCCATCCTGCTCGCTTGTTATGCGCCACCACGATATTTCTCGATCCACTGTTGAGTCGACGGGTCAAAATCTATGTGAAACACGTTCGTTGCAGACAGAAAGATCGAACGATTGTGATTCAAGGTATACACCCACATTTAGCATTTAAAAGGTGTGCTCAGGCATTTTGAATAAAAATACACCTTTTGACGAGGCATAGTCGGTCACGCAAGGGTGGAGATGGGCATTTGCATGAGTTGTGCTACACAAGTCGGTGTGTATAATGGCCAGCATCACTACTAACAAGACGGAATTCGTTAGGGAATGGAACTGGAAAATGTGGCATTCAGATGTAAAGAAGTGGCCATGATAGAAACTGAAGTGAAGGTAAGTTGGCTAAAGTGGATATAAAAAGGTGGAAAGGTTATGCAATGTGCAGTAGGTATACTTTACGAATAACGGGCTGATTGAAAATACTGACGTGCCGTCTGATCGCTGATACAGGTAGGATAATCATGGGATAAGTTGCGAGATTGTTTAAATGTATTACAGTTCATGGTCTTCCGGCCATTGTGTGCAAAGCAGTTTTCATTTCTAGGCAGCTGACGCGGCGATGATATAAACCAAATGAGTTGAAATTTTCAAGGAGTTTGTTTCCCTTTCTATAGCGCCATCTTTGCAGTGAAAGCGACCATACATGCAGATTTTATTATTCTTTATAACCTAATGCAACTGCAGCCCTTGGTCTACAAGGCAAGGCAAACTTCGATCCTGGTACACAGTATGTACTCTATTTCCTGGTTACGTCTGTCTTGAAGCTAACATGCAACTGTAATTTATTGAACTACATTAATTTTTTAATGTTTTATTACCTGTTTTGTTTGCGTGTCTTGTTGCTCCAATGCCTTCCAGCGGCATAGCCAGGATACTGAGCACGGGAGGGGGCGGGGGCTTCACGCTAAAGTGGGTGTGTGTGAGTTTGTTTCTGCATTCAATTGGGGACCCAGAACAATAGAGGACATTAAGGTCCCTGATTGACAGAGGGTCCCCGATTGACAACTGTGTACAAAACATACGGGTGGTCTTCTAAAAAAGTTAGGGTACAAACAAAAGAGGAACAATAGGGGGGGGCAAATACACACTTACGTGTGTGTTTGTGGAGGGGTTGACTGGATGTTGGACATAATGTACATAATCGTGATCATAATATGCAAGTGGGGGGAGTGCAACCGGGTGTGTGTGTGTGCACCCCCCTCCCCGTTAGCCACGCCGCTGATACCTTTGCTATGCCCGTACATACTAAGGTTTGTAGGACAGAAGAGAAGAATGGCACACCCATGTATAAGAAGCAGTTTAAAATTGAATTTTCACGTAAATAGGACAACGCAACAAATTTTTGCAACAGCAACCAGAGTTTTCTAAGTAGGATCTCAGGAAAAATCACACATTATGGAGTGCCTGATGTTTTGATCGTCAGTTTTCTGCTAGGATCGAAACGTCAGGCCCTCCATATTTTGGGATTTGTATTTCAGGTCATTGTAGTCAGCAAGCAGTTTACAGTAGTTTAGACTTACATTTGTTCTAGGATCCCATGAAACAACTTGATAAGATGCTTGTAAAATCAATAAAGGCAAGGCAAAGTCCGCGAGCAAAATTGATACCATCACAATCAGCTTCAAAAAAAGTGAAAAATTATGAATATAATGAATCCTAAAGACCGAATGGCAGGCCACCTGGATGAAAATGTTAACAGTGTTTGTGTTACATGAAAGAGAAAAGGAGAAATGAAAGAAAAAATAGGCTGCCAGATTAATGTCTTTTAAACCAGCGTCAATTCCCTTGTCCTTAAAACCCTCTTTATCAACCCTACAACGACCTAGTCCCTACTTAAATTGGAGAGTTGAAGACTGTTCTCAGGGGTGAATATTACTGTACATGTCCTGTACATAAGGATTTGCATGATTTGTAAGCTGTTGAAAATGTATTTTGACCAATATCTTTTTGGCTAGAATCCTTAGGGAAAAAAGAGAAAGTGAGTTATCCTGTTGGGAAAATTCACAAGGTTACAAAGGTTTTACACTTTATCCCTCATAAGTGACATGGAACGTTCTGTCATACCTAACAGTCCTCAATCCTTCACCTGTTGGAGGATTGAGGACTGTTACGGTTAAGGGTGTTTTTTTTTTTCAAAGAAGGGCAAAAGACCAGCTACTGAAGTGATGATTATGTGAAAATAAAAGGCAAATTGAAATTATGCAAAATATAAGAAAGAGTTTACTCAATGCATAGCCGTATGTCAGTAAAATGGAAAAAGTCTTCCCTGTGGCTTATATTCCGCATCAAACCAAGGGTTCCATTATTTTTTAAAATTTATTTTATTTTACTATGAATCTAATGTGTCTGTTTTGTCTCTGTACGAAGCATTTCACACATGTTCATGATATTTATATTCCCTGTAAGAGTAAAACTCGGCCGTAGAAACGGGTAATGAACATCGCCTTCAACTTGGAGATCAGGAGTAAACCTGGGATTTACTCAAGGAAGACGCATTGTTTTAGTGGTTATTACACTGTGATTCAGCAAAAATTAACATCGTGTAGCTGAGACGTTGAAGAACAGATATCGAGGCCTGTAGGCCTACTGAGGTGCTTTTAGAAAAAATCACAGAGCTAAATCGGACAAACTAAGCCACAATGCGTTCATATCAAGGCGGCTGATACGCACTGTATCCAAGTTATTCATATGTAAATTAATCTAATTCAGCCAACAAATTCCAAGTTAACATTATCGTTTTTATTTTCCAGATTCTACTTTGGATTGGATTTTTTGATCTGAAGTTCACAATCGAAGGTTGTGCAAGTTTATCGATTTCTGGTAGGCTATAGATCAAAAGACCTCAATATGTATTATCCCGACGACGACACGCTCGTCATTGAACGAAAGGACGTGATTAGGACAACGACAAATGAGGATGACAGCGACACCTCGTCGCAGACATCGTCAAGCCGGCGCTACAAGGGGTATTGTTCAGGCAGACTCAATCCAGACCTTCTACTCTGTAAGATATTCTACTTCACTTTCTATGGTTCATACGGTAGTCTATACCCACTCATTGCTGTCTACTTCAAGCAACTGGGCCTGAGTCCATCGCAGAGTGGTGTCTTGGTCGGTATAAGACCTTTTGTGGAGTTCTGCGCTGCGCCGATGTGGGGCGCTGTTGCTGATACATGGCGTAAGGCCAAAGCTATTTTGTTGTTCTCATTGCTCTCTTGGCTCGTTTTCACTGAGGCCGTAGCTTTCGTTCAACCCGCTCCAAGTACGTGTGTAGTTATTAACTCAACCGTGCACAGGAATGCAACCCTCGTCGTGATAGGAGATTCAAAAAGCACTGGAAAAGAAGGGAGCATTTCAAATGTGGAAATAACCAAAATTAACGTCGATCACGGTGGGAAGGCAGCAGTACCAGGCGATGGAAATGAAGAACAGGTTAGACGAGATGCCAATGACACTGCCTCCAAGATCATTGTCGTACCAAAACCCAACACAGAGGTCACCATTTCGAACACAACAACAGTAAATAAGGCATCCAAAGAACAGAGAAGTGTAACAGTTATAAAGTACACGGCTGAGGATAGGAGGCTAACATTTATTTGTCTCTTGCTTCTGATGATTCTTGGCGAGTTCTTCAGCTCACCCACAATTACTTTGGCAGATTCTGCAACGCTGGGTTATCTGGGCCACCAGCGCATGGAAATGTACGGCCGTCAGCGAATGTTCGGCTCGCTGGCCTGGGGAATTTTCATGTTTGTTGAGGGATTCATCTTGGACCGAACGAAGACGACCAAAGTAGAATGTGATGGACAAGTTACAATGGAAGAAGTGAATTATTTGATTTGCTTTGGCACCTATGCGGTCATGATAACATGCGCCTTCTTTGTGGCCACTCAATTTCAATACAAGTATAGGTCATTGCACGAAGTCATAACGGTCGGGCAATCCAAATACACAACAGACAAGCTTCAACATGTGCATGGTAAAGGCGCCTCAGAAGTCATCGAGCTAGAAAACGTCAAGAAGACAGTCGGAAAGTTTCAGAGAAGCTCGGATGAGATGAGCTCTGGAGGAGATCATAACCAGGATGAAGATGAACCCAGATACTGGGAGGTTCTTAGCTTGTATGCCAGCGTCCGATATGGTACCGTACTATACGTAGTGTGGTTTGCAGGATTCGGATTTGGGTTTCTCTTCACCTTTCTCTACTGGCATCTCAAGGACCTTGGGGGGCCACCAACACTCTTTGGGGTAGCATCTATCATCAATCACCTCTCGGAAGTGACCGGATATTTCTTCAGTGGTTGGTTTATACGGAAGCTGGGACACATCCCCGTACTTTGCCTGGGTTTATCTTGCTTTGCTGTAAGGTTCATCACGGTCTCCTATCTCGTCAACCCTTGGGGGGTTCTGGCTGTCGAGACGCTTCAAGGTAATTTTTATCATACTTCACTGCATATTCTCTTCTGACAGTTGTGTTTAAGATCTTGTGATTCTGCCACGTATACATGTACAATCGATTTCAGAAACTTTCCGAATATTACATTCCGGGAAAAGTAGTTGTTATTCCACGGGCAGAGCACTGATGTTATAATGAGTGATTGCAACTTTTTATCAGCAATAATAGGTAATAGAGAGTATTTAATTTGCAAACTCGAGTCTTTCGTAATTCTTGTTTACGTACCTCTCTGCCAGTTCTTTGTCTGAGATGGTATCATTTATTCCTCCCACTTATTAGGAGTCACTCATGCCTTGGTATGGGCAGCAAGTACGTCCTTCATCGGGTCTGCAACTTCCCAGAAAAACCGGTCTTCTGCCCAGGGAATTCTGCAAGGTGTCTACCATGGATTGGGCCGGGGCTGTGGCGCTATATTCGGCGGCGTGATCATCAGTGCGTACGGTACGTGCTACTAGCCACTGAATATCAAACACATTTTGTTTGTAGTTGCACGGTCACTTGACAGTTGATCATGCAGGTGTTATGCAGGTGTAACATTCCTCTTTGACCAATAGGATGCTGTGATTTGTCAATGCGCGCGCGCGCGCTCTAGTTTAAGAATGCGCAGGTGAGTATGGTGCCATGACTGCAATTAATGGTATTTCCCGTGGAACATTCTTGAAGTCAGAATCTTTGTACGCGGCAGCAGGGTACATCTTAACGCAAATGAAGAGCTGGAATGACCTTAACATTGACTCCCAACTTTCTCCATCTGGGAGCTGGGAAAAACTTTAACCTATGCGGCGGCGGCCACAATTTGGTGGTAGTAATTGTCCCTGAAGCAGCGCTCCATATTTATATAGGGCCCTAGCCATTCTCTGCAGAAAATGAAGTTTTCTCTATTCTATAATCTGTGATTACAGTCTAAAGCATATTTGTATGTGCTGTCGAAATAAAGCATGGTCGGGGTACTGATTAAAGCATGGTAAGAATTGCTTAGACGAACACAATGCCCAGTGATGGGTGGTGTTTCTAGGCCAGTGCTACAGTTACTCGTCTTTCCCTCTTTGCAGGTTCAACAGTAACCTTCAGGTCAATCGGAGTGACGTATGTCGTCGTCATCTTGATTTTCGCTTTCATCCAGTACATGGAGAGCGACACAGACGACAAAAAGGAAGACGAAGACCTCAACTACGTCAACGATGAGGAGGATGACCCGGAAGATATCGAAGATACTCCGCTACTGTCTCAAGACGAGGGAACCAAAGCAGAAAAGAGTGACGTCACCACTGCGATTGATGATGATCAAAACGTCAATGATGACGACGGAGGTGAGGTCAGAGGCGATGACATCATCGAAAATGACCAGACACCCAGTCCAAAGGAATGAACTTAACGTCGGTTAATGTCGGTGTCATATGGGTAATTCCAGAAATTAGGAGTCCAAAGTGTAACATTTTTGTGTCCCTGTTACATCTGATCTTTGTTATTTGACATGAAAATATCACCGGAATTGATTTCAAACTATTACTATTTGTTTGGCAGGTGAGTTGCCCTAATTCAACACTCTTCGAAATTAGAAAATTGTGTTCTGACCTTACAAGATCAAATGTCAGACGTGACAGGGACACAAAGAAAAATAGACCTCTAATTTCTGGAATTACCCATATAAAATTTGGATTCAAACAGAAGCTTCGATCCATTTGGTCTGTGCTCCGGGACTTGCGCAATAGAGTTGTGTTTTTGACCAGTGTGCATCTTTATAGCTGTCAGACCTACTTGTAGGTTCACTATCATTTGATCCATTTTGAGAAAAAACGTTCGAGAAATTTTGCCTTAATACGAGTACATAGATATCCTTGGTTGTTTAAGGGTGGTAAATATTATTATTAGAAGTTTGAAGTAAGGTGGTTCAAATATTTCAGAATTCAAAATATGCAAATCTTTACTTTTCTAATCCAAACTTAAATAAAACCAGTAAGTCTGACTGAATTTAACCCGGAAAGAGCCGGGTTATTTTGGTCCATCTCACTACCGGGGAGGCCAAAGAACTTGGCTGTGCTTCGCTCGATTTTTTGAAACTTGCCAAGCATGTACAGACACTCCTGATTACAAATGTGAATTTTTAACTCGATCAGTCTCTTAGTTTTGTTGTTGCGGTCATTTGAGCACCGCAGTGGAAAAAGTACGCATTTTTGACTAATCCGTCTCTGAAAAATGCGCGCTGCGCAAGAACGCCATGTTCAATTTGCGCAAACTTTATGTCAAAATGACCGAAAAAAGTAACTCTAAAAACTCCTACAGATTCAACGCCAGAAAAATGCATTGCGGTGATATCGGAAAAATGTCAGTGTAACCTTTAACTGCGCGAATTTATGTTATTTTGACATAGCTGCAGAGGGAATAGGCCTATATAGAATTTTGAACCAAACCGGCCAGTACTTTCTATGCACAAGTGCGAGTTTTATGTCAAATTAAACATTTCATTTTACTCTTTATTTCGTTTTACTATATTATTTTTACTATTTATTTTGTAGAAAACTCGTACGAAATGCAGGTACTGGGTATAACTTTAAACAATCTAACTTATCCAACAAAAAATGATTGCTTTCAAAAGGAAAAGCGGGGTTCACTGTCTGCAGTTCAACTTAGGTCACTTATCGTAAAATTAATCCCAAGGCATTAATTCTTTCATATGACAATTTAAATATTTTAAAGTATTGAAGCATATCGTTAACCGTTGCCCATTAAATTATAGACGTAGTATGACACCATCTTAAAGAGCTTTCATTATACAAAAAGACGCCTTTTGGTATGAAAATTTAAACACACCTCACTGACTTTTTGACAAATAGCGCTTGGCAAAATAATTCTTAACAAGTTACCAATAAAGTTAATTCGACAGCTCTGACGTTCCACTTTATAAAATACTAATCCGTGATATCTAAAGATATACGATGCATTAATATAATTAAAAGTTATTGTAAAGATATATTGGTTTGTCATTATTCCCAACCTCCCAGGCGGAGTGAAAAGGTATACTGAAATTATGGAGCTAATGATAGCGTGCGTTAGGATAATGCCTTAAACTAAATTGTTGCATGACATACATGTAATATGAATGTCTGTCAGCAAGTGTTTAAGCGCATAAATCGTTGAAAAGAATACCTCGATTCTCTTATACCTCGCTTTTGTTTGGATCTAATATCTGAAACTGAAGTTAGGCCTACAATATAAAATTACAGTGACCATTCTGATATGCAAAATATTACACCTTACTATCTTACAATTAGGGGGTTACGGGTACTTCAATCAGTTGATCTGCTTTAAACCAATTTTAACTCCACTTGCATCCATTCATGGTAAGTTCAAACTCCAAATCCGATAACCTGTGTGGCTTCATCGTCATCCAAACCACCGTCACCCAAACCTAGTTTGGTGAGAGTGTGATGTTTTGCCACTTTCTAAAGGTGAGTCACGTTCAGTATAATGCATTGTCAACTTTTATCTGGGGCCAAATTGTCGATCATCGAAGTTATCTTGGACACAACTTGACGCAGCAAGATTGCATCAGCGTTACAGATAGGCTACTATACTTCCAAGACTATCTACAGTACGGTACACATCTTCATGGTCTGTTTCCCTGTCTCCTTGGCCTGGTTTTTGTGAGACTTGCGGCTTCGACGAGAGAACCGAGAACCTCGAGCGGTCGACTGTCTAGGCTTGAACGGAACGTTCTTGACCTTTAACCTCAGTGGTGCTGCCGAACCGGAGTCTGTCTGATCAAGGTTGGGATCCCGTAGGTGCGCTAGTGCCTCATGAGGTTGCAAAAACCAGACCATGTTGGGGTCACCAACCCCATTGATAAATTCATCATCCTGATTCAAATCAGGAACCTACGTGAAAAGCAGTACTGATAAATAAATAGCTTGACTGCATGCACAAATCTGACAAAAAAGCACTCTTACGCGCTGTGTACATCGCATATTTTCTCGCAACAAAACATAATGACCTTATTTTGGAGAAATAACTGGGCCATCTGACAAGAACAGATTTGCATTTTTTTAAATTCTTGTAACATTTTCTTACCTCATTACACTTTGCTTCAGCCTCGCTGTAAAATACACTGGCAATCTGTAGCATTTCCTGGAAGAAGAAAAAAACGAGTCACTGAAAGAAGGGAGGAAATAAACTAGAAAATGAACCGTCAATATCTGCTATGACGAGTAGAGGGCGCTATGCGTGTATGCTTTTCACTGTCGATCTCGCAGTGGGGAAGCACAAACTTTAAATGCCAACACTGCAAAACTTGACTGCGCAAAAAACTGAACTGTGAAATTAAATCTACCTCGTGAGTTGCACGTAAGCTTTGTTTTAAAAGAATGAGTTTTCTTCTTATTGTTCCGAATATGCATACATTCAAAACAAAATCAACAATATCAAGATTTCCGTCATCGGTTTGACACACAAAAAAAACATGATCAGCAAAAACAGTCGAACAGAAGGTGAAAATGGAAGTCTTACTTGAAATTTTGTCGTTTGGACATATTTCTTCCTGGACACGAAGGGGCTGGGTGGAGCTTTAAACTTCCCCTTGACGAAGGTGGTGGTAAGCAGACTGTCTCCAAGCGATGCTGTGGACCCTTGGGGTGAATCCTCTGACTCGCTCTTTGGATTCCGATAGATCCAGTTGCCAGTGTACATGTCAAAATCGTACTATTAGAGAGAAAGAAAAAATATGAGATCAAAAACAACCGTCTGAAAAGAAACTTAATCTTTTCAAGATCTGTGATCTGGGATTGAATCAAACTGATCAGCGACCAGCGCCCTTGGTGGTTGGATGGGAGGCGGGAAAGTTGTTACCTGTGGTAGCAGTTTCCAGCCGTTGGTGGCGACGTCATCCACAGCTTGCAAAACAAAGTTAGTAACATCCGGTGAGAAGAAGAAAGGCAGATTCAGCCGCGTGAAGCCAGGCCTATCAAGCAACAACAACAAACTAAACTGAATCCAATCAACAATCAAATAAAATGATTAAATCATCTAAAATTGGAAACAGGGATAAAATGATGGGGTAGGAGATCAATTGTGGTATTGAAATGCTAAAGTTGGTGGCGACTATAACTTACTTCATTATCTCCAAAGCTTTGTGCTTAGGGGCCATCTTCCCATTTTTCTTTTTCTTTCCTTTATTGGCCAGCTCTTCATCTCTAAAAAGTAAAAACAAACCTAATTACATGCGGGGTACATGTAAATTATTTTATGGAATTAGAATGTCAAAAATGAAACGTAGAAAAATACTAAAAAGGGAACAGGTGACAATCTTTAGAAAAAGACTTTGAAATTCGGATAGGATAAAGTGTTGGTGGAGACATTGAGAGGCGGTCTACACCCGCAGTCCTCAGTGAAGTCTGAAGTATGCTGTTTTCCAACACCTGACATGTTCTCCAATCATACCTTGTGGTATCGACAAGAAAATCAGCAAACTGCTCCGCCATGGGTTCATCGATTCCAAGCAGATCTTGCGCATATGGTCCTGCGCAGGCGCAGCCTCCTCGTGCCTGGATGCCGTACAGATCATTTAGCAAGGCGGCCACGTAGTTATGATGTAAAACTTTACCACTGGGAGCATGGACGATGAGAAAGGAGAAGATAGGTAGACGCTCAGCTCGTTTGCTGCCCAGGAAGATCAGGTTAGAATTCCGTCGCCACGTCTTGAAGGCAAGTCTAGATGTGAAAAACAAAGAATTGCTTTGGTGAGAAAACGTAGGCTTAATGGGTGCAGAAGTAGGCCTATGCCAGTTACAACATTGTTCTATTGGCGTTAAACCGTAGAAACTATGTAGTGATGAAGTTCCCTTTTCAGAAATAAAAGCATTGGTTCCATATCTTCCTGAACTCAGACACACTATGAATTTAGATATGCAAACCTGACAGAAAAACTCAACAATAATTCCTTGAATGGAAGTTTCGATCAAAGTTCAATTGAATCATAGTCCTCCATGGGACACCATACTTACAGAGAGAGGTCGTGTTCACGTTCTTCAATGAGAGCAGGGGTAATTGCCTGTATTAATAGGGAAGATACAAGTAAAAGAGTCAGTGAGATAAAATGAAATCTCCTTTGGTTTGACTTTAAGTGTGTGGCTCTGAGCACTTTCAAAGTTCTCGACAGTAAGTAAATCTGTACAGAAAAATATGTTTACCTCTTTAAGTCTGAAGACTAGACCAGCGCGGATAGATTCTACAATAGCTGGCGTTCCACCTTCTTCCCGCTCTTCAATATTAGAAAGGTAGCGATGAGTGTCTCTTGTTACCTGGATCCCAACCCCAAAGATGGAGAGTTATTGAGGATACTGGTTGAAAATGTGGAAAACAAGAAAAATTTAAGGATAAACCGATGTGAATGACAGATAGATGTATCTTACATAAAGCACAGTGCCACCTCCGACTGACCCAGGAACTGCATTCATGAAAAGTTTCTTCTTTGCTATCAGAAGCCCTGAAAACAACAGCAAAATGAATAAATACTAAAATTAAGGATGCAATGATATCCCAACTTTCCCCAAGCACAATCGAATGAGGCTAGGAGAATGAGTCCTCAGTAATTCGGAAGTTATTTCCAAACACGCTCGTCGTTCTGCCCCCAGTTTTTCACACGTATACCGCAATTGTTTTATGGCATATTTTCACTATCACCATTCTGTTCCCTTGAACACGACGTATTAGATATCTGAAAGACAAAAAAATCTTTATTACCGAATCGACAATTATACAGCCATTTTGAGGTCTTCCGGCAAAATGTAATCAACTTGCTGTTCATAAAAAATCTTACAGCTGGATCCCACGGCTTGAAAGAATTCTTCCCAAAGAGTGCAAGACTTCCATTTATTTCAAGAACCCAATACCAAAATGCCGCACTTCTCAATAAAATGTCCATTATCGCGTGAATAAACCCCATGATATACGGTATCTACTTGGCAATCAAAGTTTTAAAACGGCATCCAAAGGCATTCCGATACAACCGCCAAAGTTCAGGAGAACTTTGAGAATTTGATTGATCGTTTTGCAACTTGATGTCTTCTGATAGGGTAACAAACTCATGATAACCCAGGGTTTATTATTAATTGATAACTATCTCAAATTTCACGATTGTCATCTGTCGACCTTTCTGAACAATTGATTCCACAGACGATCTCTTTGGGTCTGGTTTCTGACGCCCAGTTTCGGCGTCCAGTCCACAGCATGACTATATTCATCAATGTCCCTTGTGTCAAGTAGTGTGATGACAGAACTGCATGACATCATATGATTTACAATCATGACCAAACACTCGTCAGTGCAGGGAGTTGGCCTGACCAACCCTAGTTAGTCTTTTTTTCAAGTTGGCAAGTCTCCATGCGTCTACATCAGTTTGCAGCCAATTAGCTCTCATCGTGCAGACAGATTGGCCGTAATAATACACCGTTAACTCGGTGTTTTCTCTAGTGATCCGTAACCATTTGACACTTTCAAAGCTATATTTGGCGTGTACCTAGAGACTACAGACAATAATGAAGTGTACTGCCAAGACCTCTAGCTTGTTTAGATAACGAAAGCTTTGATAAAAGGCCACATTTACCTGGTGTTCCCACTCCGCCGACGAACTTATGAGGAGACAGATAGACAGCGTCTTTGCTGAAGTCTAGAGACTCCATTCTTGGACACAAACAATCAGAAAGAAATTAAAATGCTTAAACCTAATGAATTTTTCACACTGTATTTGATTTTGACAGTATTGTCAGTGAGAGAATAAAGAAATAGAAATATATGATATAGCAATGATTCTTCAATGGATTTCATGAAAGTGAAGTATTCCGTAGAGGATAGAGGTTTTTGTTTTCAGAATTTTCAATTATTTTTTAGAAACCTTAGCAATTTTACGGAATAATTATCTGATGCACAGATCCCATTAAAATAGCTTTAATTTAAAATGGACGCCTTTGCATTCCTTGTGACAAACTCTATCTTAACAGAATTTAATTGAGCTAATCATTTCAAAGGCAATCTTTAATTACGGCTTTCAGGATTTCTCAGAATTTTGTTCATTGAAGGAAACATACTCTTCGTTCTCGTCATCATCTTCAACTTCAATTACAGGATTCATATCGATATTAAGGTACGGTCCTGCAGATTAAGAAAAGTGGAAATTTCTTCAATATTCAGGGAGAGTCTGCGGATGATAAAAATCAAAGTATAAAAGACTTTGAAAGCGTGTGACCAAAAAAAGCCACGAAAGTGCATACAATTTACCTCAACTATTTGCATGTTGGCGGAGGGAGCACAAATTATGAAGTACTTGCTCTGAGAAAAAGATTAAGTGGTCCCTCACCTCTGACGGCGATCAGGCCCAAACAGTCTAGGGATCATATCATAACGATGTCCTAATGGGTAAAATGATTGTTTCACCAGATGTGTTGATCTGTGTTTATCGGAACTTGACTTGTCCCGAATGTTTACAAACACCAAGTCTTGGGCAGCAAATTCCTTCTCACCTGCTGTTGCATAGTCCCAGAAGGATAGCGCTCCATACTGATGAAGTAAGCTTGCCACAGCTAACGTGTCTGTTACAATTCCAGTGACATTTGATGCAGCGGAGAAGCAGCCAATCAGAAATCTCGACTTGTGCTGATAGTACTGTTGAATAACGAATCAGCCAATCACAATCATGTCTTAAGCATAACAGTTGAAGGAGCACTCACTGACGTCTAGCGATGACCAACAGATTTCTTACAACAGCCACAGTGACCGCTTCAGTTAATTTGACATAGAAATGGCAACGTAATCCACGATCCACAAACCGAAATAAGATATTTTTATTATTCGAAAATAGAGAATTTATTTTAGAGATTTGACATTTTTACCTTCAGTTTCTGCTCCAAAAGTTTCATGTCTATCTGCCCTCGATCTGCATCCCTGATACGGACGACCTACAGAAATTCAAGTAAACAGATATTCACGCTAATTCAAATGTTGAACACGTTAATGTTTGAACGTATGTAACTGTTTTTGATAATTTGACTTTTCTGAATTCTTCCAGTAAACATACTTTTGCACCCGTCTCCTTCCATGGTAAGATGTTGGAATGATGCTCATAAGGTCCTACAAACACAACCTAGAAACAGAAAATAAAATATTAGTCTCGTGATCCTTTGCTGTAGATATCGTTTTGAGACAAGTTGATTTAGGAGGTCAAAGAATACATTTTGGAAAGTTAGCAAACTCATCGTACTCCCACACATCGCAAATGACCCATCACTCCCGTAAGATGTCTCTCTAAAGTCTCGAGCACATACAGAAAACAAATCTATTTCTGCTAAAGACGCCAGCTCATGAAGCAGAAAGTTTTGCGGGCAGTAAGTGAAGAATGTGAAGAATGAAAATTGTCTGGACGTTCAACAACCCACTATCAGTCACATTGACAGGAATCACATTTAAGCAACATGCTTTTCCTCAATGAAGATTTCGCGACATGAAATCTATCAACCATGGCCTATTCTGAATCCGTCGTGAGTCCAATTTACCGTTTTCTTGGCCCGATCCCCCTTTAGTTCAAGTGCTGTAACAAGCTTGTGCACAGCTCCGGTAGTTCCACTCCCCGTGAAGATGACGACATCTTCATCCGTCGCATTCACACATCGTTTGATAATTTCCCTGGAGAGTTAAAAACAATTCGTTAGATGTGTTGTTTCGTTGCATGCAATCATAATGCTAGTGATAAAATGCAAAGATAAAAGGTTACTGCAGAGTTGATTTCCATGTTTTCCGGATGTTGTTTGGGTTGACAGAATATTTTGTTGATGCTGTTGATGTTTGTGTTTTGATGAAGTTTTTGCTGTATTCAAGGCCTAATCTTTGCGTCGTTGCTGTGTTGACTAAGTTTTGTTGATGTTGTTGCGTTGAAACGAGTGCTTTTACGTTGCCAAGCATGGATGAGGTCGGTTTGTGGGTTCCATAATGCTCGTTGTATTACCTGGACTCTTTACGGAACTGGGTAGTCTGTCGCGCCATAAGTCCAGTCGTGGTGTGCGTGTTGGCGTACAAGGGATGTACATGGTTAGTGATGTAGTCTTCAATAAACTTCAGTGGTCTAGAGGAAAAGGTACAGGAAATATCTAATACAGGGTTGTAGAAATTAACACACGCACCTTGACTTTTAGTTTTACAAAGACTAGATTCAAACGTAAAGAATAAATTAGGCAATGCTAAGTGCATGTAGGCCTACGGGCAATTTTCCCATGAATCTATTGTTTAAGACCCAGTTACGCCTTAACAAGACTATCGATTCGATTCTAACAACCACACAAACAGAAATCTGACGCCATAGGAAACATTCTTGTATTTCATTTATTCATTCAACCTTTTTTAACAAACGGTCAACAACACCTTCGGTTTATCTAAACTAAAATTCTGAAGGAGTACGGTGGTTAGAGCCTCAACAACTCAAACACTTAGTCGCGAGATCGGGACAAGTCCATTATATAACCTTGTTGACCTACTATTTCTGTTCAAATATTACTTTTATGACTTGGAAACTCATCACTTATTTCAGAAGACTCTGTCGTAGATCAGTCAACTTAAAAACCGCGAAAGCGTGCGAAATTCTCTTGAAATAAGTTATAATGACGCTTGAAAACGAGTGATCCTGTGGATTGTCCAACTGGCAGTTGCTGAGACCAAACAGCAGGGAACCACAGCACAGCTTGCATTTTGGGATGGAGCTTCGTGGTACCAGGTGGACTTGAACGCCAAGACTTTCTAGGTTCAAAGTTCATGTCAACTGACTTCTCCCTAAGGCACGCGGTGGAAGCATGGGTCAGCCGTTCGTGGACCAAATCCCACAGTGGTTCAACCCCACATAGTTCCTATTTGGGTGTAATTCACCGTGTAACCTGTACATGCGTAAACTCTATGGATCGTAAAATTAATATGACATCGTGAGATAGCACACCCGCCCTGCGCAGAGACCAAAGACGGAAATTTATTCAACGCTGTCATTTCTCAAAGTCACACACAAGGGTGATGAAAAACCAGAAAAAGTTGGGGTTGAAATATCAAAGTGCAACTTAGTTGATCAAAATCCTTGCTTAACTCGCGTGAACGGCTCCAAGAGCGCATTACTAGTTTTAGCTCTGACTCGAGATTCAAAGGCGCTTGTTTGTTGAACATTTGCGATTTGGGTGGGAGGGGAGTTAAAATGGGCTCCTGACGCCTCACAGATACAATTGCCGAGCTGAACGAAACTAACATTTTCAACAAGGAAACATCCGAATAATTATCCTGCTCTCTTCAAACAAACAAATAAACAAACAGAGATCGAGGTAGGAAAAGATTTCTATAACATTTGGTTACAACAAAATTGCTATGACTGATGAAAGAACACATGACTTATCAACTCCCCCCACAAACGCAATCATTAATGTTTTGTTCAATAGTAGATTATTTCAGTGCAGTTGCGCTCAACGAATTTGAAAAGCAGAATTATTCCTATTTGACATTGTAAGATTAGACCACTGTTGAGCTTTGCGGACTAAATCAACCACTAAATGCAAAAGAATGTTGTCTGTAAAATCAACAAACCACCCAGCTCGTCAGGTTACACGGGCACGCTGTTACCTCCGGAAAGCCTTCGGCGTGCAGTCAAATATTTGCAATTCCACTTGGAATTTTTGGAAGCTGAGTAGGAAATGTTGGCGAATCTTGAGAATACATGTACCATCCATTCAAGCCAATTCTTAAATTTCTAAGGCATTCACGAATCACTCCAAAATATTAATTTCATGCTTCTTTAAAATATGGCCAAAAAGGTTTGTGTTGAAAGAAGTACAATTTTTGGAAGCAGAAAGTGGTACCGTTAATGCTCTAAAATACCAGGCAGTGCTCAACAATGGGTGACTGAACACACACCCCCACCCCAGCAGAGCGAGACTGATACCTTGTGAGAAAACTTTCAATACAATATTTAAGAATTCCTAAAGCTTGGTTTCAAGGGGACAGTACCTTTTCAAAACCTTTCAGAGAGTTAGATTATGGGCCTCTTGGAAAGATTTGAGCTTCTTATCTATCAGGTAATAATACCCTGGGGTTAATCCAGAAGGGTAAAAACGCTCCCTATAGTTTCTTTCAATCTTTAAACCAGGACCACAGATTCATCATCAAGTGTCATCAGTTACTCCATGTGTGTTCTTGCAGGTGTGAGTGTTTCCGATGTGGGGGGCGTCGTATTGAACTGATTCAAGACATTGTCTTGTGTGCATTCAGCTAATCTTGAACCAACTGCACTGTTGATGATAATAGAGATTTCAATCGGATAATGTGCCAAACTATTTACAATGCATATTGGAACACTAAACAGATGTGACGTAAAATAAAACTGACACTGCATGAACCCACCTTTACAACGTAAAAAATACGTCAATGAATTAATCAAGTTTACTGAGTATCGGCCAAACAATTTATTGGTTGCCATGTACATGTTGGTAGGTCGGGTCAAACATACAAATAAGACTAGTGCACTTCAGTAACTAACTTACATGACCAAAATGCCCACAAAAACAAAACGAATAACAAGCGCATGCGGTAATCGCCAGGACAGACAGAAAAACCATGAAACTCCACAGGAATGTACAATATCCTAAACTTGACCACATTTGTTTGACGTTTCTGGTTTGGGGAGTTCAAATATCCCCAGGATACAGACTGGATTTGTATATCGCTCTTTGACGTTAGAAAAAGGAGAAATGTTGGTTACTTGACAGCCACTGTATACTTTAACAGTATTTCTTAAAGAAGTCGGCACATTCATAATTTTTTCTATCATTTAATGACAAATAAAACTGACTTCTACAGAAGTTTATTTCAGAATCAGAATTTTTCATTGTATGGTGCAATTTGACAAACTTGCTTACCTTCCAGAAGCAGTGTAGTCACAGTAGACAACTACAAGAAAAAAAATGAAGAAAAATAAAAACCTCAGCATCAAAGGATGAGACATATAAATCATAACGAAGAATTTTTGTGTTTATCCAAAGAATAAATAGAAGTTAAGGATGTTTGCAATGTGGAAGTAAGACTGTATGTTAGGTGTGGTTTGTTGCGTCAATACATCCTTGGCAATTTGAGTTGGTTTGGTTGGATTATTTTAAAGTGCCGAGGAAGCTGTGTTCTTCAACTGCATTGTCTCTCCTAAAAACAAAGTCTCATCTTTCAACAAGTACCTAAATATGACCATTATTGAAAGCCTTTACCAACGACCTGCAAAAACAAATCGCTTTCATACCCTCACAAATTACAGCAGGCTTTAGCTGTTTGACAGAACGACCACCCGAGTAAATACATCCAATCTACTTCGTCATGGATCACTGTAAATGAAGCATAAAAATTCCCTCCTGCAATGAACAATTCCAATCTTTCCTGATGCAAATCCAATAAATCCCCCTTTGGTGTCATTTTTCGACAATAATTCGATTTGGGAGTATCAATCATTTCCCCATTCTGAACATTATCCCCAACTGCGTCTTGGCGTTAAAACTGCACCGATGACAGAATTGAGACGTTACAAATTCAAGCGGCAAACCACTTCTGCGAAGAATACAACTTAATTGAGTATCGAGAAGTTTATCTGCTGCTTCTAATTTCGAAAACTTCATTGCCAAGTTCCTTGTAGTCGCGGAAAGTGTTCGGTTTTTAACATTTGAGATCAATAGCTTTGATAAACAGAAATTCTGTAATTGACACCCAACATCAAAATGGTTCGTTTGGGCACGATCTTTTGAAAGGAAGTCCGACTTTGATCTTCTCAAAATGACACACATGCGGAAAACATGTAAGTGTACACGTATACATGTACATAGGACCCGCAGGGGACAGATATGTCTTCCTCAGTAGGCCGATGTTTGATGTGCATACCATTGACGCGGCGGTCGCTCCGCGCATTTTTGTCAGCAAAGTCATCACGGGAACAACATAGCCGCAGGAATCAGGCCAGTGAATCAGGCATGGCATACCAGAGCGGGCTCTAAGGCCAATAGGCCGTGGTAGTCAAACAAGATGAGCGACATATTAAAACAATATGGACTTTCCATTCAATGGTCATCGGATGTTGTGTATCATGGACACAGCGCATGCATGCGCCAAGGAAAACAGTTTTCATATGGTGTCCTGTTACGCTTCGTGGAGTAACAGGCTTGTCCTTGAACGGTTTACAAACAGACCAGCTGGTTATTGCTAGTAGTCGTAAGTTGCATGAACTCCTAAACCTTGACACGGATGCATTTTTTCTCCATGCCCCTCTTTCTTCCATGATTCTAAGAAAGCAAGAGCAGGGGAATAAGTGGGGCTTTGCGTGTAGGACCGGGGGAGGGAGTGACGAAGGGACGTAACTCTCGTTTAGCGAGAGTTAGGATAAAGATACAAAGATGACGACAAGATGAGAAAAAAATTCGTTTGGGTCATGCGCACGAAGCTGTAAAGAACAAAGTGGCGTGGGTCAGGAATTATTTAGGTTCGCTTCCTCAAAGGAACTGTAAGGAGCACATGAGGATACGATCAACCGTGTTCCACAAAGTGAACAGAACAGAAGCGATATCTTTTCCGGAATGACATCTTCTGAACAAGAGACAACCTAACCGTTTCCATTGATATGCTGCCTTGACGTGCTCCGTGGTACACACCTGCTCACCCACCCAAACTCGCGAGGTTAGCATGATTCATTATGCCCAAGTTTGACTGTATTTTCAGACGTTTAGATCATCCGTGAAAAATTTCTCAGTGTACATAATACTAATCCGTCTGGCTGTAACGTGGACCACAGTAGGGTAAACACACGCAGGAATTCCCAAACAAATAAAACCATCACAGTCGACGTTGTGTAAGAGGGTCATTTTCTGAAATGATTCAGAAATGATGAGAACAGGTGGGTAGTGGTGAGGTGAGTGCGGGTGGCTTATGAGGGAACCCCTCAAACTTGGGCTTGAGTCATTTCTGTTTTTGTTTGATCGAGAAAAGACAGCGAGACAACAAAATGTTTTTTAATCCCTAATCGCAGCTATAAAGATGGCTTCTGGCTCAGCACTCGCACAGTTTTGGGTCATTTTTGGGACTGGGCCTTATCCAGGATACTAAAACATCTCCCCCCCCCAATTTCACAATGTTAGGCTTGCTGGTTCAGGCCGGGTTCACTAACACCCCCATCCGTCAAAAATCTATCAAGTGTCATAACTTCCCCCTTTAAAAATTGTCGACCACAATTATAGTTTAAGTGGCTACGATCACGTCTACATTTCTTTGGAGCAAGGACGCATTTTTTTCTGTTTTTACAGTTGACACTGGTTTCCGTGTGACCTGCCGCTTCAAATGGCAGCGGATAGAGGAAACATCATGGTCCATGGGCAAGTTCACGGGGATTTCACAAAGGACCTGGTTTAATTTCCACCGGTTCATATCCTTGTGTTAAGATTAATCCAAGACACACACACACACAAAGGTTTGATTTACGTCATCAAAACTTAGCATTGATTTAAACACTCTTGAAAAGAATTAGTTCTTCATGGAAATTCTAAAATGAAATGTATGAACTTTAACTCAGATTTTCACTGTGGAAGTTTGAAAAAAAAAGAAAAGTATTGCATGGTTTCATTTCCCAAAAATGTGTCAAAGATCAGATGAATCAGTTTAAAAGTACATATGGATCGAGGGTTAACGTGATCGATTTAATGGCGTATCAGAAGATTGCTTTAACCCAAACCCCAAAGGGAGTATGTAAAATCGCATTGAAATTGGAGGATTTGGGACTGTTGGGGTTAACGCAATAAAGGCTAACTAATCGGATGTGATGAGTTAGTGTCCAAGCTCATTCGTTTATTAAGCCACTAGAAGCTATCCTGATCAATCCTTGAATCGATTGTTAGCTGGATCGATTCCTTGGTACATCTGCGGGTCAGTTTGGTGGTCACCAATAGGAAAAGAAAAGACTGGCCTTAAGGCTCCAATTATTAAGAGTTCGTGTCAGGACGTCAGGGAGGACATGAAAACACTACAGTAACAGGAAACAAAATCCGGAGTTCAAGGAAACAATTCAATACTGCAATGTACGTCGAGTTACAATGTTCCCTTCTAAGGCTACTTGTCATGTGTGCGTGTCAATGATGGCACAAAGTTACTAACGGGTCGCTCACGTATCCAAGGACGAGGGTTAGGGAAGTATACTGTGAACAAAACTCACAACCCTGAGCTATGAAAACACACAATCACTATTGTGTTGCTAGTGGGAGTGGTATTTCAGCGGGGTACTTTGGCATTTGTTGAAAAAAGAATTTGAGACGACAGACTGCACGCGTTGAATGGCTTTAGAAAGGCCTTTCCAACAATTTAGTGAACTAGGCCTATTTACAATCGGTATCGTTTTGTTACTTAGCTCACCAGACTCTCTGCAATAGCCTCCACTATGAAAATGCGCATAACAATAACTGTATAATAACACCTTAATTATAATTTTCACCTTTACAATAATAGTGGAATATTAATCTGATCTTAGCCATGTATAATATTAGGAAAGTGAAGGGAAGGGGGTCCAAGTAGATTAATTATCCTTTCAGCATACACTATGACCAGGTGCAGGTATTTTTTTCAGTATTCAACTCTGCATTACAAATTTACAGAATGGAGAAACCCCGACGTACTGATTACCTTAATTAATGTTCATGTTTAATAAATCAAACTATGTTATTTTTCATTTTGTATCGATTGTATTATCTGTACTGAATGAATGTAAATGCGAGCAAGAAGAATTTCCTATTTGTGGACAATAAATCAATTGAATTGAAACTAGGCTGTGGTACTGGTTCGTATGAATGCTTTGAACATGATTATTCATGGAGTACTTTACTGAAGAAAACAACTTGGAATTGACAGCCCACCTAACTTGAAATTTGCGATTGAAGGGTTTAAATGGTTCCTAACTATATAACATTATACATTTACTGTTATAAACCATATCGACACAAAATGATGTGGCAATTCCTACCTTGTTTTTCACCAAAAGGTCCAGGAAAATAGGTGTCGTTTCCGACTACATTATCCTCGACGTAGCGCAGAATACGCTCATTGTCATCTTCATCACTTTCTTCAATCCCACCGTCCTCTGTCACACCGGCAAGATTGGTCTTAGATCGTGGCATGAAGTCATCTGTCGTTTCAATCAGCAGTGAGAACCGGCATTGCTTAGGAGTCAGCGGGCTCGCTGTTGATGGCGTTAGCGGTGGCACCGCTGCAACTTGCTCCTCAACTTGTTCAGTCGATGCCATTAGGCTGGTCGTACTGGGGTTTATATTCTCCGGGAAAACACAACCAGACCAAACTGTCACAGTCGGTGGGGGCTGGCTGTCGGTGATTTCCCTCTTTTGTTGAGAAAAATCTACTTTGTTTTATGATGACTGCGTGACGACTGAAGACGGCAGTTGGTTGGCTGGTTGGTATACAAATGGAACACGGGATCTCTTCACTCGCGGGTTGAGGCAAACCCTGTCATACACCAGTGCAATTGTTAAATGGGCGAAGTACGCCGGCTGACGCGAGCCTTAGTGGTTAGTGCTACTGGTGGTGCACTGACCCTTTCCTGTTGTACCAGTCAAGGGTAAGGATTTCTCCACGCACCACCGCAGAATCTTTCAGTCTAAGCAGTGTAGATTGTTCTGAATCGGATTGCAACCAAATGAACGAAAGAGCTGTCGCGGGTGCCTTTGAATTTTCGTTCTATTCGAGTAGGGAAACAACTGTCAATAAGGACAGGAAGAGCTGTATATATGTAGGCGATGCACGTTTGCTTGAACACGGAGTTACACAAGCAATAGTGTGCAGTAAACATACATGTACATGTACGTACATGAACATGTATGTACGTGCACATTTACAAAATGTAGTGTACACATGTACTTGTATGCGCAGGTACTTATGCCGCGTTGGTGTCCGGCGTTATCAGTTAATGCACATCACATGCTTCAAGGTGAATTTAGTGTCTTACAACAAGCGGGATATCCATATCTGTTATCTTCTTTATTCACATCAATGAACTAATTGATACCCTGACACAAAGTTGACCCAGCCTTATTGGTGTCGATTCTAACTGTTTCTTCAGGCCTTGACTTTTGTCACTTCCGTGTGATCCATCAAAAAATGAACAGAAATCCTTGAAATTGAATAGAATAAGATCATGCTATCATCCGAGTATATTAATTTTAAAGACAATTTTCAGCGAAATCGATCCCTTTAATATGAACTAATTACGTTTAAAATGTGTGACAAATGTGAGAAATAAGTGGTTTATTGGTTTTACGATGACTTTAAGTTCTACCGAAATTTTAGCTCTGGAATTGCAACAGCAGTTACAATGAAGGCATCGTTAATTGTGCTAGCTTCGAAACGACATGTTAAAATATCATCTTTCTCCAGATCACAGCATGTTCTCTGTAACTAAAGACACCTTCTGGCACAACCTTTATGTTGAGTGAAATAGAAGATGTATTTTATCTGGGATCAAATCTCAAGATACAGGCAGCTCTGCGGGTGACTTTCGTCTTACCTTACACCCAAATATCTCGAGGTGTTGGTACAGTCGATTTTAGTCCACTAAATTAGGCCATTATTGCATCAGATAAGGAGCGAATTCGCCACCATTCAACCGTGCTGCAATGAAGCATGAACTACTTAATTAATTTCTCTTGATTATTATTCATCCATTCTCAACAAGTCGTATAAGATGTCATTTTTAACAACGGCAAAACACATTTCCAGCGATCCGTATTTTGACCACTATAAATTCATACCAATGTACCCTTTAGGTCAAGCATGGTTTGGGAAAACTGTCACAAAGTTGTCAACACTGTTAAACGTGAATAACCTGATATTATGGTGTTACTCGTGTATGACGAGTGATGTGACCTGAAAACCCCATTTCTTTCTCTCACTGTGCAGTACGCAGGACCTGTTTTACGAGATAAAAATCAGTCTTAAAAGCTGGTTCATACTACAGGCGAATGTGAATGCGAAACGAATTCGACGTCACGAAAGATTTGCAAAATGTCGCTCGAGTTGAAAAGTGCTCGACTTTGCGAACTTGCAGCGCCAATATTATGATCTTGTGTCACAAATTCGTAGTGGTGTTGCTTTCGCGCCAAGTATGGACCGACCTTTATTAGGCAACATAAACTTAAGACTGCGAGAAGGATAAATAGGCCTATACCCCTTTATCCCTAGGCTTTTTATATATCTACACGGTTAACTTACAAAAGACTTTGGCAAAAAGAAAGCAAATGGACATTCCGAATAAAGACACTTCATGGTTGCATGTGTCCATCTTATTTTTTTCTCCAAGTTAAGCTGACTTGCAAATGAACGTCCTGTGCCTTGACGTTACTAGTCTTTCAAAACAAAATCACCTTAAATGACGTGTTTTGAAGTTTGTAACTAGAACCTCCAACCAAACCTTTTCCCCTTAGCCAAATGACTATTCCTATACCTCCAGAAAGTGCAAAATTTGATACATTTTCCAAAAAAATAGGTGATGGACAGATATTGTAAATACATAATTGCTGAACAGAAGTTCTCCAATACGCGATCTCGCTTAGAGTGCTCGATGACAGTTATGATGTTATGCAGGTGTCCCTTGCCGATTTGTCCGGCCAGATGGTCGACATTTTCCACTCACCAAGTCTGTCAAGACAGAGCCCTTAAGTTTGTTCTAAGGGGATGTTTTGTCTATTCGACTGGACCATGCTCCTTCACAACACAGGTGTCATCTGAAAAACGTCTTTCCACTAGTAACAAAAGTCACGCTACCATTTTAGCCAACTTGAATACAATATGAAGTACCCTTATCTTTTTCAGTAAATCTAAACTTCAGACCAACTCCCGAGGAAGGCACTAATTATAGACAAGGTAATTCAGTACTATACGTGAAGTGCCTAAAAGTCTGACCAGTCATAATAGGATCAGGGAGTGAAGTGTCGGCTTGTTCAGAGTATCATTAGCCCAAAGATTTCATTCCCAAAGCGTCACGACGGAGACCATCGCGTTGCTTCAAGAGATACTTGTGGGTGGACCCACGCACACGCTTGGAGCAGATTATTCATGAGTGTGTGGCCTTACGAAAGAATAGTTTCTGCACGGATTGGCAGGCAGGGTGTTCTCCTGTACACGTTTGGGGTAGGGAGGGGGTATTGAAGGGAACTACAACACCAAACACTTTTAACATTTTGAAAGTTTCTTTATAATATGACTTCTTTTGAACTGTACAATCGATACATACTTCCATACAAAAAGAGAGAAGCGTAAAACAACGAAATTTGCGCACTTTGTACGCGAGAGCCAAGACGTTCATTGATCAGTATAATTGAACAAATCTGAAAAGTAGAATGAAACTCTCGCAAACTTATCTTTGACCACAGAGAAAGTTGATATTTTGGGCTTGAGTTAAATATAATATGTCGAGCAACACTCAGAAAAGTATGCCACGGGATGGTGCGTATTTATAAATCATTAATATTCATGGTCAGAGATATGGCTTTGAAGAACAGAATGTTATCCCACAGTAACACTACTTTGTTACAAATGCCAAATCCCATCACAGAGTGTGTAAAATGAAATGGTTGAGAAACGAATGTCGAGGAAGGTACAAAAGAACTGATGACGGAAATCAATCTTCGTGCCCCCATTTATTAGCCCAACTATATCCTGCATGTGGACAGCGTTTCTCTTTCTCAAATAAAGTCTATGGGTTCATAGTCAATGCACACCACTTAGTGAAGGTATGCTATCAGATCAAAACTGACACAAGGGTCGGATATAATATGATGTTCTAAAGCACTTGTCTGCTTACAATGGTAGGCACTGTGCTTCCAACTCATTGTTGCTTGGAAATACCGATTGAGGCTGAAAACGGGACAATATAAGGAATGCCAAAGAAATGTACAGGAGTATACAAAAATAAACGGTTGAAATAGGCAAGTAGGTAATTTAGTGAGGGTTGGCCAGATAACATATGGATTCATATATAGTCACACTCTAGCTGAATTTCATATGTAAGCGATATTTAATTATTTTTCTCCTCCAAGCTTTCTTCTTTAGATTTGGATGAAAGGAGAAAGAAAGTCTCAGTTTTAACAGAAGGAAAAGAACCCTGCAGCACACACGTCTCAGCAGAGCCTTAAAATCAGGGAGTGACAAAACGTAGTCCACATAGTACTCGCATTGGCTGGAATTACTGCACACTCCACCCATCTCTGTCAACAAGGAGGGTTGCATGGTCTGCAGGCATTATTTGGTGCTGCTGCTCTCCCTAAGAAGAGAATATAGTCTGGGAACAATATGCAGTAACTGCTGGCCTAATTGTTGGGCACAAGACTGTCATGGTTTGTGCATGTCATTCATATACAGCTCATCTCACACCTCAAAGTCATCCAACCTTGCTGATCATTTCTGACAATTAGAAGGATTGTGGCATCTTGCATGGTTAATTTCCTCATCCTAGCCACTTGCCAATCTTGTGTCACACACTCATTAGTAATTCTACCTCACGTCGTTGGCTTTTCTACAAGAAACGGAGAAGTGCAAAGAAGTCAAAATGAGTACACACTGACAAAATCCACAAACCTTCGGTCCTAATTTATCTTAAACAATATCATCCAAACCAACTACAATCGTATTAAATTTCCCATAAAATACATGTTTTATACTAACATGTTTTAGCTTTCCAACATCTGATTGATACGGGTGGTTGAATTGTCAAATTTGGCCAAATCTTGTGGGACTATCTTATTTTTCTCTGTTCCTCACATCTGGTGAATGCATTAGGAGGGAGTGAGAGAGGATAAGGCTCAATTGGGGTGGGAATGGTGTGTCACATCTACTGACAGACGTCTGGGCATATGAGCAGGGGGTTAGGGATGGGCTGAAGGGGATAGTGAAAACTACCCAATCAATTGAACAGGTGCTTGGGGTGATAGAAACAGCAGGAACTGGACAGAACGTCTGTGGTTCAATAAATGGATGGAAACAAATGTTGATTTCATAGATATCCAGCCCCGACAACCTCAAGTTGACCTGGGTGCAGAATTCAATGTTAAGGAGATGCTTTGTGGAAAATAGTCTTTGTGAACAGGAACAGAATTAGTAAATGTGACCCAAGGATCACTGACTGCAAAATATACAGAACATGTATCTCAGGGGAAATACTAGTGTCTAACAACTTAGCTTTCCAAGAACATGGAATAATGAGAATATCTCTGCACTAAAATCAAAGCATGCAACTTCTTTGAGTAATTTTTCAACTTACGACTCCCAAAACTCAAGAAGTACATTGTGGAAGCATTATTGAAAAGCTACATATTTCATTTATTTTCTGTAAATACTAAGCAATCTTTGTAAAAAAAACTTGACATTTTCGAACACGGAATAAATGGCTAGAAAGGAAAACACGACTGCATCTTTGTGAAATCAATATGTGCCGGCTTTTTAAATTTCGGAATATAGACTCAAGGTTAAAAGGAGCCAAATGGGGCACTGTGTGATGAGTGAAAGAGGTAGTGTAATGGGTTTTTGAATGACAATGTCACAAGAATGTAATCTCAACGGGATAACAAATGAAGGTATTGATAACGTCTCTCACTTAGGTTTTTTTTATAAAGTCATATTGTATTTATCTGTTCACTTCAAACTGCCTTTGAGCATGAAAAGGTACGCATTCTAGGTACTGAAAATTGGCCTTTTCTTTCAAAATAGTGCTATGCACCACTGATTCTTCGAGAAGCTTAACGATGGTTTTATTCTGTTGTGGAAATGTTGCCGGCGTAATAACAAGCCTTTCATTAGCTGTAAAAAGTAAAACAAAAATGTCCTGCTAACAACAAAGCCAAAGGAGATAGCAATACTTTCCATTTGGAGAAATGCTAAAAATAAATTTCCAAGCCAAGAGCACTGTCTGCCACCTTGGAGGATTTGTTACAAGCTGGAGTGAATAAGTGCACTTTATTCCTTCACCAAAGTAATACTGGACATAACATGGTGTTACAGAGATTCACTTTCTAATCTTGCTTCTAATTTTGTGCCCTGTTTCTTCTTGTCAGGTGATGCCCCACCAGGACAGTTACTTTAAATAAACTATGAATGAAACAAATTCAATACAATGCATCTGAAGGGGCACCAAAAACTGCACCATAACGGTTGGCTTGAATGGGCCATCAGATAATGCCATCTGCTTGAGTACTCAGCAGGTGGGCTGCCCCCCACTGGGGTAATTCTTCACATCAATAATCCCTTAATGTAAGATTACCCCTCCCCCCATGTGACTTACTGTCATACAACCAAGGCCAATAACAAGAAGGTTCATGGAAATCTGTGCTACTTGTATTATAGACCAACAGGATGACAAGAATGTTTGGTAGCAAAACCTAGGGGGGGGGTCAGGGTGACATACACAGCAGGGGGTAATGGGTCATGAGGAACAATGCTCATTGTAAAGGACATTAAGACTCCACAAGTCAGCCAATAGAAACCTCAATAATCCAGATAGTTTGTAGCTATTGAGTTCAAACAGAAAACAGGAAAGAAACGAAATAAAGATCTCGACCATTGGTTCCCCATAAACCACATTGTGAAACTTGATCTGTTGCCATCTATTATGTAACTATAGTAACATCACTAACATATGACAGATTATTATTGAGTCAGTAACTGGACCAGCACTCACATGCAGCGTGATTCACCTGCCACATATACATTTACTAGGCATAGAAAATGACAGGTTAACATTTGAAATATGTGATAGATGTAACTTATTTCTGGTTCTACGGTAATGTCTGCTGAGCAAGGAAAACCTCTATGAGACACTGAAGACATTTCTGCAACTGCTTCCCTGCCAATTAAAAATTGTGATCCATAATGTCACCCTCATCCCCTGTATCATGACTGATCAGTTCCATGTTAAGATACCTTGTCCTGAGCACTGCTGATCCCTAGTGAGAAATCCTCATCTTCTGCATCCAGAAATTCTTGCTGTTTTCTCTTGTATCTAAACATGGAAGGCAAACAGAAAGCTTGGTGAGAAATCCTGTAGGGCCTTGATCACAAAATAATGGCACTTGGTGCTGTGTTTGCATCCACACTTAATACCTGAGGTATTGCATTGCTTCGGCGATTCATTCAACATGAAGGCCAAGCAGGGTTATAACCAAAGTAAACCGGGTAGAATATGGTGAATAGACAATGGTGCAGATAAAAAGCATTCTATAAGTCGCTCAATAGGCGGTCATATTCATTACTGCTTGAAGTTAGTTCAGGATTAAAACATTTTGAGTTTCTTCACAAGAATTACTAGAGGAATTTGTTGGCAAGATCATAATTTATTGGACAAGAGTGAAGATGATTTAATGTCATGCTTACAACTAACCACAGGTGAGTCATCGATTAGGAGTAAAAACTCACTCTTCACTGTCTGGATTTAATTCAGGATTGCCACACTTTTCTAGTTTCTCCTCCAGGGCCTTAACCACTTCAATGTCCAGTGGTGGGATGTTATTGACCATGGATCTAACTCCTGTTGCAACAAATCACACAAAGCTAGTGTCAATTCAAGAGGACATGGAAGACAACCGTGACCTCTGTCCTCCAACTGAGGGGTCAGGGAATAGACAAACCTGGATTTTATGCTCAGGGTTTGTGTTTGATCCGTCAGCGGAAGGGAAATTGTCACTCAGTACAATATCTTTGAAAAATGAAAGAAAATATTCAGAGCACATACTTTTGATGGTGCTGACAAGGTCTCGTAGTTCCTTCTTATCAGAGCTCTTGAGAAGAAAGTCTGTCACATACCTTAACAAAGGGAATGAGATTAGGCCCAAACTGGGTTCATCACTTTCATGGTCAGGTGAACATTCAAAGGATAAGCCCTGGTGTTTCTATTGAACTTTGACAGAAATCAAATATCCAAAACCTTTGTAATTATCTTACAGAATATGAATCAAGATCTTCCTGAGTTTGTCTCAATTTCCCATTGTTACATCTGTGAGAACTCACTTGTCAATGTTGACACGCTGTTTAGCTGCACTTGTCACTAATGCAGTCAAAGCAATCTGAAAGGAAAACACATCACATAGACTTATGTTGCATGACTTACTCCACCTGAAGCACATTTGAAACAAATGCACTCAATTTATGGTTAATTAGCACGTCAGGTCTTTTTATTACATTTACTCACAAAATTGAAATTGATTAATGCTTGTAGTACAAACAACCTAACTCGGCTCAATGGATCTCTAACAACCTGTATGACCCTCTACTAACCTGGGATGGAGTATATAGCAGACAGACATCACTTGCAAAAGATCTCTGCAAAAACTCATCCGCAGATTTCCTTAACTGTTCTGGATTACTCAGTGATGAGAAACGAGTCTGATAAATGAGAAATAAATCGATGATTTCAACCTCGGCAACTTTGCAATATTTAACCTTTGGAAGCTTTCAATGGTTTGAGTAACTTATTTATAACATGGCTAATAATGTCTACTGCTTGATAGATATCTTACTACCTTGATGTCAATGAGAAAGCCCTCTAACGGCCGGAGAGGATTATGAACAGTCAGATGGAAGTCTAGCTGCTGCATAACCAACAGTTCATGGACTAATATCAGCTCTGCTGCCCTCTCTTGGTCAGATGAGAGATTGGCACAGAATTGAGTGATGGATACATTGAACTCTTCCACCTTACAGGCCAAATAGACACAGGTCAACCTGCAAGCACAGAAGAATAGCACCCTTGGTTGTTACGTTACTCGGTTATTATATTACTTGGCTAATGACTAACACAGAGATAACATGAATGACGATATTCAATTCTAAGATGGTACGTGTACTTACATGATGAACTTGGGATGGTAATCCATAACAGTGTTACGCAGATAAAATCTTTTGAAATAAGCACAGGCTGTTCCCTGTGAGACAAGCATCAGATGAACTTCAATTTCACAAAATGTAAAGAGCTATGGTTACTTATCAACAATGTGATCATGCATTTCTCCACACATTCAACCTTACCTTGATAAGACTTCTCTTTAAAATCAAACTGCTAAATCAGGAGGTCTTCATAATTGTATGCCCTGGCTTCACACGAGACAGGAACCGGCTAACTGATGACTTTTCATAAATTTGGGTACTTTTGACTGTCTTGAATTTTAAAAAGACTGTTATGAAGTAACACTGTCTATTACCTTAACAGCAGGTGGCATGGGTGGCTCAAATCTCCGACAGAAATCTCTTAGGAGATGTTCATAGTGACGACACAATATGTGTTCCTCCTCTGCCAACAAAAAGAAGGATTTGACATCTTGCCCCTACATGAAGAAAATTAAGACTTATGGAGAAAGGAAGCTTGGAAAAGAGGGAGAGAAGTGAATGAGCTGGACCCCAGGTACACATATGTAATAACAGAACCTTTGGTAGCATGAACTCAAGTCACAAACCATTCTCTTTGCTGCTCCTTTGTGTTGATTAATGTAAGTGCTGTTTGCCTCTCTCCTGAGAGTATAAATGTCTTGCTCATTGCTGAAAGTCCAGAAGTGTTTCTGTGTGCTGCTTTGGAACATTGTTCTCCTGTTCACGTTAATTATCTGAACACAAAACAGATGCAACAATAAGTTACAATCATGACAAACAACATGATAAACAAATTAACCATGTAAAGTACAGTTACACAGGCATGGTAGCAAGCCAATGTTGGTTGAGATCTCTGTGTAATAGTCGGTCTTGTGGTATGATCTGTCAATAGCACCTTTCTAATTCATGGTTGTGGAAGGAAACTTAATTAAAGTCGGATATTTTGCACAGGATTAACTGATAGTGCAGTGCAATCGACGTTTAGTTAGGGAGTCGGATTGGCAAAGTGGTTCTTTGCTTGCCTTCCTCCTCTGCAGTTCATGTTCAACTCCTGGCTTGGTCCACCTGTCCACATGCGGATTGGGTTTTCAGTCCCTACCTGATTCCGTGGGTTTTACCCAGAATATTCTTCTGGGGTTTTCGTCCCACATCTGAAACTGTAACTGCTTTTCATTGTCAGATTGTCTCTTCTCCACAGGTCTCTTCAGGTTTGTGAGCTACAGTGCTTGGGGCGCTTTGGAGTAATCCTTGGTGCCATTATCAAAAATAAATAAGGCCCTAATGACAACCATATCCATGACCTGACACAGACAAGGTGAAAATGTGAAGAAAACAAGCATGACAAATTATTAGAAACGGCCTCGATGAGATGACTAAAATGATTAGTAATCATTTATGACATAATCGTTCTTATGGTAGGAGAAAAACGGGGGTAAAAACGATTTAACTACCTTCAATTCAAAAGAATAATCACTAAATCGGCAGCTGGGAAATCCTTTGCCATAGTGGACCATACGAGAGGACCGGCTACCCAGACTTCATAAGTAGTTTTCGGAGCTTCAATTCCCATCAGCATGTAACCCGACTATAGACTAATTGTGAGGAACCGATGGGGGCGCTACATACGTTCCATGGACTAGTGGGCGCGATGCACACACAGTACATGGGTGCTTTGTGTCGTGTAATTGTTGTTTAGTCAACACACACAGCTGGTTTCTAACACGTCTATTTATACTGGAGAATTTACAAAATGACCTAAGTTTACAATGAAACAGAGATTAAAATTGTTTTAATCTTCGAGAAGAGCGAAATAACTTCCCAGATATTGAGCAAGCTTGACAATTTTCTGATCAGGTTTCTGTCAAAATTTATTCAATGTTTGAAAATCACGTCACAAAGTCTGCCTAATAAATTAAAACTAACATGTACATGTATTATGTAAACCTCAGATAGCACAAAAGAAAAAATAGTAATATATAGTTTATTACATTTATGGAATACTTCTCTACGTTGAATTTTCTGATTCTAATGACATTTAGTAAATTATTTCTGCTGTTATTTTGTCTATCCCTTTTTCTATTTCTGCTTGTTCATTTGTCTTAGATTGCTTTGAAGCAGTGGATTTGCCAATATCTTTGACTTGGGGGAAGTGCAGCTTTGTCCACATTTGACCATCCATTAATACTGAATAATTTCATTCTTTTTTTGCAACTACAAGTATTTACAATTTTTCACACGTCTTTATACAGAGATAATGAAATAAGTGAAGCATTAGAAATGGGATCACTCTTCATAGGGCTTGGGTATTTTCAATCCAACTAGTTTGGCACTTTCTTCCACTGTTCTTTCACCCCTCTTGTATGCAGCCTGCAATGCCTGAAATGACAAAATTAATTCAATGATAATGATTATCACAGATGTTTGTGATATAAAACAATAAATTCATTTTTTCATGCACTTCAACCTCTTGTTCCTGGTTCAGAAGAAACTCAGTACACCCCTCCTCACTGAAATGTAAATCAGTTTAATTCTAGAGATTAATTTTCTAGATATTTACCTCATGTTCTCTTGTACTCTTGAGCATACACAGATACGTCTGAGCCTGATGCCACATTTCATTGTGTTCTTTGCAGAATTTCTCGGATGTAACTTGATTTTTTCGGAACTGATCCATCAAGTAACCATAGGCCATTGTGTTCCTCGGGGAACTCTGAAAATAACAGACAGGGTATTTGCATGAAATAATAATATACATGTATAAGAGTGAAACCCATTAATTCTTTCGATATTTATACCATGCCGGCTGAAAACTGATATGAGCAATGTAAAATAACCATAACACGATTTACCTAGCATGCCTAGCCTAATTTCCAAGTAATTACTAGATTACACTTGTCTGTCATGTCTCTCTACTAAATACATGTATACAACTGCAAATTCCAAATGACTGGTTCTTAATTTGCTTTGAAAACCAAGCCCTATGCCATAACTTAAGCCTTATTGCTAATACCGCATGAGGGATTTTGCACAAAGGTAGAAAGGCATGGTGGGAAGTAAAAAGGAGCCAACATTGCCGAATTTTCCTTCCCACAATGCCTTTTTACCATTGTACAAAATCACCCATGCAGTATTAGCAATAAGGCTTATGGCTCATAATCACGGATAATTTGCGAATCTCCCAATGAGCCACACAGTTAGTACACGTATCATTATCTGGCATGTCTGGGGTGAGTCTTTTGATTTCAAACTCAAAGAGTCAAAGGCCGTTAGCCTACCATCTTTGCTTCTCGAAGTTCCCGCAGCAAGGACCTCAACAATCTTAATTTGTCTATCTTTGACATTGTTGGGTATTTTAAACTTCAAACAAACTGGCAATGCAGATCTAAGAAAAATTAGGTGCCCTCAAAATCACCAACATTTCACTCCACAGGGCGCAGACATATTTAGGCTTGTTAAATTATATTGAAAATGTAATATCAATTTACCAAAAATAAGAATATTTCCAATTCAAAATGACCTATAATTACGTTTTTACATTTAGTATCAATTTTTCATTATTCCTTTTAAAGAAATTTTCAAACTAATTATATAAGGTGATATTTATTACGTAATTATTGCCCAAGCCTACTTTTGTTGAGATGCGTAGCATGCATTTAACGCGGCGTTCCGTGGTTTCGTGAAAGTGACACGTTCATGACGTCTCTGTGGTTTTTGCGACACACTTCGAAATTGGCTCTTCTTAGGGCTGTGTTCTGTTTTCGATTAAAGCGTAAGTTTCAGCGAAAGTTGGCGTTGTTTTAAAAGGCTTTCCCTTCCTTCATGGAACAGTTTGGTCGGTTGGGTCAACTTGTGTTATTTAAAGAAAATGTTGAACCATTTGGAAAGGTGAAACCCAAAATTCCTCGACCTCATGATCTCACTCATGCTCAAGCATGTCAAGTCATAGTCATAGGCCTACCATCTCTGTACATTGTCATAAAACTGTGAAGATGGGCTATAAACCACAGAACTACATGTATGCGTTAATTTGACAGAATGGTCCTGGAATTGAGCATTGTTTTTGTTGCTACATGTACATGTACTTTGCAGTTTGCATTCTTCAGTGATGTGTTTACGTTTTGACCAGTGAATGTTGTGACATCAACCATGTTAACAAACTTACTCACCACCAAGGCAAAGGCACTCTTATGTTTATGCGTTTTGCCAAAAAATGCTATCATGGAATGATGTATTGTTTGTCAAGTTTGAAATCAACAAACAGTGGATAAATACGTGTCTAGTTACCAGACCACGCAATGTTACTACGGGTTCACAGGTACCCTGACGACAACAAATCGAATATCTTTTTACAACTGGTAACCAGTGACAATTATTTTGGGGGCTGTCACACACTAACTTCTTCCTGGTGCAAGGTTCAACTTTGCATCTGTAAACTACGAGTGTGAAAGCTTTAGACTTTGGCTGCGCAAGTAGTAATTTTGGGTGCACACAAAGCTCGTGCAAAGGGTGAAGTTTGTGCATGGCATGTGACTGCCAGCCATAGCCACAGCCCTTAATGGCTGTACACACGTCTTGCAGGGTCTCTATTCAAGTTTTTCGTAGACCTACAAACAATAAAAATTCATCACTAATCAGGTGTGAAACGATGCAAAGTGTATGTTTAAATTGGTCTTGTACTGTTCTTGGCCGAAAGGCGCGAGATCAAGACCGAGACCAATGACTCGAGACCAAGACTGAGACCAGTGATCGGAGGCCAAGACCAGCATGTTCAAGACCAAGACCACGTTCAAACTGGCCTCGAGACCAAGACCAGTGTCAACAACTACTACACTAGACCACATGATGGACTAGACTGGAGGAAAGAGCTATCGTTATCCATTTTTTCAAAGTGAGAGCATATCAGTGCAGAAATTCTCTACTTTTATCTCGAAACCCAGCTCTCATTGAGGCGTTGCAATGCATTATGGGTTTGGTTGACAAACAAGCAATCCATTTTAAGTGCAATCCAATGGGAGGTGTACCCGGAAAACATTAATCTGCTTCCATTTTATTACATATTCCAATTCAAGCCATCCTCTTCTCACAGAGTGTTGCATTTTTATCATGGACCGTGCTTTGACTAAGATTGTGAATATTAATGCCCAAGTATGGCCTCTGAAAATCATGACTTGTAGCTCATTCATCCCACATTGACCAATCATGTTATTTTCAGCCTAGAATGACTGGTGCCCTTAAAAAAAAAGATAATTGAAGGTGATTTTTCTTCTTACAAACATTTCAAAAATTGTTATTTGGAAAATCTTCCTTGTATACTATGCATGCTTCTGTGAGGTGGTAAGCAGATACATGTACTTTAAAAATATTCTGAAGATAATTGTAAAACTGGTTCACTAGTTCATTTCCCCCATAGGTTAATGCATAAAATATATTTCTTGTTTGCAATCCAAGCCACATAATGTATTTCAAACACCGAAAGGGTTTATTTTGATAGATGAGCGTGATAGGCAGGTTCTTAGGCCTACTGGATGTGCAGGTGATTTACATGTACGTGTGAAGCCAGGTAGCAATGAATGACACTAAGAAATTACCTGGAAATACCAATAATGTTAAGAACTGAACCAAAGGTCACTTGATATGTTAGATAAAGCAAGCGTAATTCCTGTTAAATTATTTCACAACTTTTATCTCAGATTGTGGATTTTGATACAATGACGAAAGGAAATCAAGGGCGGTTTCTCCTCGTATATGGCTCTCAGACCGGCCAGGCCAAGGCCATAGCTGAAGAAATCTTTGAGATGTCACCAAATCATGGATTGGAGCCAGAGATGCACTGCTTCAGTATGACTGACAAGAAGGTAAAATGAAATCCATGTTCCCATCGAACGTATTTGATATACATTGTACCACAAAGGCTGAATTACAATTAAGTCCAGTTGGAAGACCCATAGAATTGATATTCCTGCAAGTTTTACGATTCTCAGTTGAAAATGGGCACAGAGGGTTTTGCTGAACTGAGATAGTTTTACAGAATCCCTGATTAATCGGATGGGAATGGCACCTTGCTGTAAAACTTCCAAGAGTACAATCTAAAATTCCTTGTGTGAAGAATGGTTTCCTGACTCCTTTGTGTGTATTGATATGTACAGGTATATGCTCACATTGCTATTTTTTATGATGGCCCTGTGCACATTTCTGCACATTTGCCTCACAGGTGTTATAGAAGATTTAATCAAAATGTTTAGAAGCATGATCTAGTTTTGTGTTGGTAAAACTTTTTTGTAGCAGTAAGGAAATTATAAAAATTCCTGTTGTGTAATGTAACCACTCAAACAGCATGGTAGCTAGCGCGTGAATATACAATTTAGACATCTGCGCTATGCCGCATTTAGCTAACCACACAGGAAAGTTAACATTTCGCCCTTGTAACCAAGTCCAAGTGGGAATGCATCCAAGATTTGTGTAAAGAAATGTGTACAAGGAGTCGGGGTAAGTTTCCATAACGACATGGATGAAAAAGTCCAACAGGAAGTCTGGTGAAAATTAATGAAATCCATGCATGCAATCAATCAGTGATTTAAAAAGCCTTTTTGTTAGCTATAAGCAGAATTGAATTTTATCGACAACATAGTCTAAATGTTTGTAGGTGAACTACCATACTACCAGTTCAAGGAGAATGTTTCTTTTTGTTTATGAACAAAAGGCCAATGGTACATGTAGGTTTGCCAAAGAGTGCTTGTAGAGAAAAGTCTTAATGGTCCGTAATATATAATATACACAGATGTGTAAAACATTTAGAATGAATATTCTTTGAGCAGTGAATAATGCTTGGAAAATGAAACATACATGTAAGTGTTTAAAGCACGTCTTCTTCATGATGCTTTTTGCAGTTCAGCATCGAAAAAGAGACATGCATTGTGATAGTCGTTTCTACAACAGGAGATGGTGAGCCACCAGATACTGCACAGAAGTTCTGGCGTCGCATCAAAAAGAAAACATTACCTAGTGATCACCTTGCTGGAGTTCATTTTACTCTGCTGGGTACGTTCCTTATAGGTGCTAGTTTCTGCACAGTCTGAATGCTGTAAAGTTTTCTGATGGCTGATTTGAAAATGTTACTGTATACTCTTAGACTTAGAATGTGTGTGGCAGAAGTTGTTGGTTGAAGAGGCTCTTCAAGAACTACATGTACAAGGATTCTCAAGGATACAATGCTGCAAGGGCAAGGATAGAAACTTAAGTTATTAACAACTTCTTGACTCCTGTCTTCCAATCATCCAATGGGCAAAATTAGTTTTTTTAACAGTCCTGATTCTGTGTGATTGTGTCATACATGTAATCTATTTGTCCATGCATGCGTGCTGTCTATTCAGGTCTTGGAGACTCCAACTACACTAATTTCTGTCGCAATGGCAAAAATTTTGACCAAAGACTTGAAGAGCTTGGAGCAAGCCGCTTTTATCCATCTGGCTTTGCTGATGATGCGACCGGGTGAGTTCTGCTAGGGCCTTCTGCTGGTCCAGTTTGCATTGAAATCACAGGGGAATAACCAATTGTAATCCCACATCCCATGAAGTGGTGAGAGTTGTCAAGGCAATTACTTAACATTAGAATTTTGATTCCCTATGGTAATGCCTTTGTTTTCAGATTGTTATCTTTCCTTCAATTCAAAACATGCTTGCTTTAGGAACAGGTGTTACTCATAGTTACTGCGTGCCAGCTACTTGGGTTCATTGTTTTTAAAATGTTACTACCAACTTGTTATTTCTTCTTAGAAGTCATCATTAATTTCCCAGATCAGCTTAATAAGTCAAAAGCACATCTCTGCACTGAATTAATTGCTGAGTTTTATTGATCTTAGAAGTAGTTGACTCTTCCTCTGATCTTTTGCAGCTTAGAAATTGTTGCAGAACCCTGGATTGAAGGACTATATCCAGCCCTTAGAAAGCATCTTGGCATAGACTGTGTCTCTGAGAGTCAAACTGACACCTCAGTTATAGCAACTGATGGTACCTGTGACTCAAACCAGGGAATGAAAGTTAGAAATGAAATTGTTGATTCTAGTGATAGATCCTCAAACCTGATGGAGAATGTCCAGTCCCCCACTGAAGTGAAGGGTGAGGAAGTATCTTCTGCTCTTAAATCTGAATCAAGAACTTCAGAAAATGCCGAAAACAGTTCTGCCAAGGAAAGGACAAGTAATCAAGGTTTTCCAGCGTCATCAAGACCTTCCAAAACTCCTGGTATTGCAGAGGAAATGAGTATTAAAAATGATGCGAATGGCACAGCGTCTGGCACTATAGCTTCAGTCATAAACCAATTCAGTAACTCCCCATCATCAAAGAAAGAGCCCACTACTTCACTGTCTGGGTCTGATGATGCCACTCAACAGAATGTAGTGCTTAAAAGAACAGGTGGTGAAGATACACCTGCTAAAAACAGCGATGAGCCAATCGGTATATCAGGATCTTCCTCTAACACAGAAAGCTGTGCCTCACTGACTAGGTCTATCCCACCCTTATCTGAAAGTGGTCTTACACTGCCTGTTGCTTCACCTGCATTCCTTGAAGTGGAGTTCCATACTGAACAGACCTTGGTAAGATGCTGCTTTCATCCCATTCATCAGTGGTATTCAATCTGTGCTCATCATCTTCTTTATGTTGTTGGAGAAAATACTACACCCCATGAATACCTTGTTTCCAACATTTGTTTATTATAGAACACAGATGATCTTCCTCTTCAAGGTGGAGCACCCATGCCATCTGCTGCTTCCTCTGTTACCATGGTAAAGTTTGTCTCTGCTACTAGGCTGACCAGAGAAGATGCTGTCAAGACAGCGCTTGACCTGGAACTAGATATTTCTGTAAGTTTCTCTCCCAAGTTGAAATGTGAATCTCTCAAGGAATATGTTGAAATGTTAGAATATGTAGATACATATATCCCCTGGCCATTGAAAAATGAAATAATCTTGTATGTCATCAAATTTCATTCTTAATTTCAACTCTGATACTTAAAATTATGTTCAGGAGAGTGGAATTCAGTACCAACCGGGAGATTCCTTCAGCATTATCTGTCCTAACGATAGTAAAGAGGTCAGTAACCTCATACAAAGGCTCGGCCTTGCAGACAAGGCAGACTGCCCATTGAGTCTGCAGGTGCTAAGTGGAACTAAGAAGAGACGTGCTGCAATACCAGAGTATATACCCACACCCCTCTGCTCCTTAAGGCATGCCTTTCTGCATTGCTGTGATATAAGGAGTCCACCAAAGAAGGTAGATTGCAAAACTAACTCCATATTTCTTTGTCATCTTGAGATACCCATAGAATGAACGTGGACATTCAAATGTTGTTTACATTTAACATACTAAACAGAATAGTCTGGAAGAATTTTTGACGATGTGTCATGTTTTTCTTTAGTAAGGAATATGGTGTGCCGTAGAAAATACAAGCATGTATGCATAAGTACTTGTTGGTTTTAGGGATAAAACATTTATATAATCAGTAGAATGTACATTTGTCCAATTCATTGCAAAGCTTTTTTCAGATCTGACAATCTTGACTTAATCTCCAGGCATTCTTGAGAGTCCTTATAGACCACACAAGTGATGAGTCTGAGAAACGTCGACTGCAGGAACTGTGTAGTAAACAAGGTGCAGGGGACTATGGTGCCTTCATACGAGATCCTCACCTGTCGCTATTGGATATCCTAACAGCTTTCCCATCGTGCAGTCCTCCTCTGAGTCAACTGTTTGAGCACCTGCCTAGGTTACAGCCTAGACCTTATTCAATATCAAGGTAAGTAGTGGACAGCTCTCATTTAATGCATTCCTTTCATGCAAAGATGCTGCACCTTTGTGCATATCCAGTTGAAAATTTGTTTTGTATACTCTGTGCTCAAACCAAGGGCTAATTTCATAGAGCTGCTCTGTTAAAAGAGAATCGTGACAAACCGGCAAACCAATCATGACTGGTTTATTTTGGCCAGCACAAAGATTTACTGAGCAAAATTTTCTGCTGAGTTGCTCTGTGACGTTGGGCTTGAGTAGTCATGTGTTTGAAGGTCAAATTGTGGCCATAGACATTGTGTAAATGGAAAATATCTGGCAGAGCTAATGGCAGAAGTGAACATGAGTGTGTTCTGGATATTTACAAGTCTGCATGGGAGGAATGAGTAGGAAGGGATCACTAGAATTAGTATTAAAAGATAACCGTCATTTGCCATTCTTGTTACAGCTCCCCGTTAGTGGATTCCAACAAGTTGCATTTTGTCTTCAACATTGTGGTCTTTTCTGAAGAGCAAGGGAGGAACAAGCAACGTGAAGGAGTTTGCACAGGATGGCTTAATCACTTGACCAAAATCCAACACTATTCAGATGATTCATTGCATAGTCAGATGTTGCAACTTGATATTCATCCAGAGATAAGGGTTAGTCATACAATGTATTTCTTTGGGATGGAAGTACAGTGTACTGATCACATCAATTCTTTGCGAGAGTGGACTTCATTTCCAGTTTGCTTTTGTTTTGAGTTGTAACATTTTTGTTTCCCTTTTTTTAGATACCCATTTTTGAACGCACCAATCAGCATTTCCACCTCCCAGCTGACCCAACCACGCCCATTATAATGATTGGACCAGGCACAGGTGTGGCTCCTTTTATAGGATTTTTACAGCATAGGGCTTGTATGCAGCAGACAGGAGTGTGTCTTGGTCCAGCTTGGCTATTATTTGGTTGTCGACATCGGGATAGAGATTTCTTGTACAGGTTAGTGATACCTGAATGTAACTTGAGTTCCCTGGAAACTTTTTTGAACATGTCAAAGGAACCTCTAGGACTTCAACCCTCACATAGATTCCTGTTTAACGGTTAACAAATGCACTTAAAACTTTTTTGTCAGGGAAATGCGTAACTTTTGCCCTCAAGGATGAGACTTTTATGTTATTGAACTTTGTTAATGCCTAATACTCTCATGCTAAATATCAGATGAAGCCAAGTGGTCATTATTTCTCAACAGGGAGGTTATTGAGGGTCATCTGTCCTCTGGTATCTTGTCCAAACTCTGCTTGTCCTTCTCACGTGATCTGATCCAATCAGTGACCAGTGAGATTGCAGGAGCAAGGAATGTACCTGATGTCCCTCGCTATGTTCAGGATAACATGAGGAAACATGCTACTGAACTCAGTCAACTGATTCTAGAGGACAAGGCAGTGATTTACGTTTGTGGGTAAGTGCTTCTCTCAGAAATCAATCCCCATTCATTCAAACTTCCCAGGGATTTTTGCAAGGAAGCTTCTTAAATCCTCCAAACTCCTCCAGTGTGCATGAAAACCACTTGTACCTTTCTCTATCCTGCGTATTATTTCCTCATCAAAACCTGTTTTGTTTCTGTCCTTATCAGTGATGCCAAGAACATGGCTAAGAATGTGACTGCCACATGGAGTGACATCTTCATGCAGGAGACAGGGAGGAGTGCTTATGAAGCAGCGTGTCTCCTAGCAACATTACGTGAAGAGAAGCGTTACTTGGAGGATGTGTGGACTTGAGAGAAACCCAGAGATGGGATAAATGCTGATGGTACCAATGGCCTCGTTCAAACTTGTTTGGGCTTAATTAAAAAAGTTACTTTGAAAAAGTTTTCTGGAAAGAAACTGAGAGAATAACATATCTTTGATTTTTTGGGGTTGGTAGAGGTGTTTGGAACAGTGACATTATATTCATGTGAATAGGGGCAAATAAAAGACGGATAAAAGGTTTATTACAACTCCATGTTCATGTACTCCTTTTTCTTTGTAACAAAGTCTATTTAAAGGATATACATGTATTTATTTGGCGTATTATTTGTTGTCTTTACAGACTTCATACGTACAGGAATTCCTTCTTCAAGATCAGTTGCATGGAATGTACCAATGTTTTAGTCTGCCCTCCTTTTGTATAATCAACACTTGAGCTACTCAGTCATCCAATTTTAATAATTTAATACGGTTAGGTTGTCAAAGATGGGCTCAAAAGTCATTAAATCGGTGTAAGAAACAAGTCAAAAAGATTTTTTGAATTTACATTGACTCATTCCTTGTTTGTCAGTGATTGGATTTATAGGAGAAACGAAGGAAAAGGGGGTTTTGAATGGCTTGTAAAATTTTTATTAATAAAAACTGTTGAATACCACACACATTTGTCATTTATAAGTTCTAAAGTCGTCTATTTGAATAAAGAAAAGTATTTTCTTGTTACTTGCAATCCTTGAACTAAGAAGACGAAATTACATCAAGACTTATTACTTCAGTTGGAAGTATATGTTCAGCCTGTGATTAGTATTTGCTCTGCAAGAGGTTGAAGATGTAGCCACATGCCAACATTTAAACCGAAATCCACTTTATGTTGATCTGGTCAGAGAATAATTCTTCGAAGATAAACATCGATGCGTTGTGAGATACCTTCAAACGTCTTTAACAAGAGGTCTTGTGGCTTTGCAGAGTACCTTGTAACAGAACCTTGTCAGATGAGAAATGAAAACAATAAAAGATGAAGCATTTGAACCTAACATTCTCTTTTAAGTAGAATGTTGTATTAAGTTGTCTTTTAACAAGGTTCGACTTTGCATGTAATACAAAATATGATAATAGGATAATGGTTGTACTAATTACAGTGAAATAGCATGTCAAAACTAATGAAGGAATCAATTTGCAACAAATGTCATCGTTCCCGTATTTACAGACGTGTTTGTCCTTAAAAATCTCGTGGTTCTTTCTACCTATTTACATTTTTTGTGCGTGACACATGTTCTGTAAATTGTGCTAAATAAATCGTTCCATCCCTGTCGTTTCCATGGATGTTTTTTCGGCTTCCTGAGACTTGACAGGGTTCGTTCCTCCTGTATGGCGAGTTCTTGGTTTTGGTATCGGCGGTGCTTTCTTCTTAAACGATACTTTGTGTCTTGCTCCCCCTGCATTGGTGCGGTTGTTGACATAGAGTGGAGGTAACCTGTCAACCTTAGGTGGGCTATAGGGTGGAGGGGGAGGACACTTGACTATGGCTGACTTAAGGCGCCTCGTCCGTCGATGATCAGAGCTTCTCTTGAGACTCGACGATTTCTTCACTGAGGTTACGTAACCTCGCGCGAACTTTTGATTGCTGGGATCTACAAAGCGTTGGATTGGTGGAGAACGAGGAACTTGGTAATGGCCTGTTTTGGAGTCAGTTGATAAGCTTTCTTCAGGACTTGGCAAGGGTTTAGGAACAGAGGGCGCAGTCATTGGAACTGTTTCTGTACTGAAACTTATTCCAGTTGGCCTTTCCCTCTGAAGTCCTTGCTCGATCTCTGCTGGGGTATAACAGGCAACTTTTTTGTGTTGATTAAGGACTACGACGTACTCGGTGTTGCTGGAGCATGGTCTAAGTTCTCTGCTGTCTCGTGTCATCTCGGCAGCCGCGGGTAACCTCAATGAAAAGTCTGCGTAGGGATAGTTATATTCTAACTCATCGTCTGAATCACTGAGTCCACCAATACTAAACCCATCCTTGATTGAGCTTAGTCTCTGATCCAGCCGTTGTGTTGCATCGACAGAAAACACGCTGTAGTTGGTGTACCTTGGATTAGGTGGCTGCTTCTTCAACGCGTCCAGAACATTAGACTCGCGAACCTCGTAAATCGTGTCCCCCAATTCTGATAAAGATTCAACCATAGAGAAGGTTGTAGACGTTGATAAGCAGGAAATAGGTCTGACAGGTGCGACAGGATTAGCCTCTTGTCGATCCGCAAGTTCATGTAAATCCTTCATCCCAACGTACGAGGCAGTCGAACATCTACCTGGGAATTTGACAAAATAACCTTGGTATCTCGTGCCTCGACCCCCAAACGATGACAATGACTTAATTGGAATCTCTAGTAAAGGATGAAAAAAATGTAAACCAGGACTGGTGTTATTTGCAAATATTGATTCATTGGGAACTTTTAGAAAGACCGAATTACTGCTGGAACAGGCTTTTGAAAGTCGAATATGTCTGATTTCCCCCTTTTTTCTTTCCTAATCTATATATACCTCTACCTTCACAGTCGGTGGCTGTCCTGTTAGCTATAGGCGTCATACTCATTGTTCTCTTCCTGAAAAATGAGGAAAGTAATCACGTTACTGAAAGATGTCAACATTAGAAAGTACAGAATCATAATGTGAATACATGAACCACCTAGCGAGGTAATTTTCTGCTGTAATCTAAGAGAAGTTTTATGGAGTTTCACGTTTCAAGCGACTGTGGTTCTTACCTGACATTGAAGACTCGTCGTGTCCGTCTCTTTTGAATAGCATATGCTGACGCACTAACCAATGCGACCACAGCAGCGATACCACAACCTGTAAGGGTAGCCATGCGAAAGATGTGCACCTTCACTTGTATATCATCTGGCAAGGTCGATATGTTCTCTGGAAGTCATGATCGAGATAAGAAGTTAGAATGTAATAGTGCTGTTGATGAAACATTAAGATAAAGTAACCCTTGTTAGGTCGTTTAGAAGGACATACAACACCCAAAAACTCTTCAAAAATCAATCTTAAACAATTCCTCTGCATGTAAGGAATACTTGTGTTTGGGAGTAAATTGTCCCTAGAGGTTGAACGATTGTACTTTTTCAATGACTGAGTCAGTATTTACATTTCAAATGACAATTTTTATCCACGAAGTACTTGAAATCTGAAAATCAACCGCAGCGAATGCTGTACGAGTGACATAGGCTACGCCTCTTTTCCCAAAGGTTTCCCAACAGTGGCCTCAAAATGACTTGCAACGAAAGCAAAGACCAAGGAATTAAATGGTTTATGTTCAAGGATGTTATAATCCATTCGGTCGTTTAGCCCATAGTGTGTTGCTTTGAGATTGCAGAGTCACTTCGTAAAACCACCTCTTAGACATGGCGTAATATCAAAAAGAAACAGGTGAACGGGTCAAAAGCTTACAAGGTAAAACACTGTTATTAAGGGCTTTATCCACCGTGATATTCACTCTGAAAGTCATCTTTATTTGGAAGTTGCAGTTATCGACCACAAACTCATAGGGGCCTTTTGCTTTTCTCCGTACTAGAGGAGAAAGGAAAGCTGAGAATGTCAATTTTTTGTTAGTGATGAGCAGCACTAAGTGTCTCGTCAAATGACGACCCTGTGTTTATGAGTTGAGGTCATACCGTCCAGTATGACACTCACAGTATGAATCATGCTTGCTTCACTGCACCCCATTAAGTTAAGTTGGACTAAAACCACCCTTTTACATTTTCCTGTAAGATTTTCCCGTGGTTATTAAGTTAACATGATTACAATCAAAAACTTTATCTGCTATTTAATATTTTTATATTATTCTGAAAATAATTTGGACAGTAGGACCTACGTGGTCTCATACAAGATCCTGTTTCTGGTGAGCACGTGACGTTCACTTCACACTGGCATTGTAGGCGACAGTTAGGTCCATAATACCCAGATGGGCATGGCACACTGCAACTGTGGAGACAGTATGTCATTTGAAAATAGCAACCTGCTGACAATGTCGATCAGTATACATACAATTTTGATACCTCGTTGATAGATACTTGCAAATGATAAATGCATTGATGTCATAACTGCGTCTGTAAAATGTATAGCACAGATCTGTGTAAACGTCAGATCTTGGGTTATGTGTGCATGTATTTATGGATTTGGATAGAATTATAGTTCTCTGCTAATATTTTACTTGAATCCCGAGAAGCCGAGCGGGCAGGCACAAGATCCTTCGGGATAATGACATCTCCTCGACGGACAGTCACACTCGTAAACACATTGGCCACCTTCGAATAAAACCGGACATGGCTTGTTACATGTCGGTCCCTGCATTAGAAGAAGGAATTGAAAACAAGGTTTATTGATTATGTACACTGGATTTTGATAAAACTGTGTACTGAATGGAAAATTTCTGGCAGTATAGTGTATCATCTCAAGACAATAAGATGATACAAGATCACACTCTGAGAACATAATACAGACCAACTTTAAATAGAGTTAAAGTTTTTGAATCTGGTTATACAAAAGTGTAACTTGGCTAACTGAAAAGTGAAATCCTTTTTCATAACTGGCTAGTTCCGACCCTTCAGGCTTCGAGTTTGACCAAGACAGCTTCAACTGCTGACTGGAAGTTATCTGATTGACGTTTCTATAGTTTCTGCCATATGTTTGTCCACCCGTGACGCACCACGTGGAGACCTTAGTATGAAACAACTCGACCACGACGGGAAATTCGCTCCAACTGCCGCTGCAAGCCCTGAGGTGAGCAGCCAACACCGCGCCCTCCGGTGGCTAGGTCTGTCTAGGGAGATTGCCACTAACAAGCTTAAAAAGCAGGGAGATATCGGCAGGGCAAGTCGAGGGGAGAATTTTTCAGTCCCCAAACCCTCTTGTAATCGTTAGTTCCTGGTCCTGTAATAGCGTTGATGAATTGCCCTGAGGTACACACGCTGCTGTGTCATTCTAAACTGGCAATGTGTTGATAGATGTCTTCATACTTCCAAGTAATTTGAGAAGCCTTTGTTTTGACTTGCCAATACCATTACAGGTACCTTGGAATCATTATGTCACGTGGTAGGACACATGACTCGTGAATTAGCTGCGACCTTGACCTTGGTTCGATCAGTTCGAACCTTTCGAATGCAGACCAACGTTAATATATGTCTCTCTGAGACTGTTTCAACTCAGTCTTGTGTGAAATCGATCCCAGCGATTGAAAATTTAAGCATACATGTATTGTAATGTACATGTATATTTGCCACCCTCTTTTAGCTTATGTTTGGTGCCATTACTTAGCTTTACAGACTGGCTACCTAACGGTGAACATGTAATTTATTTTTGTATCTGAATGTTATGTTTTGATTTATATACAGTAAAACAAAAAATGTCAGACATCCGTTGCTACCCTCGCATACTTTGCGCTCTTTCTTGTAACCGTTCGTGAACTCACGAGCGATTCTGGTACTATTGTCATCCTTGTCAAGAGAGGTTTTTTCCCTTACATCCTGCCCAAATATGCCTGGAAAAACTCCCAGAACGGCAAGTAAAAGAGAAACGCCCAGGAAAAGCTTGGTCGGCATAGATGTTTCGAAGATCTAATATTTTTGATTTGAGGGACGAAAGTGACGGGAAAGGAGACCTTGAATGCGAAAAAGCCTTTCGCTCT
>NW_019091356.1:243539-343462 GCF_001949145.1 Acanthaster planci | reverse complement strand
TGAGCGTGCTCGTCCTCAGTCTACTGGCGCTCCACTCCTCCAGTCTAGCGACGTACTGTCCCACTGTTCGTTAGTTTTGGGCCATGATGATGATTACGGTGATACAGCATTCTAAATACTTCTAGTTGTTTTCATACAGTTTTGCCAAAAATTCACAAAAAAGGCACTAGAGCAACATCAAATCGGAAAATAGGGCTGATTCATTGCAGGCTTGAGATATTTCGAAAAAGGTCATCACATCACAATCTACTGACGTTTTGCCCTTTTTTCCTTCCACATCATCGAATGAGGTCCCCGTCTGTCGTCTGCAATGTAAGTGATTCCCCAGTATTCGCAGCTGATAGATTTCTAGTAGAGAACTAATGTTAAGCTATCAAATCGGTGACAATTCCAGCTTAATTAAAAATTATTTAGTTCGAAATTCAACCACTAACGTCAATTCATTCCATAATTCATCCTATATTATCTTTCTAACTCCTTTTTTAATTTCCTCTGAATTAACCGTAGGCTCGGTTTGTTGACAGCAGTCACGGTTTTCATGATGAGTATGAGGTGTATTACTTTCTAGCACAGTCATGATTCATGTCAAAGATGGTCTCTCTCCCATCCCATAGCGTGTCACCAGGGATTATTGTTTCACCTGTAATCTTGACATATCCACACCAAACATCACCACATGAGCGATCTCTTACCGATGATAAAGAAGTGTGTTAAATGTACAATTTAATTTCACACCGGACGCGCCAATTACTTTCGTCTTTGTTATCATTGACAGCTGCGTTGAACTTTACCAAAGTTCCTAATGCATGGATTTGGAAACTTGATGTTTGACAAAATCGCAAACGTGTGTACCAGGCATCACAATTAATTCTTTGACGATGGCCATCGTTAGCTTCAGCCTCGAGCAATGCTGATGAATGATTACTGTAGCGTGAATTGTCCTGTGTGATTGAATCACATATAGATCTTTGTCTATAAAAATAGAAAACAAATCCAGATCGCGTCTTTAAATTGATTATACTTTTTTCTCAAGGTCCAGCCCTGTGATGCTTTAAGTCAGTTAATCGTACCAATCAGTCATTCGAAAGCTTCGTAATCGGAATGGCATGACCTTGGTGCCTTCTTTCTTCATTAAGTCATCTTTGATCGCGCATGATTATCTGTAAGGCGTGTTCTAAAAAGAGGACCCCTAACTTCTACTCCGTTAGTTGAGATTTAAGTTGGGGATTAATTCTCGTGTTTCTTTGCCCTTTAGGGAGCTAGAAACAAGAACAACTTTTCATAGCAACAGCATTTGTTTGAAACAAATTGAGTGAAGTGCGTGGAACAATACCCCATGGTCTGTTTTTCTGGATAACAATCGAGCAAGAAATTGAGTGACTGGTTGATTCTGGACATCTCCATTTGAATTATTTAAATTTGTTTTAAAGAGAAAGGTGATTTGAAATGTAAGGAAGAAAAGGAAGCACTCACCGCCCAGTGGTCATCACATAAGCAGTAATTTGGGTCGGCACACTGACCGTGAACGCAAGGAATGTCGCACACAGCTAGGAGAAATTCGAATCGTGGAAATTTTGTTCGATTAGAAATATGAAGTTAAATGCTGTCAAGACAAGGTGTTAAAAATAATAAAAAAGAAAAGACACTAGGCATGGCATTCATTGAATGTGATTGTTTACTACAAAGGGGCAGGTCTATTGGGATATTGGAAAGGAAGTCATCATTTCAGTAATTATCAGCCTGGGTGTTGAAACATTGTTACCTTCTCCATGACGGAGAGATCATAAGTAGGTCATTGACCCTGTCAATATTTTGATCATGTACTCCACTGTGTCTCTTTAGCATTTGTCGAAGTTCGACTCCAGTGTTAATTAAGTCAAGGACAGAGGCAATTTTGCATTACGATAATTGTAATTTGCCTTTGTGTTTAAATGCGATGAATTGTGTTGGATCCTGTTTCAGCTGAAAAGGTAGACCACGGGAATAAGGTGTATTTTTTTCACTAGCAAAGGCTGACAGTGTTGGCATTAAGGAGGGTTGGCAATGAGATCTCATCATGTAGAGTTACCTTTAGGACAAGAGTCTCCAATTTGTCTCCAACCGTCACAACATCGGTGCTCCGTCAGGTCGTGTGCCTTTAGCTGCCAATTATTCGGCCTTAGAGCGTCATACGGGTATGGCCTAGAAAAAGCGTGAGTGAGACAAGTTATGAGACAAGCAAGTGGTTGTGGATTTTTCTCTGGAATTTCTCTCAGAAGTTCAGTGTTTCATTATCGTATACAGTTTTTATGTAGAATCTCGGCAGACGCAGGTTCGTGTTCCCATAGGTGTCTTACAAACTTATAATATTAGCTAAAAAAATCTGAAATCATGATGAATTTTCAGATAAGTATAAGAAAATTGTTTTGAAACTTTGTGACACCACTTGTGAAGCCCTTTTATATCAAATACTTGTGATTTAGCTGTGGAGAGAAAGTGAGAGTGGTGTTTGGCACTGAGATGGGAACCAACAGGGAACAGATGTATCTTCGTTACAAATTAAGGCTCTGTAGATCTATTCAAATCGCTCTCACACCCATGGGTTGCTGTGACAGTTTTGGCAATGGAATTGTTTTCAGGTCGTCAATTGTGGTGCTGTAATCTGGCAGGATGGATAAAGGTGTGACGCTTTGCACTTTGCCCAATCATGCTATTTCCTTTCTATTAGTCACTGTAGAATACACCTGCAGAGTTTCGGGTCTTTCCTAGTCACTCCACATTTGTTTCTGGTTATTTTGCTGAATCAGAAATAAGCCAGCCGTTGAAATGACAAGGTCAGACACTTGAACAGAACGAGATACACAATGCTTGATGTCCATGTTGATGCAAAGTCTGAAACCAACCAAATGTGATATTTCTGCAAACGTTGGCTACAAATGTGAATAGTATGCAAAGGGAGAATGGTCTGCTGTGTGACTGTAAGGATGTCCTGATAAAATCCAGGGATGGAATAACAATCAAGTTTTACTACCCGCAGGCTTTCCTGGCTAAGAAAACCGCCAAATCACTGTTTCCTTTCTGGAGCGTCATAAATGCTAAGTGATGATTTATTCATCCTTACCTAGAAATAAGGACAGTAATTGTGCCAACAGTAGTTGTCACGTGTAAGAGTATGCCATAGTACTGACATTTTCTTGCACCAAAAATGATTTATTGCTTTTAGGAAAACAAGGTGAATAAATTATGTTTAATCGTTTGAAAAATTATTTTAGTTTTGTCAAATATCACCTCCTTGATGCATCCGGCTATTTGTAAAGTTTTGTTTTCGTGCAAGGTCAATAAATTAAGACGTGTTTTAAAAAGTAAATTAGTACTCAAGCACGCGTGTATCAGACATGTTATCAGAATTGGTACCATTCTATTTATATGATGTAAAAGAAGCAGAATTTTATATAAAAATGTTATCGCCGGAAAAAAAGACCGGCATTTGTCATTTATAAAATCTGCGCATTTGCAAGGGAAATTCTTAGTCATAATTTTCCTTTTCGAATTTTGGTTGAGAACTGCCATGTCTTGTGCAACCAAATCTTTATTCCCTTGGGATCATTATTCCGTTTCATATTTGGTGGCGATATCGGATTCCTGAATAAGAAATGGCATCCTGTCGGACCTGGGAGTTAAACTAAAGGATATGGAACATCATAGCATGTGCTACATTATACTCTCATTTTGGCATTTATATGCCTCAAGCATGGAACATTCTAATTGTCATTAGAGCAAAAACTTTCCCCCAACCAACTTGGTAAAAACACGTGCCCGTTCCTTCTTTGAAACCTACGGCCAAGTTTGTTCTTTAGTGTGTCCCTTAATGTCCTCAAAGAGAGATTTTTAGCAGTTTAAACCGACCTACATTCACGTACTCTATAACAGCCGCGCATCTTGTAGTTCACCTACCGATAACTCAGAAACCTCGTTCGATAGATCGACAGACTTTAATCTGATGTGACCTATGATAAGTGCAGTGGTACCTCTCTTCCATGTCGTGAGACGTAGGTTCGAATCCACCCATTTTTGAGTCCTTCTCTGAATGCAAATTTTTCTTGGATATGCATTATCGTTTCGATTGCACTAATAGAGAACCCTTTTTCCCTGATAAAGAATTAAAATCTAACATGTGAGTAAATTCGAATGTAGTTAAACGTTTCCACTTACCGTTTTTGGAGATTACAGACATTACGCCCTCTTGGGTCGAGTGCTTGGTCACCCCAACTGATTGGACACATCAGAGGTAGCAATGAAACGAAGAAAACATGAAATCTGTCCATGCTTCAGTTCTTTCAAAAAGGACATGAAAATGCAATTGGAAAAGAGATATCCTCGCTCTTTTGAAGAAGAAACGGTGTTTAAAGTTACCACCAAAATTTGTGGCCAGCTGTGTGTTGACGGTATATAGGCCCTGCCTTTTACCAATTGTTTTCTGACTGAAGGATGTGGATCATAGCTTAGTTATTAGCAAACGGACATTGAATTTGTGGACGGGCGGGGTGGGAAACCGAATCCCCGTGGGGTAAAAACATCACTTCTAAGAGTGGTCAAGAAGGGAAGATGGTCAATCATTTTGCATAAGGATTGTTCTGTGGTGGCAAACATCTGATTGCTTCGTCCGGGTTGATGAAGGATTAACTGTTGTGATGGGGCAACACCCGAATATTCTAAGGGTGTGTCTACTTCAGCTAATTAAAATGGATTCTCGCACTTACGCACTCCCTAGTTGACAAATAATGTCCCACGTGATATATTCATTTGGTTATTTTACCACTCCCTAGGGGGCCGGGCTGTGGTGGAAAGATCAATATGAATTGACTCAAATGGGTCATTGACTTCTTTACCAATGTAAATTCTGTTTACTTGAAGATTTTCTTGATTTTTAATCCCCATGGAAACCTACCCTGAGTTTTTGAAATGAAAACTCTTACTGGTACTGTTCCAACTTCAAATATGCAAAACATCTTTTGAAAATGTACAATATTCTAAGCAGTATACCCCTATTTATTGCAATAAAACTACACAATTTTAGTGTAAAATTTTTGTTGTTCCCAAGTCTGTCACATGAAGAGTTTGTGTTTTATTCTCCTAGCATTGATATTGCTTTTAATTAGCTGTTTAATTGACACAGGATTTTGATTAAAAGACATTTAAAATGAATGATTTAAAATTTGCCATAATCAGCACACCAACGTCTGACTAAATTCCAACAACCTTTGCAAATTTACACCGGCAGTTGATTGAATTCTTCAATGAATTAGACGAAAGACTGAAGCGAATTTCCTGGGGGTTGCTTTGTAGCCGCATCAAAAACCACTTGCACTGCGAAATCATCGGTAAAGATTTTGTTGCCTCGAGTTTTTGAAAATAGGCCTCTATTAGCAGTTATTGTGTACGTATGTAAGGAGTGCGTTGGTACCCTAAACTGCATGTCCACATGAAACATAGTAATATTCAACAAATTTGAATTATTTCAAAGACGATGGGTTATATATTCTATAGTGGCTGAAATTGAGGATTAGTCTTTGACCATTTTTAGCATTCTTCCTAGGCTGTCAGGAGTTTCTTGATAGTATCGTGATTCAGGGTCTGTGACTGCACAATTCTTTCCATCAGTTCAGGAGCAAAGTCTCTCATCTTTGTGATTGGGAAGTATGGGTAATAGACCTCCCGTTCACGGTTTGTTGTTCCTTTGATGATACGTAGAGCTGTGTCAGATGGGGTAGTGTAGAAAGTCTGCTCCAGGAAAATTTTGGTGGTATCCTTGGCAACATTGGTGGTGTTGATGCCGCCTGAAATAACAAACATCGTTACCATGGTGAATTTTGATTTTACATATGAATTGTAACGCTGTGTAATGCTCATGGCATTTTTCTGAAAGCCCTCGTTTTGCCCATTCATATACTTCATGAAAAGTACAGCTGTTGCTTAAGTTTAATGATATTCTGGTTTAATTTCATACCGAGAACAAAAGTCGAGATTGATATTCCAAAATTCTGCATTTTGTATTCTTGCCGAAGAGCGTCGAAGAAACCATGGAGAGCAAACTTCGAGGCGCTGTAGATTGCTACGAAAGGCAGACCTATCTTTCCTGGACAGGGATGCAATAATTTCAATCATTTGAAGTAAATAAAAGGGACATTGTGTTGTGCAATTCTTTCACGAGTCAATGAATGGTCTGGACCGCTTTTTGTCGGAACAAATGTCTCTTGTCTCTCATGAACGCACACACCCCAGTCCTGAGTTAAAAGATTTTCTTGTTCTTTATATCATGCATTGAGTAACGTGTCTCCCCGCACTGCCAGCCTCAAACACAGTCAACCTGACCAAATCTTTCCCACCTCTATAAAATTCCCTCGCTACTCGTTTACCTGCTCCAGACGAAACCACACCGATATGACCTTTGCTTTCCCTTAGCATGGGCGTGGCGTGTGTCGCTAGTCTGATGTAGGCGAAGAAATTGACTTCCATCGTCTGCAAGAATATAAAGCGAGTACTTTTTTCACCACGAACGTCTTCTTTCGTCCATTTCGTGTATTAAACACGGATGAGGTAGTCACTTTTAAGTTCACTTTCTGTCCTCTTCAAAATAAACACGTGTGCCCGCATAGGCACGGCTCTGAATTGGTGTTTTTTTTAGTCTCCTTGGGTGTATGAGTTTGTTTCTGCATTCAATTGGGGACCCTGAACAATAGAGGACAATAAGGTCCCCGATTAACAGAGGGTCCCCGATTGACAACTGTGTATGGGTGGTCTTCTAAAAAAGAACAATAAGGGGTCCCCAGTTGCAGGCAAATACACACTTTTGTGTGTGTGTGCGTGTATGGGCGCTCCTGATATGTTCAGAATCGTTCAGGAAATCGCGAACAGTTTGGGGAAAACTGTCACGAGAAATTTTGCTCACTCAAAATGGCAAAACGCACCTTCTTCATTACAGAGTCGAATTCTCCGTCCCAGAATTTCGGGTAACTACTAATGATGTGATTCAAGATAAGATGATCTAGTCCTCGAAACTTCTTCTCTGCCTCATCGATCAGAATCTTAGGAGCCTCTTCCTTGGCCATATCCAACGGGATATAGAACACCTCCTTGGCTCCAAGCTCTTTGCATTTTGCCACAACCTGAGGTGTAAACAAGTGTTCATGGTTGCCGGGAATGGGTAGCAGTGATAAAGTGTCACAAAATACGTTGAAGGAAACAAATGCATTCAAAGAGATAGTTTATCATTAATGCTGAGACCGATGGGTATCTCCCGACTTCATTGAAAAATGACCACTCAATTAAGGGGAGGGAATTATGTTTTTTGTTCGTTGAACTGACTGTGCCAGATAATAATGTTAATGATTTAATGAAAGACTGCAGCTACACTGCCAGAAAAAGATGATTCTTTGATTCGAATGGGTGAGGTTGCGTCTCCATCTTTTGTATCGTTTCACCGACTTCAACCACGTCCTTCCCTCCACTATTGTCCATCATACAAGAGAACAAATAGTTTTCGCTACTCGCTTTGAGCAGCAAGATTAATTTGGTCCATTGTTCAGCGTTGGCTAGCTCCCTACATCTGCGTTGTAAGGAAATACACCCTTCCAGACCTTTTATCGACCAACCCTTAAAACCATAAAGAAAAAGTTGGTTATTTTAGGTTTAGGCGTAGTCGGACAGATGTGTTGTAGGGCCATCGGTATTTTAATTGGCAAAGTTACATGTATTTTTTATACAGATACTCTGAAACATTATAGGTCTAACTTCTTTGAGAACTGACTCTCTTCTGGCAGTGATGAGGATCCGAGCACCGAACCGAGCGTAGTGATATGCAATCTCTTCTCCGATGCCGGTACTAGCCCCTGTGATCACAACCCTTTTGTCTTTGACGCTAGCTGCAAATACGAAATGCGACAATGAAGACATTAAGACATACTGTAGATCTGTTGTATGACTCTTTGTCTTTGATGATAGTCTTTGTATAGATAACGGGCAGTAATTATGACATAAGTTCAGAGTGTGGCCAGTTAACGTCGGATTTTCTCACGATAAGCGTGTTTACACGTAATTCGGCGCCAAGTGGTTAAATTAACTGACTCAAATTAGTGCTAACCTCGAAGATGTGGGACAGTGAACACGAATAGCATGGTTGAAAGCCTGCCTTGCCGTGTAAAATACAGTATTTTATGTCCACCGGCACATTTCCTTTGGAATTTTTGTGTGGATCCTGGTTTCAAAGGAAATATTAATTTTGTAAAAGCAGCATGTGAAACTTCTGAATCCAAGAAGGCACAAACAACCTTTAATACCACGTGACAGTTGGGTACGCAAAGTAGCAACTATAGGTCAAAAATTATCGCACCATGTAGATGCATTGGTCGCCCTTCCCTGGTTGCCCCCCACGCTATCAGCCGGAATTAAAAAACGCAATAGTCAGTCACTAGGTTGTTTTGGTGTTGTGGACCCAAACCACGAAGTCTATCGCACCAATCGTCGGAGTTTTGTTTGAGAAAACCCGTGTCTGGTTCTGTTATCTCTTAAAGTGGTTCGTCCGCTCTATATTCGGAGTCACAGCTTGTAGGATAAGCTTCTTTATCTTCCTTCAAACAGTGCATGAATGCTATCAAATTGACCTATAATTAACATGACACCAGATCAACGATTTCAGTAGTCCAACGTACTAGTAGGGATTACAACAGGTCTGCACTAAGATAGAGTTGGAAATATTAACATTGCAGTAACTTCGTAAATGCTGACGATCATGCATGACTTTTTGGTACAATAGAACTGAAGGGGCATTTTTTACTGTTTACACATGTAAAGGACACATTGTTGATGAGCTGCATATTTCGTCGTTCCATTCAACGACTCATCCAATTCAGGCTATTCCAACCATTCACTTTGTGAATTTTACTGTATTACTGCGATATCATAGCTCCAATAGGTGCACAATAACGTTAATGCATGATGGATTGCTTTAGGTTCTAGGCAGGTATCCCTTGGCGATCATTGTACCCTAATAGATTGCAGTTTGTACTACGATTCTTTTTGGGGTGAATTATGCTCACTTAATGTAACTTACCTGGATCAAACTGATCGATGCTGTGATAGATCAGATAAGCAGCTATTCCAATAGCTACGAACGTTTTCCAACCCATGGTAAAACGTTTCACACAACTAATTTACAGCAGATGTGCACCTTGCAACTCACATACACAACGTGCATTACAGACCAACCTTTACCTTGTTCGTTCTTTTCTGCTAATCGATGCTTACCTTCTGTTTGAACTATTTTATTTGGGATCAAGTCCAAAGGTTTTTGCACCGCCAGTTTGATGTTGTAATGACCCTGACAAACGAACGCTTAATTGTTCTTATCTGAAAACTATTTATTTGCTCAATGTGTATGATGTAACTTATTATTTTTTTAACAGTTTTAAATTATCCAATTTGGTAAGTCATGCCTGTGAAACTCTGTACAGACAGTTTGTTGATGCTCAAAAGAAATATGAAGGATGTGCAAAATAGGAAACCGGTCTGGACGAATTGTTGGAGCGATCACTGAAAGGAACAACGCTATGAGTCTTCCAGGAAGGATGTGGACTCAAATCACATGTTCATGGGATGGCATTCATAAGATGACCCGCCCCGTCTGAACCAGCAGAGATCGTCGTGATAATTCAATGGGTTTCGGGCGCATTTTCGGGTTGGAGCACGTCGCCTTCTCCTTAGAACAATGTGCAGCCTTTGTAGGCTACAGGCCTGTGCACTCATTGGTCGGCTCAGTTTGTTTTCTCTATCATGGCAAACAAACATAAACACCTGCTAATTACAGAGAGGATCCTACTTTGCACACAAACGAATCCGTCGTTCGGGATCGTTTTGGTAACAAAGTATACGCGAGTCTACTTGACAGGAAGCGAATCTTGGTAATGAGGAGATTGCATTATGGGCAACGTGAGCGCCCTCAAGAACAAAATAAACGGGAATTTCCTCCCAATTTACAGATAACTTTGGGAGTGCTTCACCTGCCAATCAGCCGTCTATTTTAGGGCAACAAATCCTTTGGAAAAAGAAATCCATTGTTAAAATCCTAACGATTGAAGCAGGTTGATCATGCGGATTATCCTGGCGACTTCTCTCGACCGTAGAGTGATCAAAAATTATTTCTTGCCAGCAAACAAAATGCTTAACAAATCTTTATCGTTTAATTTAGTGTGAACTAGAATATCAGAGATTTCAAAACCATTTTATGTCTGTATATCATCTTTGCTTTGATTTTAAGAGTGATTATCAGCAATAAAAATCCGTAAACCTCGGAAAGGTCCAGTACCCAACTTGCAATTTTAACCCTTTCTTAACGAAAAGACAGCTTCTGTTTAACGCTAACACGTGCATGCAATTTTTCGGACATAATCTCACTCCTGCACAGGCGATTTCAGTGCACCATTATCCCCTCGAATGATCCTGGACTTCAGTCCTTTCGTCACACTTCCGTCCTCGGCTCACCCAGTTTATCCCCAACACACCAAGATCGCCATCTTCTGCACTGTGTGAAACTTTCGAATAACAAGAGCGAATTTATACCAGAATCCTCCACACTGTATGCGAAGGGACGCTCCTTGTTGACAGCACCTTTCAAAAACAGCATTTGCCACCGTGTTAAATTTCGGAAGGATATGTGCTGTCTGCAGTACATCATTGCTTTTTGCATGATTGGCGAAATAAACTATTTGACGATTCCATTATAATGACAGCTGAAGCAAGAAGAGGTCAGTCTGTCTGCTTTCAGCACCCTTTTTCTACAACGAGTGTACTTTGTTCACATTTCATCAACGGACTTCTCTTTTGCGGACCAACTTTCCTAGAACTCCTCACACCGCCAGCGTGGGGCTGATGATAAGCAGGCTTTTGTGTAAGACTTTAAGATGCTGAATTAGGTTGAGTAAATTCCCAGTGACCCTGGGGTGGGTCCTGTAGGAAGTCCTGCTTGATCAAGGCTTAAAAAGGGACGCTGAGGTTTCCCCTTTAAAATTAGAACTGAAAGTCTTTTCCTTTCTTAATGAATCTGTTGTAAGGCTCTAATTTCATACAAATAGGTGTCTGCAGGATTATTCAAAACCAACAAGGGGTGTTTTTGTGACTCACGGATTTTCTAACCACAGCTCTTCATTTTAGCTATCGCCGATATTTTGCTTTATACTGGATACCCTATTGAGATAAGATTTCTTCGTCCTTTGATTTAAGCACTTTCTTGTCAGATATCTTACCTGTATAGATTTTTAAGAAGGGGCTTTATTTTCAAATGGATTTATATTGTAGATTAAAACCAGCTTGTATTCACTCTCCGTTGTTTTATGAATACAAAATATGCAGATCAACAAAGTTAAGCCAATCCACGGTGTACTTCTAATTTAGAAAGTGCCTTGAAGAGTCCATTCCTTAAGTGGGGGTGACTGCATAATCCTTTGAACCTGAGATCGTTTGCCCGTCGTGCCCTGGACAAAATGAGAACATCCCAGTCTCGAGAGTTTATAGAGTTCAGCCTTGCCTTGACGTTTCACCAATCCTGGGCAGACGGTAAGCTTTCTACGATAGACCTACAGTCACCTCGGCTTTCCCGTCGAGGGAAGTTGGATATTTTTGTTGAGATTATACCTTGAAGCAGGACTCGCTGTAGTTACCACCACTTGTTGCATCTTTTGGGAAAATACGACAGAAGAAGAGCTTCTTATTGCTGACAGGAGACATGGGGAAACTTTGGATGGATGTCTTGCCTTCTGTACGTTTTCGTGTGTGCAAAATGTTTCAGCTATGCTTGTTGTAATACCGTTAAGATCTGACTGCTGTATAACACTTGACATCTGACACAAATTGGCGGTTGCTTGTCAGTGTGGTTTACGCATACAAGTGCCAACATGAATCTCTCGCTGTCTTTTTGGAGTTCAGTTCGTTTTCTCTGGATCTTAACTTTTGTATTGACTGTGATTGTTACCCTCGGCCAGGGGGCTGAGGCAGCAAAAAGACCCAAGGGGAACAACGTCTGCACCCGCATAAAAAGGTAACATTTAATCTTCACTTTAACTACGGCCATATTCTGAATTAATTACTGAATCATATTTTAATTACTGCAGCCATTATAGCTGTATATTCTGTAACACTTGTGCTACAGTAGGATGAAAATGCTATGTAAAATTCATTCCAATTGTCGTAGGTTTCAGTCAAATTGAATGGAGATGTAACTTTATTAACTACCTGCAGCCCACCACGACCCCAATTCATCATAAGAAACAAGTCCAACATGACCATGACTGTCCGTTCTAAAATAAACTTTTTTCCTCATTCTGTGTTCCCAAGTGAATGAATCTGTCACGTCGTCGCTAGATTTGTTCTTCCCCATCCGTCGAGCAACAGCACTCCAAAAATGAATGTATGGAGAAACATTTTTTAACTTTAAAGTGTCGGGAAATGTTACGACAACACCAAGGAATTCATCAGACTAAATCAACCAGTTTATCCAGATACCACATTTTTGAGACAAAAAGCGATGTTCTGATGCTGTGCTCACGTTTTGGTTGAGTAAGAATTAACTGCAATTTCGAAAAAGTATTTTTATATATTGTATTTATCTCTTTAGTCTTATAATTTTTGTTATTACCAATTCCAATTTGAACAGCTATAGCCAAAGAAATTATTCTTTTTGGCCTAATATCGGCCTTTTTCTTTGATTTAACAATGAGACATTTAAGTACGATCTCAAACTCCGGTGGAATGAAAAACCAAAACCTGTGTGCCCCATTTATTTTTCCCAGAAAAACCGGCGTGTTTGAAATTTCAAATCTATGGAACATTTCATTTTCATCAAGAAAACAGTCACACATAATAGGAAATGCTGATTTTCTTTCCCTTTTTCATCAACTCATTAACCGATTAAACTGCGTTTAGGCTTTTTCAGTGAGTAGTGATTAGATGGGATTCACAGTTCATCGTGTAAATTAAGTTTAGAAAGATTTCATGAAGCAAGTACATAGCGCAAACCACACCGCACGTTTCGACTTGATTACCACCCTCTAGGTTACCCTCCTCTCTGGAATTCAATATGTTCCTCATTAGAATAAAGTCAAAGGCCGTTCCTCACGACCTAGCGTCATAAGATGAAATGAAGTAGTCTAGACGACGAGTGAATGATCTCTTTGATCGCATCAACAATGCATCACTGTCCATCCATGGCTGATATCTAAAGGTGCCATTTTGGTGGCGGTACTTGGTATCAAAATTGGGAAATATTTTCAGGGCACGTGAAGTCACAATGATGCAGTTTTTTGCGTTTTGGTTTTTTTTTTGGAGTATTGTTCAGTTTTAATTAATCCGTTCCGGTTTCAGAAGGAAGGTTGTGCTTTCTAATTGAGATTGGTAGCCATGAAACATTTCATAACCTTGAATTCTTGCAGGACCTCTGACGCTCTATGTCTCCGCGGTTACTTTTTTTTAATTGTTTTCCCGAAAGCAAGATGTCAGACTGGAACTTAAAGAGAAAAGAATTTGTCATTATTCACATTGGGTGCTATGTATCCCTTGGGTGCTGAAATGACATATTCACCATTACAGCAGCCAGTTGCTCTATTTCTGCAGGTATATGCGCGTCGCAGTCACTATTGTCTGTCATTCGTCAATAGTATCAATATGACGCCCCCCGGAGTCCTCCCTTCGGACCACATTTAAAAAAACATGTTATGAGGCCAGTGGGTCATATTAAACATTTAACCTGGCCTGGTAAGTTTTTTGCCTGAAGGCCCTGATGGATAACACCTTTAGAATTCCACTGACTTAATAGGAATACTCAAGGGGAATAAGGTTTACAGTTTCTATATTTATACCGTTTGTGGTCTCGCTTTGTTTCAGTCACGTTTCCTTCAGGCGATACAATCAAATTTGTATCCGCAGTCACAGTTTCTGATAAATTAAAGAAGGGGAAGAGTTCACAGTTAATTTCCATTTTGAAAGTAAGCTTGAACAGTCGAAGTATTGGCTAAAATTTGAAACCCAGGAAAGACCCCACGAAATGCAGTTTGTTTTTGGATGTTGACTTTCATGCCGTTGAACGAATGAATCAGATTTTCAAACCAAATATTCTTGAATATTTTGGTTTAATATTAAAGTATGACTGTATGTGTGATAAATGCCTCACAAAAGGTAATTTGCTATATCATTAAAGTGTGTTTATAGATTATATATTATTTTCCTAATTAATCGTGGATTCTTGTGTTCAGTGAGTAATCTTTAATCAGCCAAAAAACTCTTCCCCAGACAAGCATCGTCTCTGCTAACCCCAGGTGTCTGTAGGGTACCGGTACTATAAAGTGACATTGTTAAGTCATTCCAGGTTCTCCCGTCGTGATGACACGTGTGACCCCCTGAGCGAAAAAAAATTTAGTCACCTCGTCTTGCAAGATCTTAAGGAACCAATTGTACGAGTATGCCTTACATCCTAAGAACTTGATGGATTGATTGTCGGTGCATAAATCAAAGGTGTTATGGTTGTCAGAAGAATATCTGGGGTTTCTCGAGTCAAAATTTATTGATGTCAATCACACAGGACTACCGGCGTGACCATGCCTTTCCAATAACCATAGGCATTAGTGTTGTCTCCAGCGAATAGTTGCTGTTTTCTAGAAGATTGAAAGATTGGTTAGCAAATCGAACTTCAATGTTTAACCCAGACCGTTAACTTGATTGCAAGCAGGAAGCCTTAGTCGTAGCCTTTGGTTGTAAGAATGGCCACTAAAGATATCTCCACGTGTTCAGTATGCACCATTTGTTACGCACGTACCCAATACCCGATGCTTCTTTTGGTTGGGTATATTAACTGAATGTGCTGATGAGTAGCTTTAATTAATTTCTAGCCGCAGCTTGGTCTTCACTGAGCTTCCTGTCGACAAGACAAAGAAGTCTTGTTTCATCCTTTTTGGTCCTCCGACATTCCCTTCCTGCAAGCCAAAACACTTTGAAGTCGACATTGCATGACTACATGTCTTAGTGTGATCTATGGTACATATGGGTGGAAACCAGACTGGTTTTACTTGAATAGTAATCAGACTCGTGTGGCAAATGTACAAGTAGATGAAGATATCATAATCAGTTTTATCCCTTTTGCAAAGATTTATTCATGCATCGATTTGAAAGTTATTTTCATGATTTCCATACTTTACCTAAGAGCTCAAATCGTACCTAACGGTTGATGGTTGACAGTTTAATTTAACAAAAGATTATAACTATTTTATTAAAAGAATCTGACTTCAACTGTTTGTATGTTATCAAGGACTGTCGAATTACTAGTTCAATTCCAAAATCTGAAAGCAGCACTTTAACATTCTGGGTTTCTCCCAACCTCGCAATGAGTCAGACATTTCTTTGAATACGAATAAAGGTTAAATCTATAATGCCCCCGGAAGGACTTCATTTTGTTTAAAAGTTCGAAGATCAGAAATTCCCGCTCGTTAATTCGTCAACAGTTTGGAAGTTTCTGGCTTATTACATAGCAACATATTAAGAGAGTGAATGAGAGTCAACTGTCAATTTGTGCTTTGCTCATTCTGTCATTAAGTGATTCTGATGTAGTGGTTAATAGTTCAGATACTTAATAAGCCTGTCACTACAGAGCACAGTGGTAAAGAAAAGATGTCTGTTATCGCATCTAGTCGTTATTGAGGTTGAAAGGCTGTCCAGAAATGACACGGATGAGTAAGGACCATCCATATCGAAGAAATCCCAGTCTGACACTGGAGAATCTCTGAGAGGGTCCCTGGAATGATTTATATTTTGTATTTGACGAGCTATTTCAGTGAGATTTTCTGGAACCTTAATGCCGAGGGTTGTCAGGAAGTCCATCTGAAGTCCTATCATCCCAGGAAATATTTGCCAGATCCACCCACCAGCAAGACCCCCAAGTTTTCTTGTTTGGTTTGACTCATAATGATTCACAATGGTTTGAGTTTTTGTTGAGTTAACATCGCGTTTATAAGATCTGTGCAAAAAAATTATTTATAGATCTAGAGATTGGTATAGGAGTTCTACTCATAACTATAGTCTGCCTTAATTGACAGAATGAGGTAGTTCAGATCCTAACGTACCTCTCTTACCTTCCGGAAAATTAGCCCCCCCCAGCGCTCCCAGCAAATGTACCCCAGATACACCACTGAAGTTATGCTTCTGTCTGAATTTAACAATGGTGTCTATCGATTATACAAACCCACGTCTGAAGAAAGATGAAATCAAACACAGTTTCATTCTCTAATTTATAGCCTACTCTTTGTAGGATAGATAGAGAACAAACCCCCCCTCTTTTGGCATGGAGTTTTGATCAGGATGCAGACGTTAGTCAGCCGTGACGATACAAGAAACACTGGACAGAGTGATAACGGACACCTACTACAGTGTCAGTCTGAAAGAACATCCTGTACATCCCAAACTAAATGGTCGTTAGCTTTCGAATAGTGGGATAGTGTTTACGAGAGCAGTAATCCATGTACTTTTTGCAAGCCAACGATATTCATTCAATTATCTCAGAAATTTTGACGCCTTGCCATTAGATGTTGAGCAACTAGATTGTCTACATTCAAAAGGCTTTAGGGATAACAACAAAGCTCACTGATTTTACAAAGTCTATCAAATTGAAATAGTTAATTAATAATTAATCGTTAAATCTTGAATAGGATGCATGCAGTGAAATATTTGGTGCTGTAAAGTGTGTTTGATGTAGAAACGTTAGAATGGTGCAGTAATTGATTTTCATATAGTACTATTTGCTATTCCCATCCAGGGGTCATGTCCAGGATATATCAACAGATTTTTATGTGATTTTGGTTAAGAATTACCAATTGTCCTTCCTGTTGATGGACTCCTTGGTCCATTTAGAGAAGTCCTTGTTTTGGAAAAACCGTGATGCTAAGCCAAAAGGATTCAATTCCTGCGAGAAATAAAATTTAATCACGAAATATGAGTCAGAGGCCAAACCTAATGATTTGCGTGTTAAAAAATCCTCTGTCTGAAGGTTTCTGTAGAACTTGCCCACCAAATGACCTCTACAATTTTACCATTATTCTGCACTTTCGAATGTCTGCACCTTGGAACAGATACGCATTATCGGGCGGGTTTCTGGATCATCATTTTGAGACTCAACGTCTGGTTTTGGTTTCGAAGGCTAGCTTAAAGATTATTACTTGTGATCATTTCTAAACCTCTTCATCTGATTCAAGTCTGCGTGACAGGTTGGGAAATATGCGGTGACATTTAAAGCTTAACTGACAATAAGATTTTAATTGTTCGACGAAAAGTGACAGAATATGCTCCTCCGGAATAGACAGGATGGCTTTAAGTAGAGATAATTGTGGTCCTTGATGAGGATGGAGGGATAATAAGAGATTCATTCTGTTTCTAATCAGTTCATTTCCAGTGGTCAATTACGCTCCTCCGTGCATCTTTTGTGTCTTCTATCTAATATCCGTCTGCTGTTATTCGTCTGGGCAGATAACCTGAATGAATTAGCGCCATTTCTGTCAGTACTAACTGAAGCTCATTTTTTTAATGGATGATCCTGCGACGATGAGTATGTGATTGGAGTTTGGCTGTAAATAGGGTAAGAAAACGAGACGGAGACAAATGGTTTCACAAAGGAAGGAATGCAGGATTAGCCGTTGAGTGAAGAGACAGCAACCATCAGTCATTATCAGTATTGGTCACTTAAATAGTATGTTGTCGTTGGCCACTTTTAAACCTCTAAAATTTGGGATATCTCTCTCCAGTGTTAAACTTGTTTCTCCTTTGCCGTTTGTAGTACATAAGCTTCCAAATGTCTACCAAGTGCGCTGAAATGCAAATAAACTGCCTCTTCCAAAAACATGGTTCATTGTAGAAACGTACAAAGAAGACTGTTCATCATACCACAGTATATTAAAAGTACTAACTATAAACTTCCTAGAAAAATTCTTTTGTGAAGCTACGATTTAATTGTAGCCTTCATGTGATTTGACCCAGTGAAGATTAAGATCAGAATGACAAGGCCAGGCAAATAGCCATCTTAATTAATGGACTTCCTGCTGGCTAGCCTCTAATACCAACACCCCTTGTGTTATAGTTCCATTTTTGTACAAACGATGTCCTTCATGAAGGTTGAACAAATGACATTGTTGATCAGTAATTGGCTGCATAACAGTTTCTAACCAAATACGGCCAGACGTTAAGCTGTTGAAAGATCACCACAGTGACATTTCAAAATGAGTTTGTGCAATTCACGGTACAAATCTCCTTAGATTATTCATTTGGAGACTTTCTAGTTTCCCAGTGTAGCATTCCCAATAATAGTGTCAACTCGGGAGGCCTATTTATATTTAAGGGGTGCAAAACCTCGGTTTAGAGTGCTATATTAACTCCATTGTATTACAGCGCTTGTAATTTTACGAACACACGATCATAAATACATGTATACCGGTTGATTTTTGTTCTTGGCAAATTATCCCTATTTCATTTCTTTGCTGATTTTGGCGATCTTACAATTCATAGATCACAAAAATATGAAAAATAAAAGAAATTTGTTCCTTTTTTTGTATAAACTTTACTCGAAATTAATAAAAAAAACAGTATCGGTAATACAACCACCCACTTCGACTTGAGGCTCTAAATCGCCTTCGAGTGTCTGCATTTAGTTGTGTCAAGTACTTTCTTCATTAAATTAAGGTGTGGCATCCTTGATCTAAATGTGCAGAGGTAGCGAAAGGGTGTTCAGCGGAATTAGGGAAGGAATCAGCGTCTCACATCGTATTCGCGCAGCAAGTTATGCACTTAAGCACTTAAAAAACTTCGAATCAGCTATGATGACAGGTTGTCAAATCGTTTCAAGTGAGTGACGTGGGATGTGACGTAACATGTGGAAACGTGATACTTATGGATTCCATAATAATCTGGCTAATGCTACTCTGAGGCTAAAAATATTCTCTGGTCTAATCGTCTTTGGTTGCTTTGATTTGTCTTATAGTGACAAATATACCTAGTAGTGCTCTACAAAAAGTGCACTCATCAAACGCATATTGCTGTAAAGGCATAATGAAAAATCCATTTCAAAGGTGCGCTGTGTTAATTTAAAAGTTATCACACTGAAAAAGACGTTAAAAGTTCAACAGACCCGTGAGCATTTACTGGGAATTGAAACCTCTTACGTTTGATTTTCCACGTCTTTTAAAAAATATTCGCGATAATTTTAAGCACAATCGACAAAAATAACCCGGCCCAGCAAGCAGTCCAAGCTCCAAAATATTTGCAATTTGTTCATTTCTTAAAGGTATGATGATATATTTCCAACCATCTAGATGAGTCACTAATTTCTGGTTCAGTAGATATCTACCCTCTTCTGACACTAGACCTCATAGTTTTGTCGTAAAAGACGATTTCACATCTTTCAAATTTCTTCAAAACAACATACTGTCAGTAGTTGATGAAGATTTTAAAGGATATTTTCTGTGACAAAATAATTATCTTATCAGCTGTTAATTTCCCTCTAAACCACTTTACATGGTTCCGTTTTATTGCGTAATGGAACACAGATGTAAAGCAAACCTCCTCGTACAACAACAGTCAGCGGACAGTAGATCACATACAAGATCTTTTGGCTTTGACTTGGTTTAGGAAGCCAAGCTTTTTCGGACTTGCGATCCTAGCCTCTTGACAAGGGATTGCAGGGAAGGGCTTCCCACATAAGTTATATGTCACTCTAAAGCTCATGGTCTAGATAATTTGAAAATAGCAAATAACAAAAATTTATTTCCCCCCTACTTTTTCTAGCTTTCGTGGCGACAGATCACTGTGCAAGTACTGGTCTGACCTTTGGCCTAGACGCCGTTATAAACTGCTTGCCGAACTTTAAAAAAATTAAATTATTTAAGTTCTGCACAGCGGCCAGTGATGTTGGCTGAGAGGAAAAAGTTGTGAGGAAGCAAAGCGCCCTCTCTCGTTTCGACGTGGAGCCTGTACTTTTTTGAAGGTTCTAAACCAATGAATCGCCCAGTCATTTATCATGAGAAGTCAGAGTTCGTAATGCCAATGCTCTACGGTCAACTCCGTCCTTTCTCGCGGCCTTTGGATAGATCCAGGTCTTACTGACTTCCTGATCACTTTACAAGATGTTTCCTGTATCTTCGCAAGCTGACTTTTTCTGAGATGAACCTTATTTTAACATTTTACTTCATCGCATGTGTTGAACATCTCAGAGCACGGTGAGACATTACCTATAGGGCGTGTTAAATCCGCTACTTGCAGTCTATGGAAATCCTTCCGAATCCTCGAAGAGAGGTGTTGATTGGTTTGTGAGAAAGGTTGAGGAGTGAAGACTGAGTTTTACCCCTCTGGTTCTGCTTGGTCAAAATCGGACGATTGGGCTATTTGATGGCAACGCCTCTTTTGGGTGTTAAAGGAATGACACTTAATGAGTTTCAGCTCACTGAGTGAGTGACGATTTACTATTCAGTATTATAAATGAAAACTGCTCAATTGTTAATATGTTGAGTATTTCACTTTATGGAAGCATTCTTCAATATAAGGAGTAATGAAAATTTTCATGACAATTACAGTGAAATTTAGGATTTCTCGTATTTTGTGAGTATATACTCAGGGAATTATGTACTCAATATATACCCAAAGTGGACCTCTTAAAGAAGTGTTACATTTACTTACAAGAGTCAATTGGTAAGTAAATATTATTTTGCCGGTGTTTCCCGTCCTTGTCAGAGTTAATCGGGCATGTGAATGTTTTGTATAATGTGATGACTCACCTTGGGTGCAATCGCGATTCGTCCCAGAGTTTTCATTTTCAAAAGCTTCAAAAGGAATTAAGAAATGGACCGGCTGATGCATATTTGGATGAATGCTGAGTATTTCATAAATCTTAATATGCACTGCTGTCAGTGATTTTGACGCCAACTTGCCCGTCTCAAAATTTTCTGCATGGTTATAAAAAGAAAAATAAACCCAAAATTTAACAAATAAACGACTAAATAACCAGGTAAATATAGGCCCAATTCATCAGGAATATAGTTTGGTTATAAAATGGGCCAATGTGTGCAGCGTTGTGGTCTGTTAGCGCCATGATGAATTCAATCATTCCAAAGAGACGACTAGCCGCACTAGGAGTTAGAGTGGTGTACCACCGTGTCGTCTCTTGGCGTATAGCATTTCCGTAATCTTGTCTTGTTTGCCCTTGATAAGTAGACAAGACAGTTAAACCTCAGAATTGGCCAGCAACTCCTGAAACCACGGCGACAATCAGAGACACCTGTGACATCTAATAAAATGTAATAATGGCCGTCGTCGTGCTAAGAAGACTGGCCGAATAGAGTGACGTTGAGTGATGACTGACGTTAACCCGTTGGCGGTAGAGGGTTACCAAGCATGACCACCTTAAAAGTGCATGGAAGGCTCCGTGCATGACCTGACCAATCGGAAACCCTTGGCGTGACGAGTCTACTGAACTAATTATAGGGATTTACTTCCACTAATTGATGCCAGACATAGTTTTGAGGCTGTACTGATGTACAGCGAAGATACCAATCCTTGGAGAGAACGGTTTTACCCAGAAATGACTGTAAGAGATACCCAGCCTCGTAGCTGCTGATGCACTGGTCACGATGCACAAAACTGTCTTATTTGGCGGAAGACGTAGTGTGTATCGTTATGGTTGGTTGAATCATGGTTGAATCTTCAAGCACCAATTTTAGTCTTCCATAGTCTGTGCCAGGTACAAGTTGATTCTTCCATGGAGGATATACGTCATTCACTACAGCTAGCTCCCATGGCATGGCGTAGTGTAAAAACAGGAGTCATTATACTGTTACAACTGTGATTTTCAGAGTTCCAAAACAACACAGAAACAAATAAAGAAGACATTTAAGTCTGCCTTGAATTTGAAACGTGAACGTATGTTCTGCATAAAAACCGCTGCATGGTTAATATACATTGATACGAAGAGCTTGCAGGAGAAAATTCTAGCAGGAATATTTTTCCGCTTCAAGAACTTACAATCTTGTCTATAAATGCTCCTTATCAGAACAAATTATACATACTATGACACTTTCATGTCAAATCTATCATATACAGAAACAAAAAAAAACAACTCTATTTATTTTGAAAAAGTAACAAAAGTCTCCTCATTCTTTCTGTTTTGTTTATTGATAGCGTTACTGAAGTTTACCGCATCCCGTTTCCTGGCACCAAGACCAAGACGATACGATACACGACATTATGTGGAATTCAGGGCCGCTGCAGTCGATACAGGTAACACGTGACTTCATATCGATGATTTCAGTTAGGGCGGAAAAATCAAACAGCAGCAAACCTTGCGTGTGTGGCATGAACATTATGTCAGCCGTATGGCTTAAAACAGTCACCCCAGTTCAAGCATTGGGGTGTTTACGGTGGCGGATCCAGCATTCTAAATGGAGGTGACACCAAACATATGAGAGGGACATTATCTGTGTCCAGAATGAAATAGAGAGAGTGTTAAAAACTGCACATGAATGTCCATCTTGTATGACCGAAAACACGTAACTCAAGTGTTTAAAGTTACATTTCTGACAGCGAAACAAATTTAGAAGCACGACGAAATGAACCTTTCGCTCTAGTAGTCATTTATCGGTGCAACAGATGCTAGCTATCAACTTAATTTGATTAATTAAGTCGCAACCGGGTCAGTGTCTGGAAATTAGTGATACAATGAAGCAGTTTGCAACTAAAAACTCCAATAATTGGAGTTACCGCCTTTTACCAAAATGGTAATTTAGATGGAAGGAAACACTTACTATGTAATGGCAATATTGATATTGATATTAGGTTTTTCAATAGCAAGTCAATTAGAAGTTGGCATTACAAGACACCGCTGATATAACCTAGTTACATTCTTCTGTAGGAAGTTAATTTATTCAAAGTAATATAGGCTTACATGTGTTAGTAATGTCAAGCATGTTATGCCTGCTCTTTTTTCTATATCCGAGAAGCCACGATTGTTGCAGACCTAGTTATAATCAGAAGTGATCTTGACGTCACTGCAACTAAAAAGAAATTACCGTAACTAACACTGTGTTACAATAAATACCATACATGGACAAATATAAAAATCCTGAATCGTTGAGGTACTTTTTCATCATCAAATGAAAAATTCTTATAGGCTGAAACGTCCCATACCTGATGAAACTCCATAAATCTTAGCAGACTGATCCATAGTCTTATGTCATCTGTTATTGGGTATGTCATCCTCATATTTTGATTGATGTATTCGAGTACCAGTTGCTCCAAGTTGGCGAAACACTGTTTCAACTAAAACTTACAGTTGGTAAAACAGTGCGCCATCACCGTACAACTCTTCTTGCCTTCTAGCTTTCTTCGACTTTCCCTCGGCCACTTAAATTCAATTGAAGCCTGCAGTCACTAGAAGCATCAATTATTATCCCAATGACAATTTTCAGAATTTCTTTTTGGGAATTCCTAGAGTGATTTTTTGAGTGTTGGGTAATCACAGGTACCACAACATAAAAGTCTGTCTCTTTGTGCCTTTGCGTAAACACCTGTCGAAGGGAAGGGGAGGGAGCGGTGTTTGAGGTGGTACAGGACAGCTCAAACACCCCCTTCTACAAGAATGAGTTAAAGTGATGAAATTGGTGGCGGCTGCCATCTTTCAACCTCAAGCCCAAGTCAAGGTTAGAGTTAGCAGTCCATGACACCAGGGAATAATATTTAACCTTTGAATTCCGCTACAATTATGAGAGCAACCAATGTGACATGGTATTCCCTTAAGAAACAACTTTGCCCTTGACCGAAGCAGCAACTTTGTTTCGACTTCATGTAATCACTGCAGAACTTTCTGACCAGATTTATCTGGTCAGAAAGACTGTGATTGTTCATCTATTCAAAATTGAAATAGATGGCAATGCGGTTTTTTTTACTTTCTCGTGTTGCAACATAGATATTACTAAGTACATCTGTTAGGATCTGCTCACGTCAGTGACGATACTGCTCAAACTTTGCATCTTTAAACTCTGAAAGTCCATTTCACTCTAAATTTGTTGCAATGATTCATCGGTAAGAAAACATCCTTGGCGCCAAATGTTCGGTCTTAAATGTTTGTTTTGTTTCCCCTAGACTTGTGTACGTGCATAACTACCGAGAGGAGACGCGTACTATTTACAGAGTTGTTCAAGAATGTTGCACAGGCTGGGTGCAACGTGGCAGGAAGTGCATGACAGCGCCAGCACCAGGTATGCGCCGAATAACATCGTCTGTGTGTGGCATTATTCATCCGCTTCTCACACATTCGGAGCATCCCTTGAGGATGGGATTTAGGAAATACCTTCGGGTGAAAGAGGGGAATAACGTGGGACAGTTTTGAGTGTTGATATATTTCCTTAAATTTCCACTGGCATTTCCTTTTTGAAAGGAAGATTTATGGGACATTTTCCATATGTCAACAGTGAATTCTCCTGCTGCAGCTCCTGAGTGGACCATTTTACAATGTTTACCGAAGAACCAAATTAAAGGACTCTCACACCTGTGTTCACATTTGAAATGTTGATGTTTTGACCTCGACAGTAGGGTTGCTTTGAGCCAGTAAGTCTGAATTCTTGGGATCAAAGTTGAGAATTGTGAAGCTAAACTGGAGACAAGGTTAAGGGTTTGGAAACCCATAATAACCTATTCGTGTATGTATATATTTGTCTGTCAGAATGCACTAACGTCTCTGCATGAGGTGAGTTAGGCGCCATAAATGTATATTATAATATGTCTTGTGCACAAAAAAACACTGCCAATCTTTATTTAACATCTCTAACTTTTCTTACAGTTACCACAGCTGGTACCCTGACGACTACAACACCAGCCACGACCCTAGGAAGTGGTACCAAGAATGAACCTACCGGCGGGCCAACAAAGACCCTGGTGTACAGACCAAATGGGATAACGGACCGTTCTGTAACCAAACAAGAGGTGGGAATTGTAGGGGTAGGAAAGGTGAATACAGAAAGCAGAAACCGGGTAGGATTTGAAATCTCACCAACTGAGCGAGAGCAAGATCGAGAGAGAGCGCGATCAAAGAATGGCAATGGTGATGGTCCTGGCCGAGAGGGCATACATGGACGAACAGAAATAGACGGTACAAGTAACACAAAGATTGATGAAAGTAGTCTTCAAGATTCTTTTCCTATTGATGAGGGAGTTGACCCTGCTACACCGGATATGCAGCCTCCACAGAAAGATTCTGGTATGATGTTCCTGACTGGCATGTTATGCGGTGTGGGTGTGTTGTCGCTAGCTGCTGTCGTCATCTTGTTCTTAATGTACCGGCAACGAAGGAGTATGGATAGCAGACTAACTGGACTTACATTTCTTCAAAGGTAAACCACTCAAACTGCATCCTTAACGGAATTACACGGAGAAAAATAACCTAATGTGTAACCCATTGGCAGATAATAGTTTCACTTTTGTGAATATATATTTTAATCTCTTTTTTGATTTCGCCAGCACAAGAACTAGTTCCTGTTCCTTCCGAAAATCCAAGCTTTTGGCTCTAGCTCAATCCATCAAAGCTGGAGAGGTGAAGATAATCAGAGAATCAACCAAAAAAGGTGTGTATTTATTGGTTTGGACACACATATAAACTATTGTTTTTCCACAGTGAGTACAGTTAAACGTTGCCACTGCTGTCGATTTTAAAGATTAAGAAGCAGAATAATGGCCCTCACAGAACTTAAACTTTTCAAAAGTACAAACGCTAAAGGAAAACGAACTTTATCTGCAGAAAATCACTTGCTTACTGAGAATTGTTCTGCAATCAGTGGTAGAAGGATTAGCTGTCTAGTCATCAGCAATTGCCATTTTAAAGCCATATTTGTGGCTCTCACGCAAACTTAAGGTTTCTGTTGAACGATAAGGATGTAAGTCCCCCCCCCCCGATTTACGCACAGTTAGCTATAGCTTAACTATATACAGTATTCTGAAATTTCGTATTAGGAGCGGTGTATTGCCTTTGAGTGGCAACAGATGAATAATATTAGCTCCAGGAAACCAAACTGTGATCTAAAGGTTTCCCATTCAGTCAGGTCTGGTTCCCACCACCTTATTGATTGACTTCATCAAAGCCCACTCCATCTTTCCCTGAAGTACTCATGGTTATTCACTGGTGGAAACGTTCAAGCCAATTATCTTACCTGTCATAAACAGTTACTTCTCACAGTGATTGGACACAGTCCGGCCGGTAAACTTCGCGGATAAAACATTTGTTGCTTCTATCAGAGGAAAAAGATTCAAAAGGAAGCTGGGAATTTCGTATTTTAGGGAGTAAGGTGTAATCGGATACGCCAATGGCTTGAGAGCCCACGTCAGCAGGGTGTGTTCTCCGTGTCTGTTCGGCCAAGATAATGAACAAGTTGCAGTAAATGGCTATAGGACATGCAACCTTGACTGACATGAAAATGTTCCAGCCCACTTGCACACAAAGCATAGAACTCGGTTATCTAATTGCCTCAGAGGGTCCATTTACGTGAAGACTCGGCGGATGAAAATGTTCACAGTCAATTAAGGCATGAATTAAACATTAAGGCCGTGTCCCGGCGAAACGGGCTCCCAGAGCTATGGCTAGGTCTATTGACTGCGCGTCTCCACACATTTCCAAGGGAGCGAAGACCTAGACCTATCCCTAGACAACAGATTCGGATGCAGCTTCAGTTGTAATTCGGCGCGGCATTATCAAAGTACCGGTCATTTGAATTACATCCTATATGTGTGAAGGTATGTAGATTACAGACGTCAACACACTGAACTTCATAATACACAATTAGTGTCCAAGATAACAGCACCTGTACTCTTTCAGTGTTGGATCAAAGTAACATTTGAGGGGGTTGGTCCTTCAATCAAATGAGGTCACATTGTCTCCGTTACCTTGGACTCAACAGAGGGTGTAATTATAACTTTAATGAATTAATAGGATTTGATTAAAATAAACTTAATTTAAAACCTAAATTTAAATGAAAAACTTCATCTCGTAAAGAAATCTGAAAAATCATCAGAGCATTTGAAATGCGGGCACTCAGATTACGCCAGTGACTCCCTATTTGTGCCGTCGCCTGGTAATTTTTCCACAAACATGGTTGGGCGGACAGTGCAGGTGCTTTTAGCTTAGATCCCTTTGTTACAGAGCGTGTCCGGTGCTCAGCAACAATGTTCTTGAGGGCACGTCCAACCGTCTGGCTCTGCTTTCCAGAATTAGAAATGAAGGTTTCATCGCAAGGGTCTCCGTTAGCTCCAGGGTGCTGAATTAAATTCACGAGGTTCCCCTACTCGTGGCCCATTAGCTTCTTGCTTGTCCAGAGAAAAATCATGTCTGATATATTAATGTTATAAGGAATCTTGCACTTCAGCCGAGGGGTGCCTCGCAGTATGATAACAATAACTAATTAAATTGGACATCAACCCCTCGGGATAGTCGGGACAGGTGCCTTTATACAAAGTATTCAGGAGTTATTTTTGACAATGTTCAATTCAACCATCGCGTCTGTTGGCTCGATAGGATTTTACTGTCAAATTTGTATCCATTCATATCCCTGTACATGGTTGAAATGGCGCCTATGTTTGTTCATGACTGATGTATCCCGGTAGTTGTGACATCCATCCATAAAGGCAGAATGGCAGGCTGAAAGGTAACCAGCGATATGCCTCCTGCTTGGTTTTCTTGTTGGTCTGTGGTCTTATAGTGTCCACTACTGCAATAAAGCAGTTAAGGACAATTTCTCAGCTTTGATATGGTCACGGGTGCTTGCTCATAGGAATACTTTTGATAGAGTTCTTGTTTGCGATCTGGGATACTACGAGATGGCACGTGTGATGGTGTTGGTGTCCATGATGTGATACTTGGATTAAACAGTTTATTCCTGTAGGAAAACGGAAATGTGTTGATTTTTCATAAATTGCTTATAGAAATACAAAAAATTCTTCTTTTGCATGTATTAAACAATCCATTTCAAGTTTTGATTCTATTGAACACGTCGTCCTGAAAGAATGACTCGTATGCAACATACAGTCAACAGATTACGCGTCAACACCTGGTTCGTTACTTCCGCAAAACCTATGAGGGCGCTATTCGAGTTGAAAGGATGAGTAGTTTTGTTCCATGCTCTGTGATGAAGCCGTATTACGTTATCTTGATTCTATTTTTTCTCAGGAAAAGCAAGTGACCACTCACCATATGCAGACATCGAAGAGATGCAGAGAGGAATTAAGTATGATAACTTGACCAAATCTTTGCCTACCATATCGTCGAAGTTGACAGAAAAAGAATCACCCACCCTTAAACCTTCCAAGACGATGACGCAAGGTAAATCTTCTTCCTCAAAGTTGCCACTTCAGAATGAACGCCAGTTACCCCCGGAACCTCCAACTTACGCCATCATACAGAGAGTGGCAACGAAGAAAAAAGCACAAGAGGCGCCTTGGTGTGAAAATGAGCCCCACTCTTCCTCAGAATCCCGATACAGTACCATGTATGCTACACCTGACGCTGCCCTGAAAGGCAACAGTCGCACGATTCCTCGTGAATTCAACATGGGCCCACCGCGTTACATCCTGTGTGAATCGCAACACATCTACGCTGACATACAGCGTAAGTCTAAAGCGAGTACATGGAGTTTTTCAAAAAAATCCCGACCGAAATCCACTGTGTCCGCTGGCGAGAGACCCAGACAATCAAGTCGCAAACGAAGCCGAAGCTTGAGTCGCAACTCACTCCAAAGTATCGTCAAGAGAGGTAGCAATGCAGGAAGTTCCGGTTATAGTTCGCTTCGAGGAAGCAGGGAGAACATCTTTGAGTGTGCGGAAGAACGTTCAGGCTTACCAAATCCAAATATTTACTCCGAGACAATACCCAAAGACATGGGCACAACAGAACATTATGACAGGCTGGACTTGATTACATCTGACAGCTTGACGGAGTACGACAAACTCGATCGAGGTCTCAAGACACCTCGAGGCGCTGGTCTTGTCAAAACATTTTCTAAAAAATACGAGAAACTTGCGATGAGCGTTAACAAAAGATGAGCGCCAATAATCATAAATACATTGAATCTCAAGATGTATGAATAAGGCAAAATGATCTATTTAAAGGCTTGCTGTCGACAATTTAGTCAGTGAACAGAAAAGTCTGAGTAATGCTTCTAAATGCACTTCTTGTATCTCGTAGATGAAAAAAGGCTGCAAGAAAAAACAAACAAACATGAAGTTAATCCTGAATAATCTGACATTTCTCTGATTACCTATCAGTAATAGACATATTCAGTGACAATAAGATGATGCAGGAAGATGCAGTAAGAGACTCGGAAATTCGATAAGAAACAGGAACAGGAGTGTGCTAACTGGTCATTTCAAGGACTGGTACTAACTGGTCATTTCAAGCACTGGTACTAACTGGTCATTTCAAGCACTGGTACTAACTGGTCATTTCAAGCACTGGTACTGATTAAGATTAACTAAGGGAACTGACCGTACAATCTAACCCGAGGTTTGGCATTAGTTGCACGCATTTCCCAGATTACAGTATCAATGGTCGGAAACCGTTGCGATTTCCTCTTTAAAGCTCTGGATTAGATAAATGGTGACCCTGATTTTTGACACTGACGTAGCTTTCAGATAGAGTTCACACTTTTAGATAGTGTGATGCAGTGAAAGACCCCTTTTATCTTGTGGGGTGGACTTTCAGATGGACATGTCACCATTATTTCCTGTAGTTGTGCCAAGATGTAAATAATAACCAAGATGGTTCTTGTTTTTTGCGGATTCGTTTGACAATTCTCTTTTTAACAGTGTTTATTGAGTTTGAACCGTTAGGTCATCAGGTGTGTATTTATGTATGATGTGTTTTAAAGCCAAATTGATACGCATCTGGGCGCACATGATGACTGCTTAGACCAGGCAAGGGGTAGTAAACGAATACCGTCAAATGTGTTGGACAAATAACAGACGAGGGTGTTCAAGCTAGTCTCGCTGAGAAGGTTGAAGTGTAAAGGATAATATACATGCGCGTTCAACATTGTGAATAAACGTCAATAGAATATGCTATTTCTGTAGATTATAGCCTTTACAGATTATTGTTCAGATTATTTGAAATGCCTCGTCTTCATGTTTGTGCTGACGAGAGAGGGCGACATAACAGATATTCGGTATCTTTTCCGTATTTCGTCAAGGCCGATGTCATGTCATGACTCCCTAGCCATTTCTAGGGCTCTACGCAACAGACTGTTTTGGGTGTTTGGTTTACCTCATACCCAGGAAATTTGACCTACATGCTTTATTTTCATGAGCTGAATTGGTAAATATCCTCAGGATGCGAAAATGAAAGTAGAAAATTCCAATGGATCACATGAGCTGTGACCAGCCGGGGTAGATCATGAATGTTGGATCAACAACGACACAAACCCTTCTTTGTGAGTATGTATTTAAACGGGAAATTGTTTCTCATGACCCAGATTGTCTTGCTGAGACAGTAAACTTTGAGCCCTGCTGTTCATTGAAGTTTCATTCCATTGGGTTTAATTTTCAAGTTTATTCAGAGGCATGTCCTGTTATTTTGCGGTTTTTCAAGTTAAAAACACTTGCTTATGTTCACTTTGGATATTCAAGACCAAGATGATTCTTCTTGTGTCCTTGAGTTCACTCTGTTAGAGGTGATATTAGAACACCATGTACATAATTAAAAGAAAAGAAAAAACACACAGAGACACTTAATTGTTTTTTGAAGAGGTCTCTGTGATGTATCATTTTACTCCCACATTAGGAGTTGATTTGTGTTCTGTTTCTTTTATTCTTTGAATATGACATAAGTACAATCTACTGCTCGAATATAAACAAAATAATGACGAGTCGGGAGACTGATCAGTGACGACGCTGAGCCGGGCTATATTGGGGTAGGCTCGACTTGTGCTAAATCGTCAAAAGTTCTCTGCGCCAAATTCTGAAGTCATTTTGTTTTTTGTCCTCTTCCAACAGCGTAAAAAATGCGAAATCAAACAGTTGCTTTTCTGTTGAAAATATCAATAAAATACAGTAGATATTACTGTTTTCGGAGTATTCTGTAAAATACACAAATCTGTTCCACTCGCTGCGCATTTTTTTCTGCTCTTCTCTCTTCGGTTACAGACAGATCGCCATTAAATTAAAGTTCTGTCCGTGAACAAGAAATGTCATGTTACAGGCAAGCCGTCGGTGCCTTTTCTGTTCATACATAGTAACATCACTCTTTCCGAAAAGATATTTCTCTTTTGCTGTAACCAGAATTCATTCAGGCTGCATACAGCCAATGAGAAAAGAGGACAAAGATAATTCAAACATCCACATATTGCTACACGCAAAATTCAAAATTTGCTAATGGGAAACCTCTAGATACCTTTTATTAAAACAAAATGCCCTCGACTGACAAACACAATTGTTTTATACACCCGACAACCGCCCTTTTTGCGATAGTAGTGCAAGAGTAGAATCTTTGTTAGTATACAGAGAAAAATCGACAGTAGAATGTGCTGTCCCAAAACAGCAACTTCGGTAATGCAAATTGACAATAGAGTTTACTGTTATTTAACAGACATTTTTAAAGAGTCAATCCTTGTTACATCTACCATCATACGTGAACTACGAATGAGCCTTTTAACTTTTTTTGTAAATACTTTTGTGTATTAGTTAACTCTTTGTATAAATTATTAATTTGGAAACTTTTCTAATGGTTTATTATATCGACGATTCCAGTATGAGTTAATAAAACAATGTAATTTTGATCTGATAGTAACTGTCTGAAACACCAAAATATTTGTCTGATTCTTGTCTTAAAACTAAGTTTTTGTTTGCAGGAAGCCCAACTGATACGAAACCATTACAGAACCAACGTACATGTTGTCTTGAAGAGATGCCTTCATGGGTTCTGTGTAATAAATAGTTTTGTCAACTTCAATTTTGGACAAAGGAATTTCTAAGAACTTAACCAGAGATGGAGGGAACTTACTTGCTAAAATAAGTGCTCTTTCGAATTTAAAATGTAGGGCCTATAAGAAATTGATACCAGGCGAGTGCAAAATTCTTCAATTTAATTTTTCTACACATCTATAAACGTCCGTCTCTTCTGCATTGACATGATGTTAAACTGTATTTGTTTTTCTAGATAGAAACAGTGCGCGTATAACTTTCATTCAGATTACACCACCTTTCTTGGGAAATTCCTTTCTATTAAAAACAGTGCTGGGTATTTCCTTGAGGAAATGAAACAACATGACCCGAGCTAAATTAAATAAACAACAAGGAAATAAAAACAGACCGAAAAACCAGACACATAAATTCTTAAAATGGCCACCCATGGCTCGTATTAATGCAGTTACACGTTCATTGAGGGCGGTTACAACAGAAATTCACATTATTTTGCGGGATACCCAAGCTTCGTCAGCCGTAAGAAAGCGAGACAAATTTCACATTTTCTGACACTGGAGACGTTTCTGTCTTTAAATTCCCAGGCAAGTCTCAGCCTAAAACCGTAGGGGCCAGCCAAGGAAATTACCGTCTTCCTTGCCAAAACTGGATCCACACCTGAACAGTCTACTGAAACCTCTGGGCTCATCGCTAGCTGGGACCCCGCTCTTTGCTCTCAGATACCCCTTTCTCCAGACCATATTCGGCTCTTCAATCGTCATAGTAGGATAACCATACGCCAGCTTGAAACTTTGCTGTGACCCACGAGGTTGCCTATTTTTAGTGTGAGTGGGATCATTCCAACTCAAGACCCGGAAATGAAACCGATTTGCAGAACTTCCTGAGCAGAAGTCCTGCCGAACCAGATTTAGCTTTTGAGTCATGCCATCCATACGGACTTGAGGCTCAAGCTAGAAAATGTATCGATACTGCAGTAAACGTACACAGCAGCCCTGTGGCTTAAGCAACGTTGAAGCTATAGGGCAGACCCGATACGGTGTTTTGGGGATAAAGCCTCTATGATCTTTTTGAGAATAATGATGAAGTAACGGTTTACCAGAGTTTTTCTCCGTTCAGACGAGAGAAATCTATTTGGCATGATGTACAAAAATGGTGACGTTGAAGAGACGGTTAAAAATTCTTTAAACAGCAAAGTTCCAACAATTCGACAACTCTGTTTAGACGACACAATGTCACATGTTTCAAGGACATTCACTTAAAGGGACGATTTCCAGTGTCAACTTTTCTGATATTTCTAACCACAGAACAACGGTCAATGTTTGGTGGACGCAATAAGACAGCGGTCACGTTGGCACATCTTTTAAAAAAGTACTTTGATAGTCAGGGCCGTATGAATAAAACTTAAGCATTTGTTTTTTTACTTGAAAATTGAAGTATTTAGATCCCTGTTTATAAATAATGCCAAAGTAAAAGCTCATGCCGCGGCCAAGTATTGATGATGTTGCTTTTTAGTCCACAAACAGTACCAACTTCCATGCATATTGATAAAATGGAGTAAACTGGAAACTTCATAGCACAGAATCACTTAAGCTTTGCAAGCTAGCTCCAGTCCTAACTTGGAAGTCAAACACATCAGAAGTGCAAGCTACCGTGGCTGCATTTATTTATGCAAATTCCGTGTCAGATAACAGAATGTGTGTCAAGGCGATGATGTCAGGATATCAATTACCGTAGTTCGTACAGGTTTGACATATTGACGTATTCAGAGGGGGCAAGGCAAGTCGACTCTCGCCTTGAGATATGTTGCCTTATTTATTTATTATTGTATTTTAGGAAATGAAAAGCACCAGAATTCTTGAAACAGTATACTATCACATCTAATCTGCGGGGTGAGGATTCTTTTACGTGGCGAAAAAATAAGACAATCTCGGAAAAAGGGTCCATTTTCACCCCCACCCCCACCCAAGACCTATGGTCGCCGGTGGCTTGACGAAGTGAATGTAGCGAGTATGGCTGAAGTTTGTAAGTGGTGGTGGTCCTCTTCTTCACTTCAGGAAGTGGACCCTAATTGCTGAGGAATACTTTTGGAAACTCTACAAAATGTTCTTCTTTGTTGAATATCTTCTGCTCCTTTCGTAAAAATTTTCGGTTCTACCCTTTATATTCAAGTATAAAAATCCCTTCAAAAAAGAGTGAGTCCAGAGTCAACCAAACAGTGTTTGAATAACCAGGCAACAACGAAAATTTCAGTCATACATAGAATTCTGATCAGAAAGGATCCACGCAACTATTTCCCCACTTTGGTGGCTGATCTAACCTTTATCTGTTATCTAACCTGTGCAAGAGGAAATGGATTCTAGTGAAGTAAAGGGACATGCTTTGAAGCATAAGGCATTACCCTATGCACATTATAAATACCTCGTGGAACGTCATTAACTGTTTAGTTCTACTTCATACCAAACGCATTTATATTCATGCGACGCCGTGGTCTCTTCACACAGTCTGCATGGTTACCATGAACTGTGGCACTGAGGGCGCTATATACCGAAAGAAGTATGGCGTTTCACGTGGTGACAAAATTCCCCTAACTTGTGAATGATGAGTGGGCTTTCTCATAAGAAATGAAAACGTTGCCATGCCTTTCAATTCTACCCTTAAAAAGGAAGTATGACGAAAGTCCTCTTTACATCGGTTGTTTGCAAACACCATTGCCAGTGAATTCGATGGAGAAATGAATCAAATGTTTACACTTCATCTTTTTTTTCAGTATGATTTTTTTTTTCAGTGCAGTAAGATTGACTGGCGCACTCAACTCGTGACCAGCAAGTTGTACTATTGCTATACTTCGTGATTCAAAGCAAGCTTGTGCATAGCGACCACCATCTCTGGAATGGACTGGTTCCTTTGTGCCCTTCTTCTCCATTGAAAACATTGCATTGGTGCAAGGCGTCTCTTATGTAACTAAGCAAAAGCTTGCCCGAATCACGAAGTAAAGCGACAATGTAGAGAATTCAAAATTATGCTCACGTGAGTTTAGAACTCAGCGCTCCAGATTTTTTCTGGAAGGTTTATTGAATTTGTGTTAATATGAACAGTATGCTGAGTACGTGGCAGTCAGAACAAGGAGAGAACAAGCAACCAAATCCACCAAGAGTTGTCACCATCATGCCTCGACTAAGACAGAGATGAGAGTAAACTTCTTTCATCCATTTCTTTCTCGAAAGAGAGGTGCACAATCTTGCTTGAGATTGACGGCCTTTATCATCTCAGGTACTGGACATAATGTGAGTACCATTTCCGTTGTCTGAGTTACAGACAGGTTTAAAGACCTATGCTAAAATCCAACTGGCCTTTCGCTTCTAGTATAATTTCAATGGGTGGTTTGTAGACGTTGAAGTGCATACTGTCTGAACATCTTGAGGATTTGAAGAATGTAAGTGTAAGGTGGCCTAGAAATTTCATGTGCCATTCTTGTACCTGCCGAATCACTGGTGGCGTTCGAGGCACTGCAGTACATGTATTTGCGTTTGTCATCACTTGTTCCCGCTTTCTATTATTCATTATAATACGGTAATACGATTCTTCCATCTATTTTAAATAATTTTTTTTCGGTAAACTGCATCATTTTTCTACTGCGCATGTGATCGATGTAGGCTGCCCCTTGTTGATAACATTTTAGTTTACAGTCGTGTACATCATTGTCAGCAAAGTATAATTGTTCATAATCTACCCCTTCCATTATTAAAACTTGAGTCTTTAACAACCTCGAGTTTTCAAGAAATTTCTTTTCAACAATTTTATTGAGAAAAAAATTCTTGAGTAACGAACCTGTATTAGCACGTACAGACTTGGAAATAGGTTGACGAGGCATTCTCATTATTGGTCTATTATATTTAAGGGTGAGTGAATTCGTACTGAGTTTAGCTCACTTCAGGGCCAGATTAATAGACTCATCTGTGCGGATTGTTGATTTTGGCAAGTCATTCTTCGTCGGGTTCTTAAGTATAGCGAATTAAGGCTGTTAACATGTCTTTTATTTGACTGAGCGTTGAATTGGCTGGTGAAACCCAGCTTGGCAATGATTCATTCTGTGGTTTGCCCATTAAATCCATGTCCTCGTATAACCTCCAACATGGTGTATCTAATAAGGATGTATGAGGTGACAATTATCCTCTGTACCGAATTCCTGGTCCTGAAAGTTAGATTGTCAATAAAACACGGACGAAAACCTCAGAGGGATGGAGACATATACCCCCCCCAGTTTTGGGGCAGATCAGCCGCCCTTCCCTCGGTTTGTGCCAAGCCAAAATGAAAATACCATCATTACGCCATGCAATCAGACAAAAGAAGTACAAAGATGTTTTTTTGTAGTGGGCGTTGGTCTTACGAAAAGCACTTTGTAAGTACATGCTCTGTACCCGGATGATCATTAACGTTGAATTATTCAGACACCAGTTCCTCCCAGAAACTCCTTTGAAATACTGTATCATCCAAAGTATACACTATATCCAATGTTGTTCAAGCCATTTTTTCTTCGGTTTGCTGTTATATTATTTCTATATTTTGACGATTCTACGGTTTCATGTGCATACTAGTCGAGCTTCTGTAAAAACAAAAGGTAACAGCAACAGCAAACTTTGTTTTAGTTAAATTTGAGACATTTGTGTAAAACACGCCCCCATCGAGTCAAGCAAGTCCATGCTAGACTTGCCACAAATCTACCTTATACAGACCTTTTAATCATCAAACCACACTTCAAACACCTTCGTGTTGGCCTTCATCCATCTCCGACTTGCACAGGTCAGTATGCTGTCCCACGCGGTTTTAGCCGCACACAAGTCATTCTCGCCGCTACCGGCTGTACTTGTGCATGTACCCCTCTGTACAGGATGGAAGGGGAACGAGTGTAAACGCTGACAATAGACGTTTCTCACCTGTTGTGTGAGACCGTTCCCTCGGGTCAACGGAGCTTTTCAAAACCCCTACAATACGGGTGTACCTCGCTGCCTTTCATGGGACACGGAAGTTTTGGGGTATAGTCAACAGTAAGTGAGAACAGCGTACATGTACATGTACTGTACATGTTCCATGCATAGTGCTTGTAAGCCGCAGTGTCATCTGAGTCATACCTCGTTCCCAGCACTCATCCCATCGTACACGCGTATTTAGCCTACTAGCAAGCGATTTAGTAGTTCGTACGACACAGCATAGGCCTATGATTCGATTTGACATTTCTGAGGGACGCTAACAACATGCGCTTTGATGGTGGGCTGTTTTCTTAGTACCAGCCGGATTCTATCGAAACATCGGAATCGACACTGACTCATACGTCGTTGTCCTGTTCTCACATCCCACCACCCAGCGTCGTAGCCATATTAAACGTTGCGTTGCAAGTGTAAATCTTTGGTGTTCGTCAGGACTTGGTTCCTGTAGTGTTTGCTATGTACATTGTTCATGTACGTACATGAGTGCCATTCTCCTCGTTAGTAGCATACTTGACCAACATCATCAGGTGTTGTCAAGGTATATGGCGTTGTGACTTGGACTTTGGCTCCAGCTACGGCCAAAACAACAGCAACTGTGTGTAGTTTGGAAGAATTTGCTCGTTGATACACTCGTCGTCCACAAAAACTTCCTAAATAGCGACCAGTAAAAGTTGAATAAATCTTCAGATATTGGGCTGACTTCGTTTGGCGGTTAATGTCATTTTGGAAACCATTAGCATAGCATCAGGATTACTTTATCAGAGATGGAATGGCCCGGTCTCCACGGAATCGCACGACACTGTGCTTGTTTTGGAAAGATTTTCTTCGTAATCACAGTTTTGAATTGCGTGATTTTGTCTACGGCGCAAACTGATGGAAACATTGGGCTGTGTTCCAGTGTCGAAAGGTAGGCCCAATCTAAACAAATGTAGTTAATTATTTTCAATTTCAGTGATGAATTAATTAATTGCTTAATTCAAAGATTAATTACTAGATTGGATTTTAAGATGATGAAAGCCTTTTCTCAGCGTTACTAGTTATTCGAAAAGTATTGAAATTTCTATCTTGGTATTGGAAATGAAATACGGTTGATTTGAAGGGTCTGAGTTACGAAAGCAAAGAAAGGGGAAGAAGAGATTCTTATTGGTTGATTAATTCACATAATGACTGTTAAATACTTCTCCATGATAATTGAGAATAAAATTTCTCTTAACCTGAAATACGTATTTGATTCCTCCATACCTTCCAGTTCTCTATTCATAGTTTGTTGTCCCCTGCAACCACAATTCTAAAAGCAACTGTGTTTTAGTTTACTCTCATCCCATACAATTCCTTATCTTTCCAACAAACCTTTTCTTATTTACTGTGTCCAGGTTGTTTAAACTACTGGAGATAAGTGACAGTATTTAAAAGTTCATAAATGTTTGAATGTTAGTTGAATGTTTTGAAAAGGTTATTTCCTGTGAGCGATCTTTGACGGTTTCTAATGGTCACGAATGTTTTTATTGTGACAGTAGTGACTTTATCTAAACTATTTCTGTGTTTCTCTTCAATCGCCTTCACAACAGAGCAACGGTGACATATCAAGAAACTTATCAGGTTTCAAGATCCCATAAATCCTACTCGAAATGTGGAATTTGGGGTTTGTCACGGTGCACGCGTTACAGGTACGTTGGAAGGCTTTCTTTAGGATTACATAGTCCAACTAACTCGTTTTAAAAATAAGTAATGCAGAAACCCTATAGTTATGATGTTTTAATAATTGAACTGGGCTGGGACTTACCTGATTGTAGATTCTCATAATGGTCGCATAGAATTAGGAAAAAATAAAAAATGATAGAATTCCTTTGTTTGCTCTTTCATATATATGCGAACCTGATGCATTTCCAGGAAACATTTTGACCACTTATTGTTTTAAGTTCAACGATTAAATCATACTCTGTGTGTTTACATTGTGCCATTTTCTGATAAAATTCTTTGCATTCCGTAGCCTTTTTTATATACAAGCACAATGGTGTACATTTATATCCACACCATAAATTGGAAATCATTATTGTCGATGAATGTTCCTCCCTACTTCATTATTAGAGTTGTGTACTCTACTCAGACGAGAGTAGCTTACCGTGATAGTTACAACATCGTATTCACCTGCTGTAACGGTTGGGTGATGCAGTCTGACGGATCATGTCTACAAAATACATCAGGTAACTTAAGAACTGAATAAGGAGCCAAACTCGGGAAGAACTGAGACATTACAAGCAAGCAATTTGAGTCATTCCCAAACCTATTCTTCTGGCGAAATACCAAATGATTTAAAGAATTCAAACTTACTGACTTTACTCTACAAAGATGAATCGCATTTTAAAAACAGAGAAATGAGAGAGAAATTAATTAATGTTGTTCGTTATGATTGGGATGGTACTCAACTGGATATCATATCATGAATGTATCTTTGGAATATGTAAGTTTTTGATAAATATGTTGTCAAAAAGGAGATAAAAACGTGGTCGTGGGGTTACTGTGCTTGCATTAAAGAAAACGTGAACATTCATTCCATTTTGCATTCATTGGGTCCTATTTTCCTAAAATTAGAGGAAATAACAACTCAATCACAGCTGACGGATGCCTTGACTCCCTCCAAGGTCGATGGAACCACGCCTACGCTCTCCAACGACACAGCAGTTTTCGTCCCAAAGGGGTCACCCTCGTCACCATCCTTTGTATCTGGAACTGTCTCTGGATCGCCTCCAGGGAATATCTCGAAGGTTGATGGGCCCAGGACCCTGGGAAAGGGTGGGGAGTCACCACAGGGGTCTCCGACAGATGGTGAACATATTGGGATGATCGGTGGCTTGGTTGGAGTGGCAGTAGCTTTTGTCGTCTTAGTGTCACTGGTTGTCGTCTTTGTTACAAAGAGAAAACGTCAAGCAAGAGATAGGCGGTAAGCACGCTCTTTATTTTTGTGACTAAGCAGTTATATTTTGATGATTAGCTCATAGTTTGCATTGTCTCATACATGATTGCTATGGGAAAGTAATAATGAATGGAACAAAGTGAAGTGAATACATGCACAGCATTAATGAAATACGTGTGTTTGTATTATAACAATCACAGGAAACAAATAAAGGTGGAATATCTCATGGTAACACTCGTACAAAATGGAATTAAACTCTAGAAAAACGACATAATGCTTCCCGTTTGTCTTTATTAAGCATAGTAATAATCGATGTTACTTTAATGAGTGAAATAGGTCTAAGAACTCTGAACATAAAACAAGCTCCAGGTATAGGTTTACATAAGTTGTTTTTACTCCAGGTAATCGAATAAATTAACTGCTTCAGGGTTAGACTTGGTTTTAATTGAATAACAGGGAAGGAAATGGTCATACTGGAAGCGGAAAAAGCAAGAATTAAGCTAACAAAATCTCCAGCCTTTAGGACTGCTTTGACACGGCATATCGAGTTGATAAGCGGAGGATGTCGCTACATCGCTTTTAGTCTTGCTCCCTTTGTCCACACAAAGAGCAATTCGACAGTGGCATATTGGTTGCAGGGGCAAACTAGATTTTTTGTTCACAAGAGAATTTCTTAAGATCAGGTAATGGTAGGCCCTACCGTGTCTAAAATGCTGGTACTTTCAAATACTTAAAACGGAGGGGCTTGTCCCCCCTTGTTGATACACCACTGCCTTTCAATATCATCGACTAAATCAATGATTGAGAGGTATATTGATGGGATGCAGCAAATGTCGCAAATGTAAATGATATATTTGTTGACACTGAGAGAATACGCTTCCATGTTGTTTTTCGTTTATCAAAAGCGTAGCGATTTCTGCAATGTTTTGTTCCAGACAAGGGGATAAAATAATCCATTGTTTTTAAGAAAGTCTTAAAAGTTGTGTCAATATGAAAATCCCAAAGGTTGGTCAAAATTACCTCGGAGTGATTATGGAAGCAATTTCATGCGATTCGCGTTAAACCAAACGTACATGTATGTGACCAACTTTCCCCCAGTAAATAAATACATCAAAACTGACAAAATTGTTTGACGTTTTGCTTCCATAGGCGAAAGTCCGATCCTGCAGTTGTCTTTCAGTTATTAAATGCCAACTCTCCCGGTCGAGGTAGGAATTTCCTTCATCATGATGAACAAAGTATCCTAGACAGAGTTTTTCTTTAATGTACGTCCAATCAAATTCCCCTTTCCCGTAAAATCTTAGCATTAGACTTGCCTCTTGTATGTCTTGTTTTTACGCATTATCTTTGAGGGTCTTGATATTTTAAATAGTTCTTTGTTAATTACAATGAGTTATTTTCACTAAATTTAAATATACTTTTCAGATAAACAGAAGTAGGCCTATGTGCTTCCTTGTTAAACTTAATTCTGAATTAGCAAAGAGTAGTGTTTTTCTTGGAGACATAGTTACTGCATTGTATACCTGCAGTGTTTTCTTGTTACTGTGGGATTATTTTTCGTTTATTGTATATCATAGTTTGCTAGAGTTTCTTGGTTTTAAAGCTCCGTGATCTAATATAACCATAAGCTTTCCCGAAATGTATAATGTTCAAGTAATCATTTTTTTCTTCCATCAGCTCCAACCCCGGACATTTACACAGAAATACCAGACCGTGAAGGCCATACTAATGCTGCAGGGGATCAAGCAAACAGCACCCGCACAAAAGACGTGTCATTCGACGACTACGACATTGCTTTCATAAACACTAAACAGCCGTCTGGTCTCTCAAACACATATCAGGACCTCAAAGAGGCTACAAGTTGTGGAGATGCGCCCAGTGAAGCTAGTGACGGATCACCAAAAATGAAGAAAGTCGGCATAGAGATTCGCCTAGGACCAAACGGGGCTGTGTTCTCGAAAACATGCGACGCAGAGAAGAGTAAGGAGGTAGTTTCGCCATATCAGAACGTACCCGGGTTGGATACAGTCGTCAAGGCGCCAGAGGTATTCGACACCATGGGTGGAAATATCCCCACAGATCCAGACGATGAGGCATACAATATGATCATCATAGGACCGACCACAGAACAAGGCCCATACGACAAACTGGACAGACAGCGTGGTGTATCCCACCTTACTAGAGACGATCAGTTGGACACGCCTATACCAGCAGCTCCTGGTTATTCGACACTTGGTCCTGAGAGTCACCTTGGTTACGATAAGCTTGAACGACACGAAGCCCACGGTGTCGATTCTGAGAGAAAAACTGGTATCGTTGGACTGAATACATACGATGAATTGGGTGCACAGGGTCGATCAACGGACTATGACAAGCTGGCTCGACGATGCTCCATTGAACATGGCTTGAATGATTCAGGAAATAGAAATGGAACTCTCAACGGCATACCGAACGGTAACTTAGGCACGAACCAGTATGACGCCATTGAAATGAAGAAACCGGCAGACGGGGAAATTTACGAGAACCTCCCAAAGAAGAATGTCCCTGAAGGACTTACTCTGAAAATGCCAGCTTCGGGCTTGGAGAATCACGAACAAGCTTTAAATACCGATCATAACCTTTCAGCATTTTCACCTCCGGTCGTGCGTCCTGTCTACGATGTTCTGCCAGGAACACCTCGCATGCCTAGTGCACAGGTTTACGACATCTTGCCTAAATCACCCGAGCAGAAAGTTGCCACTCCCGTGTATGATACGCCCCCTGCTGTTCAAAAAATGATGCAGCGGGCCAGCGTTGAAGAACCGACGTCCCCCTTGGTTGGGCTCAGACCTGTTTACGATACGCCCCCAGTCAGGTATGGTAACACCTGCCCTCTACAGTTTGAAGAAACTTGTCCATTGTATGAGAACACGCCCACAGGTGGTAATTAAGAGTTTTCTTTACCACTTGTGCAGTGTTCCTAAATGTTGCAATAAATGTTTCTAGAGTGGAAACAGTCTAGACAATCGGTAGATGAGCAATGTACAACTCCTGTCATTGTCTTTATTGTTTGCTTCGGTTCTGGAACATTTGCGATACAAACAGATCAAAGTATGCTCTTAAATTGTAAAACGAAATCCCGTGAATTTACGACAGATAATTTGGAAGCTATGAGAGCCAACGATTTTCTGTCAAATGTATGAGCAAGTAAAGGATAGGCCTAAGTCATCAGTTGTCTTACTCTTTAAGTTTGTAATTACGGTGAGTGTAAATTTTACGGGAAATTATTGTCACCCGTGGCTTCAAGGTTCTTTTTCCTAATTTAATGGAAAATGCTTTTGCAGTGTAGCTATTATATTATGGAAGCCATCTTGGGCTCTGAAATGCCAATTCCTTTTTATTTCTCGTCATTATAGTGTTATGTATTTTACCAAGCATCAACAATGTGCAAAACGCAATGTGCTTGTATTTGGCAAAAGGAAGTACAATAAGTGAACTTGACAAAGTGTCAATAATTAATGCTTTTTGTAAACGTATTTCCCGGCTCAGTTATTTTCATACTAGAAATTTTGTAGAACTGTTTACATACAGGTTATGTGAAGGTTGTTTCCTCAAATGGAACGTAAGTGCAAATCATGTAAAAAATGCGGTCGATTAGTCACGTAATCTTTAGTTTTTTACTATTTTTGGCCATTACTAGGGTTTGCTTGTGGACTAGTAAGACATATTAAAAGAAAATTTGTTCAGTTACTGGCTAAAACAGCAGCGATATATTATGGTATAAAATGGACTGTAGCATGGTTGTTGTAACACGTGTCAAGACCGTACACTACTGCATGTTTCTTCACTTGAGGTTAAAACGGGAGAATGTTACCACATTTCGGTCCTCTAATTTTTAGCTGTAGTTAGGAATATTGTATGCTATTGAAAAAGTGTTCGATTGCAGCCTTTCTAGTATTTGTAGATCGGTTGTCCAAAATATCAAGGTTAAAATTTAACTTGATGAATTAGTTCGTGTGATCTAAATATCAATCATACCGTAATCTCAGATAAATTATATAACGACCCATAATGCAGTGAACTCTCGTGACAGTGATAGGCGAAGATATCACAAGAGAATTTTATGATCGTGTGATTGAGGACATTCCTTATGGACTCACTCTTGTTGATTAACCATTTTTTAAATCACAACTCACATAGATTACCTTACTTAGTATAATAATCAATCGTTTTGTTTGTTGCTCGAGTTTTGTTTAATGCCATAATCTGCAATACTGAATAATTGAAGAGTGTAATATTTTTCACCTTATGGTGGATTTAAACTAAATTGATGCAATAGAAAGAGTTCGCAATGCAGTGTGTCGCTAAGAAACCATAACTAGACCTTTTTCTTAGTGTTCAGTGTCTGTATACATGTTGTCTAAGTATTATTTTATGCACGTGTCAATAATGACGACAATTCTCAACGTATACGGTAAAACCACTCTGCATTTTGCTGTGAGGAAAAAGGGAAGCATTCTGATTTGTCCAAATATGGCTTCCTACCTTGATTTAGTAGCGTAGCATTTAACCTTGACGCTTGGCAATATGTCAAGTTTCTTCCCTCCAGAAAAATCCTGCCAGACTAAGTAATCCGACTCTTGTTTGCCTGGAGACAGTCCATGTAATCTGCCTTTTATCATTAGGGAATGAGCAATGCGTATGACGGAAGCGTAATTGCTGGCTTTTTAGTAACAAACACCCTCGGTCCATCCGGTTTGTGTGAATCAAACACCGTGCATGGTACAAACCCAACCCGTATAAGTAAGTAAAATCACAGGTCTGTCCCAAGATTCATGCTCTGAAGTCATCGTCATTTGACAGTTGTCCAATCTGCTGTCACAGTGCCATTACAATGCATGTATACTTATTTTGGGATGTGTCACAAGAACTCCACGTGTAACCGCGGGTCATATGCTTCACCATTTTCTTGTCCTTTAAGGCAATTCTGAGCGTTTGTAGCACGTGTACTCATTTTCTCGTCAGTTTTCAAGCAAATCTCCGGATGAAAAAGGGAGAGTTCACACTAATTTTTTGTATTTTCACGTTTTGTGTCCAGTCTCAGATTGCTTATATCGCTTCATGTACTGTCGGATTTATATCAATATACATGTAAATGTATACTTTTCGTTATTTCGTTCAACTTGTCAGCTTTTTAAGACGTTTGCCTCTTTTGTTCTTGTGCTAATTATTCCAATAATACAGGGAAAAGCACTGAAGTTAATGTTTAATGATATCGAGGAGATCCTCAAATTAGGAGTGTTTTAATAAGACGTCAATGACCAACTCAGAAACTAAGTAATTAGATACTAATGAATTATTGTCTTCCATTTATCTAGGGCAACGGTATCTCCTCTTTTTGCTAGTTTTCCGTATAATGGACGGAAAGACTGAAAAACTGTGCCTGTGGAAATGTCATGATATTTTCTAAATGATCAGTTACAAAAATTCTAGAAGTTTTATAACATAATGCCAAATCAAAGTTGACTTTGAATTGCAGCGAAGACGACGGAGTCCTGTAGAATATAGACTGTATTTCGAAATAATTCAAAGCTGTTTTATCCCGAGGCTATGAAGTATACTATAACTTTTTTGGCAATATGAATTTATGTGCCATTCGAAATAAACAAAAGTAGTAACTTCTTGGTGAATTAATTTAAAAGAGCTTTGACTAATTCATACTTAAATGCTGGCGAGTATCGAAATATTTTTTAAAAAAGCTTTTAACTTTGCTGGAATTGAAATATAATGAAGCATAACATACATGTACTTGTAATTGTATTTAATCCATCAGTTACAAATCTAACCTTTAAATAATTAGAAATAGTGGCATAAGTGTCTATTTTTGTTGAGTCCGGATTAAACGCTGATATTACAACTGCGCTGACGTATTTTTACATTTTTTTAGTTGCTGACATTTGTTGCGAAGTATTTTTGTTCTCTCTCGGCACCCTTAATATTACATCAGTTTCAAGAATGTATGGAAATCAGCGAATCAAACCTTCGTAGAAAATATTACTGACGTGGAAAGCTGCGCCAAAGGATGCTCGGGCAAGAAACCATGTTCCGTAAAGGAGTTCTTTCATGTTAATTAAACAGTGTGGAAGGCTTAATGAGTTTTTCTCATATACGCGAAGCAGAAGAGACAGTTTTTGCCATACGCATAAATTGATACATTTCTGCTTAAAGTTAAGAACGTGTTCAGGTTAATTGACGGCCATAATGCTTGCGGATAAGTGCATCCCTTTTCTGATATAATGACGAAACGCTCTGGACGGATATTAGAACCCGACAGCTTGTCATCACCATGTTGAAACCCTAAACTTAGGTAAATAAAACCAAAGTTTAAAAAAAAACGCCGACCGAGGAACGTGAATGTTCTGTGTCATATTGACTTTAATCGGGAAGTAGGTTGAGTGGTGTCTCTTGATTGTAAGCTAACCGTGTACTAAAGGTTGGTCTCTCACAAACTGGAACCCAGAACAATCAACTTTATCAGGATCTTCGCTGGTTTCCGTTTCCTGTTTGTGTCATTCAGTGGGTTTTCACTGCCAATTGTTTTATTCATGACTTTAACTGCTCTGTTCCAAGATTACAAAACTACATCTCTAGCATAACAGAACTGTTGATAGGATAGGATAGGAATTTCCATCAAAGAATTTCTGCAAGTTGACAATCGTAAGTTACTGGAAAAAATAATAAAAGTGCACCTGATTTAATAAAAGACAAAATGCTTGAAGAACTTTAGAACACGATGAAATTTCATATCGTTCAGTTTAGCAAGATTAGATCGGATTTCATAGACCATCTAGAAATCGTAATCCAGATTATATTGTTGGTGGAAAACGTATTATTGAATTTGTTGCGAATATTTTGTTTATTTTATTTTCCCTAAAAACATGGAGTGAACACTGCTTAAACTTTTCTTGGAAGCCACGTGGCCCAACAATTCAGCAAAATATAACATGTGACCACCAGATTAAGATCAAATTATGCAAATGTCATTGTATAGTTGTAAGCTAGAAAGACTCACATCACTTTACAATCCATCTTTGACCTACGGTTAGCCTACATGAAACAGAAATGGGTACAAATCAGTGTTTAAGCCAGATTAACGTTGTGACGAGGGCGCTATATAGTTCAAATGTTGCTCCACGCTGCTCCAGAATTTGCTAAGCCAATTCAAAGTGAGGTCGCCATCTAAAATGATATGGTTAGCTTTTCGAGTATGCATGGCCTTTTCATGCATGCACAGTAACAGAGCAGCCATTTATATCTTTGATTCTAGTTAGCAAGAAGTGCATGAAGTTCATTTCTCCAAGTGATTTGAATTTATTCGTAGCGTTTTAACTAAGCCAAAAGTCAGGATAGATAATGTTATCTGAAAATCTCAATTGTTTAATGCACTGTGACTCTTTGGAAGATGAGCAGAAACACTCTTTGACAATGTTCCGGATTTAATTATGAATAGTGCAAGACTCTCAGTGGAATGTTTCCACAGATTAGGACTTTGAGTGCATGCCCGAGCAGTTTTCGTCCCCTACCATGTAGTGTTTTCATTTCCTGTGTTGAAGGTGACATCATTATAATTTCCTTTGAAAACCACGTTGCCATTCATACGGAAGATTTATGTTCATATCGGTTACTGAAGTCTTTGTGGTCTGTTGAGGGCGACCGTTTTTTCTCAGAAACATGGTTGAATAGAATTATTGTTCTCTACTCTAACTTTCCTTTTCAAGCTGAACATTGCTGGTATTGATCAATGAATGCTATTTGCGTCAATGCAAATTTCAGCTCCAATACATGCCCTCGTAAAAACACAAAGATGAAGACTTTGCTATCCATATCATCTACCCAGTAGTGAGTCATCTTATTCATGAATATGTATGTTTTGATCAGAACAGTTTTGTAGCTGAACAACAAAGGGTAACCAGTATGATGGTCATTGATGCATGTAGTGACCAAGCATGACCTAACAATTGCGTGTTTGTTGTATACTAAGGCCTACCATTTTCAGCATACACCAAGGACGGGAATTAGGCGTTTGGTTCTAAACAGAACTGAAAATTCGGAAATACTTTTGAACCTCTGACTCTGCGCCTGTTCTCGAATCAGTGGTGTTAGTAGAGTGAACTTGAAATTTACCCGTGGAATACGACGACTGTTACGACTAGACAAAATGCTTCAGTTGTGCAACGTGGACCACTGTACGTTATTTCGATGTTCTACTGAAATGACTGCTTTGATGTTGGGTTCATAACATCCTCAAAATTGAATTCGAGGAAGTGGATAGCCAGAAGGGAACAAAGATAAAGCAGAATTCATTCACTTCAGCGGATGACATGCTTCCTCTTTGAAATGCCCATAACATCTTTTACCATTGTCAACATGGCTGTTCACGCTTGTCACACAAGAAGGGACGTTTTACATCACATTGCCACTGCTTTACTCTTGGCACATGGAACTCTTTGCTTATCTGAATCAGAGATATTGTCGTCAGATCATGAACAAGTTGAAGCAGCATGGATTTTCGTCAATCCGTTTGGTCTAATCCACGATGAAGTAAACGTGTGTGCTAAAATAAGGTGGGTATTTGTTCATGTAGGTTTGAGATAGCAGTTGCCCGGGGGGAGTGGGGGAAAGGGAATGGATAGGTAGGTGGGGATAAAAACTCGACCATTTGCTCACCTGTGAAATTGAATGCTTGATTTAGGTTTCACAGGTTTCATAAGGATTATGTTGAAAGTCAGGCCTATTTTGTTCATTCACTATAAAATCCCAGACATTAAGAAACTCAATAGATGGGTGGAAAAGGGGGTACCTGAGTGTCCGACAATTTTGACTGGTAACCCATGGGTTTACAAACTATGTTCTTTTATTATGAACCATTGTCAGTGACAATCACCAAGGAGTTATTTTTGTACACGTATTTAGCTTAGATTTGGCAACCAGTTACAAGACAGAAGGTGAACTGATGGACGAGTGTGACTCGTTTTACCCTTCTGCGACGTGCCATGCTCTCAGGTAAGGGCAAACAGTGGGCGTATTATGTAGTTTCTGAGCAGTTAGCCTTATTTCATATAAGGATGATTAATGCTTTATTTTAAAGTTCAATGACATGGGTACATATTATGGCATGCAAATCATAAGATTACTCTAAATGTGAATGGTTATGATAACCCATACAGGTGTTAAAAGTTTTCAGTTTTGTGTCATAGGTCAGGCGTTATCTCTGCTCCTGATTTGTACCTGAGGGTGAAGAGTTACGGATGTTGTGATGGGTTCTTGCAGGAGGGTGAATCCTGTCCAAAAGGTAAGATATTCCAATTTTACATGAAATCGGATAATATGAAATCCACAGGTGGATTGGGAACTCGGATGGCTAGAGGACTTGACTGCCACTCCTTGTCTTGGGTTTAGTCATAGAGCTAGGACCAATTTCTGTGGGTTATTGGTGTGATCCAGTTCTTCTTCCACAAATCCATTAAAGGGCTCATCACTAAAAGTTGCACAGTTTTGTTGACACTTTTTAAAGTGCGATGACCTGTCGGTTGTTATCTGCTTTAGGAATAGAAAGACTGGTTCGCTTCATTTGAGAAGCGGCTTGTTGAATATCTTTGCCACATTTTAGCTTTGAATGTTTTAAAAAATAATTAACGGTAAGCAGTAAATCACCATTCCCCTTTAGAAGTTTGATCTGGTAATTGTTATTTATCGGTGTCTTTTCATGCTTTGTTATCGTTTTCCATTTCCAAAACCTTGTGTAGTTTGTCCAGCCTTAACTTACGGCCGTAATTGTACCTTGACGTGTTACTGTCTGAACGACGGTGAGTGTAACCACACCAACGGTTCCTGTGATTGTAAGCCAGGTTGGACTGGTCAGCACTGTGAGCGGACATGTCCAGATGGCTGGTATGGAGATGATTGTGGAAATTCTTGTCCTTGCCAAAATGGCGGTTCGTGTCACCCAGTCACTGGTAAGCCAAATCATGGAACATCTGTTGTGATCTGAAGGTTCCAGAGTGTCTCAATTCGTCATAGTTCATTGAGTTATTTCGTTATTTTTATAACTCTGGAGTATTTTATTCACATTACCTTTATTTTGTTGACAGGTAGCTGCCTGTGTCCGATCGACTTTGCTGGTGATCTTTGTCAAACAAACTGCCAGGCTTCCTCTACCAATTCAAGTTGCCAGAGCGGGAGCGTTGCTTTCTGTAGTTTGTGCAGCCCGGAGATGTTGTTCTGTGACAATATCCTGGGCAGGTGTGTATGTCAAGACGGATGGCGAGGGAGGTACTGCACACATAGTTGTGATAATGCCACACAAGGATATCTCTGTCGGGAGAATTGTCAGTGTGTCAACGGAGCATCTTGTCAACCAACGGACGGGCGATGCACCTGTCTGCCTGGGTGGGTTGGGGACTACTGTGATAAACGGTGTCCATCGGGATATTTTGGTGATGATTGTCAACAGCAGTGTAACTGCCCAGAAGATGATGGTTGTGATCACGTGGGTGGCACCTGCTTCAGCTGTCCCAAGGGATGGAAGGGAAAATTGTAAGTGTTTTTTTCAGTAATTGCTTTGGAAATGCATTATGGTGGAAATGTGACTTTGTGGCCATATCAGGAGTCATATGTCTCAATCTCCGTTGTCGTGCAACGCGCTTCATGAATGGCGCCCTCTTTGTTAAAAGACTGTCATAACAATTATCATTCACAGCCATAAGTGAAAAGGATGAAAAGTATTCTCATGAACATACTGCATGAGTTGATGGAAATGTTGTAGTATTAGAAAAAAAAAATTGGTGTAACTGTTTTTCCTTGCTAATTTGTATCTTTCCCAAGATGTACATTACCATGTGAAGACAACCATTGGGGTGAAAGTTGTTCCCAAACGTGCATCTGTACAGAATCCGAGCAATGTGAGCCTATCAGTGGAACTTGTTTAGGTAAGAAAACATTATCTTTTGGCATCTTGATCGTTCCCTTTCTCTACAGTAGATTTACAGCTTTAGATCTCAAGAAGCACCGTTGTGTGCACTGGAATGCGTAGGCCTATCTGTTTAATTTATTGTGAGAGTAAAGTGTGCATGAGTTTCAAACCTGGTCAGTTTAGTTCCATTACACAAACTCGACTACTCCTATGTAATACCGTTAATAGGGGAACAAGCCCCGAAGATCCGTTGAAGGAAATGAATCCAATTTGTCTTGAAAAGAACGTCTATTCAGTAAGGTACACGACAGCATCGGGTGTTTTCAGGTTTTAATATGCTTCTATATACAAATGAATCTCACTAGTTTTGTTCATGGACTTGACAATTACCGACAATGCAATGAAGTGTGTCCATAAAATTGCTAATGTCTTCCATGCGCACGGAGATAGGCGTGACAGAGAGATCTACATCTGTGATACATGCATTTGATCGGGACGTCAGAAAACGACGTCATATATCCATGTGAATTTTCTCTAGCTTCTAAATGAACACAGTGACGCGCAGTTTCGCCTTTCGAAAGGATAATTAAACTCTCATTACATCTATAGTTCCATTGGAGTGATTGAGATTGTGGTAAGATTATTATTATTATTATTTTAAAAATTTTTGGTAAGTAAAAGCAACATTTTATCGTCTAGACTTGTTCATTATGACTGATAAAAAAACAAGATTGTTGACAGCATGTGGCGACATTTATTCGAGATGATTCGGGGTCATGATATCAGCTTCTCTGCTCTGGTTCTGTTTGCGTCTCTCTTTTGGGGTTATGCGACATGTTCCTTTGTCGTTCTCGTCGAGTCAAGTGAACATGGGAAGAGTCTCAGAAAAGACAGAAAAGAAAGGATTAAAATTTGAAATTCCGTAATCATTGTTCTTGTATTTTCGTAGAAAGTGGCATGGATTTGAGTCCTGGGGTAATCGCAGCGATTGCCGCGTCGGTCGCCTTCCTGTTGTTCGCCATTATTATCACGGCCGTGTGCATCTTGTGTAAATACAATCGTCCTAAACCAAATACGTAAGTAAACTAAAATAACTAAAATGTGAAGTTTTATTTTCTGCTTTGATGATAGAAGACGTGTTTAAAAAACCTAGAAAATTCCTGCAGTATGGTAACACAATTATGTATCCTCTTGGATTGCAAACAACGGGGCATAAAAACTCTTGATCAGCTACAGGTCTAGACAAAATGTTTAAACTTAAAATGGAAATTATCAATGAGTGCCTTTTTTTCTTTAAGTACTTTCGATAACTTTGGCACGTTGCTGGTACAAAATTTATTTGGAGCCATATACTCAATCAGGCAAAGAAGAAGTACACGTAGATATATTTTTCAGTACAACAGCGGATTCAATAAAGGAACAGGTGGATTTTGACGTCCCTCACCCATTTGACCATGCATCTGCTATTTATATCAGGTGATTATTCATAATTGCTGTCCTTACAACGTACAGACCAAGTGTGGCACTTGTATCACAAGCCAACGGAACTTCGAACCCCATGTCACGGATGTCCCTTCAGAGCAGTGTACCTCATACTAACGGTACAATAAGATACCAGGCTGGGAATGTGGATTTAGGTGAGTTCAATTCTGACAGCAAACTAGACATGATTCAAGTTACGATATATTACTGGATACGATGGCACATTCCAAAACTGGTAAATAAAATAAGCCCCTTTCCTTCCCAAGTCTGGTTTACCGTTTGACATACATGTCTTAATTCATTGCAATTGGAATTGACAATCGATACACACGTTCCTTAGTATCCTGCATAAGCACATTGAAACCTGTTTGATAAATATGTCAATACTTTACATACAAATAAATTTTTGGGAAGTTGCCATTTAACTGCATCGAATTGATAAGGATCATCCATCTTAAAGACAAAAAGTAAAAAATTCGTGTCTTTTTAGACTCTGGTTATAAACCTCAGTTATTTGAATCGGTGTTTGTCTATTCGTTTGTACCGTAGCACCAACCCCTTTGCCCCGAAATCCAGCCACTTTCACAAGAGATGTGACAGATCCTAACAACAGCTTAGGAGGGTATGAGACTATACGCAGTGATGTCGACCATGATCCCCGATTTCAACCCTCTCCCAACTCATACATCGACATCTACGATGAAGTCCAGACAGGTACGGTTGAAAACCCCACGTACTCCGGAATAGATGCTGATGGATATGAGATACCATCAGTGACGTTGGAGAGAGATGTGGAGCGACCAAGTGCCGGTGGAAACGCTAGGATGACCAACTCTAATGTGGCAAAAAGGGATGGTTTCTGATAAATGAAGCGGTGAAATCGACGCAGATAATATGGCTTGGATAGGGTAAAGCGAATGTTTACCGAAGATTATTTTTATAGTAAGTACAGCGCCCTCTTGCGTCCACAGTACTCAAATATTTCTGTGACAATCATTGCGTTGGAGAGAGAAATGCGCATGGAAAGAAAGTGTTGCTGAGCTAAGGCAGTGTGAACAAAGACCAGAAAATAACTGTGTGTGTCACTTTCAGACCGAATCCTGTTTAAACACTCCGTATTTTTGCAGCGCAAGAGTTTAGGACTTCTCTTGTTTGGTTCCACTCTTGATGCCCATCTCAAGACACAGTTCGTGTCATTTCCCATAGTTTGGTTCTAGTTTGGGCATAGCTATGGGCAGTTAGGGGGCTACTTAGGCCCGAAAAAATTAACCAATACGTGACTTCATTTATATAAATAACCTTTTAAGGTCAAACTAGCTTCAATGCAACTCATAGTCATCATACAGTTATAAAGAGCATTTTTACCTATATATTGAAAGATTCAGAAAACTTAAATCTAAAGAGCAAGATCTGCTTGTGAATAATTTCAATCCATAGTTGTCCGACACTACCAATTTTGGCTTCATTCCCTTTGTACATACATGTATATATGCTTGTTTACAAAGTCTCCCCTTCAGTATCAACACCTATCCGTCACCATCTCACCAGATTCTTGATGGTGTATCACTCACTTTTCAAATATTTACTACTCTGAATGCATGCAGATTTTACCACTTGGACGTTTTCAAAACTGTGACACCATAACAGAAAGTTAAGATCTTACAGTTGTATTGTGGAGAAAATGCGGAATGATATTGAAGGTAGTTGATATTGTAAATAACTTAATTCAAAGTACATGGGCTTGTTTTTATCTATCACGATATTAAAATATGTGTCTAAAGAGATGGTATTTACCCAGATTTTAAACATCTATGTTTTAATATTAATCTATTAGTTACTTTCAATCGTTTCAAGAATTTATTCGCCAAACGATAACGTTTGCTATACATTTATTACATACATTGTACAATGAATATCCCATTTACATATACCGGTACTTAATTTGACGCTGCTGGAATTTGAAAAGTGAAATAATATGTCATTTCATCTATTACTTACAAATGTGTTTGTTTCAGCTGATTTTGTTTGTAAGTCCAACAATCATCACCCAAATCAAAAATGAGTTTACAGTCATCGTTGCATTCATTATGTTTCTAAATTTCTTTCATTTTAATTTGAGACGTTTGTACTGTTTAGATACGCCGTGTGTCAATTTATTTGACGGAAGAATGTCTGTCACTGTTCATCACCAGCATGGTATGATCAATTCTTCTGGAGCAGACTGTTGATATGAAACGTCATTAAAAAAATTAACACATCTTCTTGGTGTGTTCCACCAACAAATATCTACACATGCAAAACTTACATGATCTGTCAACAAATTTTACATGTATTTGGTCACTTAATAAAAAAAGAAAGTTGTGTTTAGCTACAACCGCTAGCTTTGGTTGGCGCCAACTACAAGAATTTTCAACTTGTTATGAAGTGCCATAAAAGGTTAAACGGAGAAGCTACGGGAGTACTGTACCTGTGAATTCTGAAGGAGTTCCAAGTATAGAAAAAGTGGATCCAATTAATGGGAGCTTCTTGTGACTTTCTATTGGTACTGCACCAGTGACCTGACAGCATTTTGATAGCAAAAGCATGCCATTCATGGATTATTGCCAAGAATCGGGGGGGAAATGACACTGGACAGAAACGTAACAGACATGTCAGGTCCTTCGTGATCTTCATTACACATGCCACCAAGCAGGAAGAAAATGAAGTGCAGATGTGAATTTCCTGCATAACCTTGAAGTCAGATCTATGATGGAAACCTGGCAAATTTAGATTGGATCTTGATCGTGACTATACTTTTTGATAGTCAACATTAATCTGAACAATTGGTTCATCAAAGGTATAGGTCAGTTATTTTGTCATTTTAAGTGAACGCTATAAATGTTTAGATTTCTTTCTCTTAAAAGTACATTGTTGCCAGTTGTTCTAACAGCAACGACGTACTATTGTGGTAAATTCTCTACGGCTTCATTTTTTCCAGGCGGCAGCATTTTTATGTAGTGCATGCAAGACGAAGATATTGTGTATGCGGTCATGTATAGTTATCTCGTCTTGTTTGTTGTTGCGGCGTTTGAAAGCTGTGAAGGAACCATAAAACGAACTTACTTCCCCAAATCCTCTCTGGTTGGGGATAGGCATGTTTCGCATCACGACTTTCCTGTGCCACGGCAGTCATTTACGACTTCTTGAAATGTGAATAGGAAATGAAAGAACCAAGCAAGCGGAAGATTGCATTCGATGATGGTCACGCACGTCGTTTTCGAAGTCTGAATTGCCACCAAATCTCCCACTGTCTTGGCATCAAATGACAGTAGTGATGAATAAGGTTGTTTCCTGAGCACAGCATTCTAGTAAATGATCGAACATGATGATTTCCTAAAGGATGGATGACACAGGAATGGAGGATGCTTATCGATAAACTCTGTGGGGAAAACCCAATCATACACTCCATGGCACATTTATGCCAACTCAATTGTTGCCCATTTGTTTAGCAAGGAAATTACAATTTCCTATCCAAGATAACATGCAACCTCAATCTCTTAGATTCTGATAGCAACAGAGGCTAGAACTCTAGCAAGTACCCCCAGTATTAACCGCTTCGACCCTGAATTTAGGTTTGCATTCGAAGTACTTTGTGACGGCTTGGAATAGTAGAAGTCCAACTGGCTAGTGGTTATGGGCTCTGTGCTGGACCAAGAGACAGTAGAAATTTCCTGGCAATGGAGGCTCCTTTGGTAGTACTTGCGCATCGCTGTTTCACGAACGACTGTGAACGCAAGCGTTGCAGTCGCATCGCTACCAACAAAATGGGCACTCCCGACCAACATGGCTCTTTTTAGCCGATGAGGGGGCGCTCTTATTCAGGGCGGATAACCAATGCCAATCCGCCAATCCCTTCATCGATTGAAAAGAGCCATACTGGTCGGGAGAGTCCATTTTGCTGGTAGCGCCTGTACTCGAATGCAGCTCCGGTTTAGGAAATCCCTGGTCTGTTACAATTTGTTAACTTGATGAAAGCACACGCAAGTACCAATGAGATACTTGCATTTTTTTAGACCAGCTCCCTCCCAGCCGATTGAGTCTTGGATAGAATGGGATGGGATCCAGTCCATCACGCTTCTGTTTTTATTCTGCTATTCGCTGTTCTCTTGATAGACTGAAGCCACGCTACTTCTATGTGGTTTGGCTATTTTCTGTAGGCAAGTAATTCGGACGCGACTTAGCCCCTCCTTCCATCAGTTCACTCGCACGTGTTGATTTTCTGTTGTAAACAATGAGAGACAAGCCAGACCTAGCGAAGTTTAAAGGAACCAGGAAATAGAATTTTTAAAATACATTTTACCAAAACCCCTCGAAATTGCATCTTTGGGTTTCATTTAACCTTATTTTAAATCTTTGTTTTGCAGTTTTAACCCATATTTTGATGTATTTGTTTTTTTATGCTCATGCATATTTGCATATTCATGAGCAGAACCAGGCTAGATGTCATCCAAGGCGCAGAATCTCAATGTTGCCCTGATTTGTGCACAGAAAATTTCTAGAATTTTTAACCACTACTATGGCAGATTTCATTTTCTTTGGCAATTTATTGCTGTGTAAGTATATGGCAATAATCCGGCAAAAACCCTTATCAAAGAAATGTTCCCAGATAGCAAATTTGGGGTTCGCAATTCGAACATGAAAACATACAACTTGGGCTGGATTCACATCAAAGCAAACTTGTCCAGAAGTGCTTGTCAATTTTCCAATGTTTGAAAAAGTGCACCGTTAAGTTCACGTAACTCAAAAAAGATGTCAAACAGTCTTCATACATGGAAGAAGAGTACAGAGATACACAAAAAGGGATTCTAAGAAAAAATCATTTCTTGGATCCTTTAAGTGAGCCACTTGTAATCTCCCCGTGCTTGCATCGCACTTGCACCGATGTTTATTCCTTATCTGGAACTCAAAAGGAACCTTGGCAGTACCCTTGTGTCTCCTTGATGGCCTGGCATTGACCTCATTAGCTCATCCTGCACGGGAGACACCTGAAGCTATCTGTTTCCTCCCTTCCTAATACTATAATTCATATTCCTGCAGACGTTGTCTTCTTAGTGCTTGAAAAGCAGTGCCCAGGTCATGTTTATAAGTGCTGTGGATGGCGGGGGGTCATATGGTAAAGAAAGGGGAAATGGCTGTCATGTCAGCTGCCGACTTACCTTCAGTTGCCATGCACCAACTTACCCAGTCTGTCATATTCCATCTATATCTGAGCTCGTATTCTAACGAAATGTGTGGGGTTGGTTTCTATCAATCCTTGCCCCAAAATGGCGCAACCTTCTGTCAAGCCGATTCCGCTCACGTGTATTTTAGGGTCGGATGGCGGCAAACGATCGGGTAATTTGTTGGTTATTGATAGTAAAGATAGTGAAATGGCTCATAGAAAACGTGTAAACAAGGAAGGACCGGCAACTCCCACAAGGAAACTGGAATGTCAAACGGAAAAACCCACAAACCCTCCTAGTATATCATGCGTGTGGAAAATAGGGGCCTTCTGCTTAAATCTGCACAAAAAAGCCCTTCGACCATGGTTCAACGGATGTTAAAACTCTCTAGAGAAAACGCTTACATAGGCCTATAAGAAAAAAAATCAATGAAACTTTAATTTACACAGGAGTACATATAAATTCTGCCGTCAGGTGTTGCAAGCACATTATCCAGATTCCCCTTTGCGCCGTCCAATCATATTTCTTTATTTTTAAACCAAACCCATGTTAATTAAAAACTATGCAATAAAAAAAGGTTTATCTTTGCTTAATTTCAGACTGTTGTATGGAATGGTTCATTTGTTCATATTGTTTGTTAAAAAGTAAAGAAACAGTTCCCCCAGCAATAATCAAGATGCACAGGTTTCCCCATTGTTATCATCTGAACTCTAAAACCATATTGTCATGAAATCTTTTCTTAGAAACACAATTTTTAAGACCGTCTTTAGGGATTATTCATTTTTTTTAGTTTCTAACTCAATGGTTTAGTAATTATCAGCTGATGACACCCTCCGATCTTGAACCGTCATAATCCATTCATCCGCTCTAATCCTCCATATAACGTACGGTAATTAGTGGGATTATGGAAGAGGATAGAAACCAGTTAGAATGTGGCTGATCTGTTAGCTGTAGCTTGAAGCGGCCAAGATACGTTACTTATATACCGATAGGCTCTGCTAGGTTCCACCTCAGTAATTGGTCAGTTTTTATTCCTGGGTGACTTTCATTATACATAAAGCGCCTCGCTGTTAATTCTCGGCCAAGCCTTGGGAGAGCTACACATGTTGAAATTTTTCATGTAACCTTGTGGGGCCTTTGTGAAAGGCAAAGCTACATTTTGGGGCTTTTCGCAAGCTTTTTGAATGAAGGGAAATAAAATCGACCCAAAATTCTCCCTCCAGTTTTTACAAACCTTAACCCCTAGAGTGTATGTAAAATCAAAATTGGAAGATTGAGTAGTGGTAGGGTTGAAAACGTCTTTTGGGAATGGCCCCTATTGGACATGTACATATCTTAAATAGTCAGCTTGAGACTTACTCCTGATTTCGATGTGCTGGGTCACATGTATGTTTTGCCTATGTGTCACTTTGGACTGGAGTTTGTATGGTCATTTGAATATAAAAAATTTAAAGGTATAAATCGGGGGCCCGAATATTCTCATATTGTATGTCATTATTTAGTGTACGGTATTCGACAAATAGGGGACACAAAAGGTAACTGCATTATGAGCTGAAACTCATAGCTCGTGTTTCTTTGTTACGAGGTCTGAACGTTCACTGCGTCGATTTCATGAATTCACGTATAGGACGGACCTTGAATTTGCAGGTGGTGCCCAAGGTGATGGAATAACACCTCGATGGGATATGATGGGGCGCACTCACGGCATTATTTTTGTGACGGTACGTTCTCGCTTAGTCACAGCGGGCTGTACTCAGTAACTATCGTAGAGATTCCACGGTAAATCAAAAGGAAATCCTGGTTGGAGAGTGCTCTTTGGAGATATACGTTTGGATTAAAGATGTCTCGTCAATTCAAACATAGAGCACTGACCACTCCATGACACAGGTCAACCTTGTTGGATTTTCTTATTTCCCAGTCCGGAGTCCATATAATACCGCTCGGGCAAGTGTTGGTGCTTCCAAAGTTCAAGACCAAAACTGACTTTAGATTAATTCATAATTTTTTGTCAAATACATTTGAAAATCATATCCCCAACTACATGTACATGTAGTTTTGGGAGGTAATATTTGAAATAATGGCTTTCATTGTCAATCGCATTTCACTCATTGTTCTTTTTTATGCTTCTTTGCATTGAGGTGACATCTGTCTTTTTCGAGCCGCTGTCTGCACAAGTTCACTCAATTTGTAATTCTGTGGGCTTCGATGAAACCGTTTATAAAACAAGAACTCGTTATTATTCGAGTCATAGACAAAACGGGGATAGTGGTTCATCCCTCTGAAACGACATGTCTCATTTTATCGGTGTATGATCCGAAAGGCTCTGCTCAAAATTTTGCAGTATACTCCAAGCTCATAGTCTTCCTAATGATTTCATCATCATCGTCGCTTACTGCGACGCGTGGATACAACTCATAAACGCGATCCTTCCGGAACCTCTGCTAAGTCATGCGAGTAAAGGATGGGGCGCCCTCAGTGTTTATTTCCAAAAGTTGTCATTAACCTTGATAATGTTGATGGTTATTGGTGGAAGCTCTATGCAAGTTTAAGTTTTGGATAGGAATTGAGGCGTGTATGTGGTTGTTGCCACATATCTCAAACCTGAACTTGTTTAATACCCCAGCATGGCAGGTAGCCTGTGTGGGACAATTAATGTCATCTATTAGGACTGTTTCCTTACTTTGATTCCATCATAAGCCCTTTATCAAGGTTAGTTATTAGTCGATAGTTTGACATTTTTTTCCAACACCCTAAAGGATTGAAATGCCAGCTTAGGTTTTATGGTAACATTTAAAACCATCATCGTAATCATCTTTTCCTCATCACCACCATGTCATCGCCACCTTCAGCATAATCACCATTATCATTCCAGTATACTGTTATCGCTGGCTAATTATCCCTGAACAAATTAACAAAATTTATGTTGAATTTCAACTGTATTGAAGAGACGATATACATGTAGTTGAAAAGTTACGTACACCGATAACCAGTTATTGTTCGTGTCGTTGTAATTGGTGTTGTTACAATGTGCAGTAATGGTTTTAAATTAAGGCGATTCTCAGATATCATGGATGTATAGACATGTCTGGAATACACGAAGTAGTTGGTGAGGTCAGACGGAATCGGAACAATTTTATTGCCCCCTTTGGACTGTTACAACCCCTTCATCATCTTCCCGTGTGTGCCTGGCCTGCATTGTTCTTTGAACTCAGAGTCTGCTTTGCAGGAGCGTGACGAGCCACATGGTTATATACACCCGCGGAAGACGCGACGGATCCCCCATAGACATCAGGCAAGGTCCGAGCTACAACAATTCACAAATTAGTTGACAAATTGGGCATATGTTTCACCTCACCTTTATTAGGTGTCTGCTCTCGGCAAACATTTATCCTTGGACAGTATTTTTTTGGAATTTTAAGGTCGAATCGTCCTGTCTCTGGCCGTTTTGCTTTCATAGCTCCATGAAATGTTTGAATTCCTTGCGTCATTGCCTAGAGAGCTATAGTGGAGGAACGAGAGAACTACAGTAACGAAAGATTTATTGTTGATATTTTTTGAGTGGAATGCATGCATGAATTGTGTACAGAGGTCAACTTGAAAATAACTGTTCCTCAAAGTATCTATGAATATTCTTGACTAATATCAATCAACGAAGGAGGAAATAAGCCCTAACGATGCGTAACAAGTTTTATTTTTGTGTATCTCTGTTTAAGTCCCAAATATTGAAAACAGGCCAGCAGCACATTTAAAACAAAGGCTTGTAGATCATCAACTATTGGAAAATGATCTAGTGACGAGCCTTGTAATGCGATTGGTGAAGAACACACAATGACAGGAAATCAAGACAAATTATGTGTCGCCAATCGAGTATTTCCGTGATGATAAAACCTCTTCAAGAACGAGTGTATCATGAATAATGACACTCATCATTTCCAGTTCACTTAAGGTGGAATCATACCAACTTGATTAGACAACAGTCTGGTAATGTTAAAGCTCATCTCCTTCCTAACAAATGCAATAATAAAATAGGAAACCCAAACAGACTTGATTATATACTTGCTCACAAGTATATAAGTCACAAGTATGAAGCTCTGTCCTCAAGCGAGAGTTGAGTAACATGCATGAGAAGCACACAGTCCAGTAGGCCTACTGAACGAAAGGTTTTCAGATTTTCTAGTTTGTCCATATCACCGTTTCAACCAACGTGTATCATCGTCTGATCTGTCTTGCGATGATACTTTGAAGGTAATGTAGCGATTACTTCACTTAAAGACTCCAATGTACGAAGAGAATAGCAGGAAAAGAGAACAAGAAGTGAATGAATACATAACTTTGCTTCCAGGTTAGCGATTAAAAGTCATGATGATGTTTCCCTTTAACGACTAAAGCATTTGGTTCAATGTCACCTTCACTGCAGTTGTATGAATTTTCAAGTTGAGAGTTCTAACGTTAAATACAAGTGACATTGAAAAGGAAAGCAGAGTGATCGGGTGTTTCCCTCGCGATGGGGAGACATAAATATCCTTTAGCGGATGACTTCCGCTAAAACATCCGACCTTCCTGGACACATGTTTAGGTGGGCTTTCTTCTAAGCTCTCAAAGCTAATCCCAACATTGACCTTTGACAAAGGAAAATAAAATACTAGTCAAAAACGGCCGCTTAAAATCATTGTCCAGTCAAGATGGGAAATCAAAGAATAAGCAGAGAAATCTGGTACAAAAGAATATTTCAGCACCTCACAATGGCAATGCTCTTATAATAATAATAATGATGCCTTCTTAAAAAGCGCCTTACATTATAAACCAATCTCTGAGCTCCTTACAATGGGATAAAAATTACAAAAAATGGAAGTTGATGTTAGTGAATTACATAAAAATTCTACAAACGGTTACATATAGTTGTAATCAATTATAAAAAGCATTAAAAGTTATACATTATCCCAGTCACAAAGACCAGGACTTTTGCTAGGATTTCTCCGGCAAGCCCCTTTTTTCATCAGCTACAAATTAACAATGGGAGGGGTCAGTTTTTGTCGATTTTTCCGGCAAATTGGCAATTTTAATCTCCGAAATGTTCATTTCGGGGGAGGGGGGAAACGACCCCCTTGCCCCCTCTCGCGACGCCCACGCTTATAGGGCTTGCAAATGATCAAATAAAGTCCCTTGACTTAACTGGCTGGTGTATGAAGGATTGAAGCATAACGGCACCTGTTCGTCAACCTCTTTTATGTCTGACATCCTAGTAACTTGTGTCCCAGGCAGATAACCACATCCACAAATTAACTGCTTGTCCGCGATTTCGCTGATAATTTCCCGCAGACACATTCAATCTGGATGAGTAATTGCAACATTAATTTCCTCCGATGATTTCCTCAGTCCTCTCGAATTAAATGCAACTGATAAAAACTGATTCGAGTGGTAGTTTTCATATGATAATGTCACCTGTATATCTCAACTAAAAACTCTCCGTTGTGTAGTTTTTAAAAAAGTGTCTCAAGAGTAGGCCTACCCAAGTCTCGCACTTTTAGAGCCGCATTGCAATTATCCAACCGTTGATCAATTCACAAGCTAACAGAAAATTCTCCTCATCAAAAAAATAAGGAAATGGCGAAATCAAGTAACTTCACTCCAGTTTCTCTGTTGCCTTCATGTGCTTGTGGATACACGAAAACCACAATCAAAGAAAAAGAACGAGAACTCATCTGTTTGCAACAGACCATTTCGGGCTATTTCTTCTTTCTCCTCCATAAAGGTCAAAGTCATACGTGATTTTTGACTCAGAACTATTGGACATTCTACATCGACTCACTTGACCGTAAAATGACCACAGTGCCGCGTGGATAAACTGTATACGAAGTGCATGGGCTTTTGGCTTAATAGAACTTAAGAGATTGAAGAACACAAATCACAAGAAAAAAGAAAACGTTTTCGCAAAGTTGCGAAAAAGCCAACAATGGACAATGGCATTTAAGGTCAGTCAGTGTGCAACCAACGACTTTGTAAAAGCTCGAGGACCACTAAATTAGGTAAACATACGGCAATGGGCAGACTCTATGCATAACAGAAAATATCACACGACTGTACTTGACAGCGTGAGATTAAACTTGTTTGTGAAGGTCCACCCCATCCGGGTACAACCTGTCTTTTAACAAACTTTTCTTTTTGGTTCCTTGTTGTGCGAAGTAGTTGCCGCTGGATAACAGCCGTCCGGGATCATTATTAAACTCTTTAACAAAAACAAAACACGAGAACACCGGTCGCTATGGTGCATCGCACTTTACTGCCGGAGCTATGTTGGCCCTTCATTTTCATTGTAATGTCTCAGATGCATGCCAAAAGGATGACTCTTATACAATGTTTATGAGCGCCTAGACACTGATAATAAATTAGTTGCGACGGGTCACTTGGCTTGAGAAAATAAATAGACTGAAATATTGGGTCCATGAGTATACAAGCAATACTTTCTCACAGTGGCACACTTCAGCTCTGTACAACGTCCTGATATCAGTCTCAACAAAACTTGCCTGATTAAAACATGCGTTCTTTTCGTGTTCCGTCTCTGCGCACGCGTAAAGAGCGAGCCGCTCGTTTGCTGGAGTCAGATTTTGTATCCTGAGTAAAATCACAGTTTTAGCCCAATAGCTCGCCGATTCTCGAGGGGATGATTTGCTATGCCTCCTCCCCCTTCGTGCCTCATAATCCCTACGGGCAAGGCCCAGTGATTGAGTGAACTGCCCCACGGGTAGCCCACACAAGCCCTCTACGGAAGGATGTAGCGAATCACTGCTGACTGTTAATTCAGCATGCCCATGTGTTCAGCTGGATCACTCGCTCAGCGTTACGAACTGTTGCATACACTGTTCTGCACATTGCTCATTCGGCCACATGCAAAGCGGAGTGTATCACGTCAGCGTAGGGGAGACGCTTAGCGGGACGAGGTAACTTCACTGTACGGGGAATATTGTCGAGGACACGGCAGACCCATTCAGTGGTGCTCCCTGATGGCAGATATGATTTTGTCAACATTGTATGGTGTTACTTTGACTTTCTTGGTGGTCTTGGTGTCATCTGTTTGCAGTGACCCGAATCCTGAAGGAAGGAACGTTTGCTCTTACACGTGAGTAGCTCATGTGTTTAAACTCGTATCATATCCGCCAACACATTTATGACATTGTTTGTTGTTTTAAAATTAGGACTCAGCATCGTCAGATCGTCAACTTTACTTGTTATTGGAGTAATTAAAAAAGTGACAAAAGTGAACAGGAGTAGTGGATTAATGTTTGTTTCCTTGAACATGCTGAAAAAGGTTCAAATATACTATGCTAATCTAATTTTGAAGGTGTAAACTTTGCCCTTCATTGACCCCCAAATATGCCAAATTGCTTGCGCATGTACATGTATACGCTGAGAATATGCTTATGGGTAATTATTTTACCGGTTATCAATTCAGACGTCTGCAGTAATTTAATTCCCCCGCATTCTACGAGTTTTTAAAAAACCTTGCTGTATTTTGTAAAACGAACAGCAAACCTATAAAGCCAGGGGTGCGACGAAAGCAGAAATTGGAAGACAGTGTACCCATTCCGTTTGTTTTGGATGTGACGTATAAAGGATGGAACTGGGAGTATTTTCCCAAACTCTGAAGACACTGACCGAAAAGTTAGATTGAGGAAGTCAAGTTCGATAGTAGGCTATGTCCTGTCCGTTAACAAGATTCTTAATTTTTACAACCGTAAAATATTGTCCTCATTTCAGTGGGCTCCTTTTAATTTGGGCAAAATATGCAGAACGAGTATGTCTGCATGTAATCTCATTGTAGATTAGTAAAGGAAAACAGAAAATATCAAACATTTTCATTCCATTGACATGATTGACAAAAATACAGAGAAAACGTGTACATGTATAAAGTTGAATAATCAAAGTTTTTTGGTCAAGGTCAGAGAAAATTAGTCAGCTGTGTGGCAACTGTAGATGGTCCATTCTCAGTGTCTAGTAAGGGGATAAATTATATTTCACTCTGAACGTCTCGATGGTAGTCGAAGTTTGACGTCAGACTTAACTCAAGACTTTAGGATTGTTGCATTCTGAAGGAGTTCATTTAGACTGCGATACAAGAGGGAATTCCGCACCGTATTTAGTCACTAAAGCGACAACGTTTATCACAAAAGCCGTTTTAGCATTTTTTAATGCAGTAAGCAGCCTGTATCTCTCCACGTTACCTTGACCTATACTCTACTTAGTTAAACTTTTGCTTTGGTTTTGATATCAAGCAGAACTTGTACCATGGAGGAAGGAACTCTTTCCTCCAGCCTTGTACTTATGTACTGTATCTGAGCGTCGGGGAAATTCCTTCAAACGACCGAAGATTGAAGTACCACAACGGAATCAACAGCTCACATACGGCAACACTTTGTGTCCTGTTTTATTTCTCCACGCTAACCCAGTTTAGGAAAAACAGTTTCAGTGATGAGGGTATGACTGTTATTACGCGATTACGTAACACAAATATGCTATCAATGTGCGTCTGCATGTACAATACCTACTTCAGTCACTTACGGGGCTTTGCTCTCGCACTGCGAACAACATGGTTGAGGTACATGTACATGTATGTACTCACGTTCTTCCGATCGCTCTGTTATCTTACCGCAGAAACTATTTAGACTTGTTCCAAACACAGGTATATTTGTTGTTTTTTAAGTTCTGTATCCCACCTGTTTTGTGGATGCGTAGGCAGAAAATGGAGGAAGGAACCTTCACAAACGCCAGAAATAAACACTGTTGACTTCCACATGTGGGTCTTGCATCAGAGAATCCTTTGATCCTGAGTTGGATAACAAAATGTCCGGCTTCAATGGGAACTTTTAAAAGATTTTATCGCTATACCTTGGTGTAAATGATTTTGTTGTTTCAAAGGTTAAGGCATTGTATTTCTATTTATCATACTATATTCTACCTCTATGTTGTCTGATGCTAGCACACATTTTCCTCACCGTAGAGGAGCGTAATTAATTGCAAATGCATTAACCATTTTGCAAATTTGGAACGACACTTTATCCTGATGGTTTGAGAAAAACAATGCTGTTGCTAATTTCAAAGTGTTTTATAAAAGTCTTTAGGCCTAAAACGTCAGTTGTCAATCAACTAGTAACTTGCTGACATACATTGTAATTAGTAAGTTAATACGGCAGTGTTTTAGTTCCTCCAAAAAGGGAGCTTGTAATCTAGGGCGTGAAGGAGACTAGTTGAGATTAAAACCCAATTTGTAGATCAACCTGCATTAATCTTGTCCGGAATTGCTATTAAAATATTAGGTCCTAGCTCTGGTAGGACTTGATGATAGGTAGGTATGACGTTAACATCTTGTGAACGAGTGATTTCTTCTTTTCGTAACTGTTCAGACTCTCCCTTGCTATGATTTTAACAGTCATTATTCGACTCTAGTCAAAAAGTTCATTTTAATTACTAGTGTACATATTCCACGTTGTGTAAGCTGATTCGTAACATAGAAGTATTCCTTGTGGATGGGAGAGGGGAGGGGTGGAGGAGATTTTCAAAGCATTAAGGCGTGTGTAATGACTGGAGTCAAACTGCCGTTTATGATTTCCTCCATAGCTATAAAGTGACTGAATTCTAGTGAGTTATTTCAGCTCTTATTAGATCATATTATTGCGCAGAATCTTCGATAATAGCTGTTTACACGTGCACTTTATCACATCGATAAAAAAAATTAATACATGTATAGGGGCCTATGAGTAATGAAGATTGCAAAAGTCGGCCCCGTATTTTACAAATTTTTGCAGACCTACAGTGAGTATGGGAAGTAGAAGTTACTACATGTAACTACTCATTGTAGTTTAATGTTGTATTTTATTGTTTTTGTTTTGTTTTTTAGCAGAGCAAGGACCACTTAATTTCCACCATGTATATTATTTCATATCAATAATAAACTAATAAACTAAACTAAACTAAACTAATAATAATAAGCGAATAAACTATGTAATGTAAATCTAACAAAAAAGGAGAGATGAACTTTGACTTTGTGGATTTTAATGTTCTGTTTCAAAAGGGAAATGGAAGTAAAATGCCTAACGGAATATAAAGCTTGCCTGTATTAACCTCGGCCACCATGTCACGCCAAATTAGTGAAACACAAGTGAGACAAATTTTAATTTATAGACCTTAACAACAAGAATGAAATAGTGAAGTATATTAGGGATAACGGTTAATGCTCTTCAATAATTCAACCAATTAGCAAGGGTTCGAATTTCCTTGAAGATTGTCAGAATTATACTCATCCTTATTATGTGTTCGGCGTTACACCTTCGTAAAACGTAAAATGTTCACACGTACGCCAACAAAAACGGCTGAAGGCTTTTGAGCTGGCCACATTGACGGTGCTTTGTCAATCACGGTACATTGGAATGCCTTCACGCTATGAACTTCAATATCTGAAGTCGACCACTAACCATCTCCATGTTGAATTACCGGAGAAGGTTGGGCTTTTCCCGGGCTGTAAAGTTCCCGAAGGGCCTACTTTCTGCCTCAAGGCATTTCGGATGACACCTTTTCCCTTCAACTTCACCAGGATGTCCTCTCCAATTGGCGTCATGTGATGGGGAGGATACGGCTAAGGGCTACTGGGACTGAGACTCCAAACTCTGGAAACTAACAAACGGTGTGGCTGCTTGCTGATAACGACACAAACATAATGTCCACTTGGCTATTGTTTTAGAATTATTGATGGAAATTATTCTTGACAGTGAGTAAAGTCCCACAGGCTTGCGGGCTACGTACAGATCAGTGTCCACATGTCAAGTAATTTGTCTCACCATGCATGATAAATGAAAAACATCCGTGTTGCAATTCCTTCTGCTGCTGTGGATAGTCAGCCGAGGACACGAATGTGCTGTTCGTATAATATATATTTGCTACAAGATTACCCATCTCTTAGTCATGTCAGTATGAAATAAACTACATCCTGAATTCTAGAATTAGCATTGTCATTTTTAAATTAGAAAGGTGCACTGTATGCCGTTTTACGTGAACGTAGTGTGTGAATGACTTTGAGTCCCCACTTCGTCGGTTCCTGGCAGGGCAAAGTTGGTTGTTTTGTGCATGGTGCTCTTAACAGGAGCATTAACAGTGGACTAAGTGCTGGTCTGCCTAAGGAAGGATGGAATATTCAATGAATCAGTTCTAGTTGAATCAAAGATTTATGGTTTGTACAAGCCTCAGATCGAGTACAATATGCCGAGACAAAAGACGCACGCTATAATACTGGAATAAACGTGTCAGGAACTTATAGGATGAAACAGCTAAGAGGTTCGTGTTGTCAAGTGCATGCGATTTAAATGTCGGTATTGTCACAGACAAGTATAGAAGTTTTTCGTGATCTGGAATACTGACAGTTTATGAAATTAGAGGAAGTTGTCCATAAATCAGTTAATTTATGTAATGAGCATTCTCCTAGCCGTGAATAGATCATTTTGTTAGTAAACACACTTCTTTTTCTAATTTTAATTTCAATGTTTTCAATTTCTTGTAAAAATATCTGAGATAAAGGTACTCTCTGCCGCATACTTATCCGGTGCTATCTATACAGAAATACTGCCTTTGTGATATTTCTCCACTTTCTCTGAATTTAAAGTTTTTCTTTTAATGAGAGTAAACCAAATGGTTGTATGTCAGTTTCTTTACACTGTAGAGAAACACGACCTGTGTTCTCCAGTACTGATGATCCATTCATTATGTGTTTAATGTTCACCCTTATTTACATAGAAGTGACTACTTTGGGGAGCATACATTTTGGGAGGGGAACGTAGGGGCCTGGGAACATAAGTGGACCCATAAGACTTAAAGGTTTTCATGGTGAAAGAACTATATGAGTAAAACGATTGTGGTTACACCATGGATCAATCTCTTTCTGGAGTGTGTGTGGTTCTGAGAAGAACCGGGGAATAACTCGACGTTTCGAACAGTGTACTCTGTCCGCCTTCAGAATACTCAAGAAAGAGATTTATGCATGGTGTAACCGCAATCGTTTTACTCACAAGGTAGACTCCTTTAATACAGCGCTGGTCTCAGAGATGTTGTGACAGTCTAGACAGAAATCAGACACGAATCAGTCTCAGTAACCCCACAAAGGAATTAGCTTGGTATTAGGGTTCATCCATGACTTTAAAACGTTGATCCGTCAGATATCTTTGCGTGGACCACTGACCTTTATACCCCACGCGTCCGGGCCTGGTGCCAAATGCTCATACATGGTTCCGGTCTTTCAGTTGACCTCATCCGCAAAAACCAAATAGGATTGAATAGAGACTTGACAACATCTATGTCATTCGCTAGTAGAAAAAGAAACTGTTGAATAACTTCGATTGTAATTTGTAAGGAACATAACGCAAGTATTAGGTATACAACGGCGATTTATACACGAAATATGGTTTGGTAAAACAAACGGAACCGTAGATTGGGGGCAGCCTGCTTAGGATGTCTGAAATTTGGTTGGAAATCAAGGTAATTGAATACTGATGACGTTATCCGCGGGTACTCGGCAAAACTCCACCAACCTCAATTCTTTGGTTTACCACAAAGTTGGTCTTCTGTCTGCTGGCTATAGGTTTCTCTGAGTGGTTTGTGTTCCGAAGAATTTTCGATGCCGAAAAGAATCAATCAGTCAGTTTTGTCTCCTGAAATTTTCATCGAATTTGATGTACATGTATGTGTGTTACCTGTTCCTACTAAACGCTCTTTCTGCAACCGAGAAACCAAATCATTAGGGTGGCAACCAAACCCAGGGCGACTATTATGCATATGCCAACAAATCCCAAGTTTCTGAATCATCAACGACTGTATTTTGTATGAAAGCATTAGAAACTTCTTTCCTGCGAACCATAAACAGCGTCGCAAAAAATCGTGCTCCTTTCTGATAAGTGTAGGCCTTAGTTGTAAAATATGTACAACACTTGATTTGAAACTTGGGACCCTGTTGACACTTGACAACACCTGCTGACCACATTGGGTGTGGACAAAGGAAACGGTCTGCCGTGTTCATTAGCACTAAGTGTTATCACTATACCCTTGCTCGAGCAGCAAGGGAAGGGAATTAAGGTCTCGAATTTTCGGAGCTTTCCGTAGTCGATGGCATGGAACTTAACAGAAAATGGAGCAGCTGAATTGATCCACCCGAGCATCTTGGCCATCGTTTTTGTAAAGTCTGACATTATGAATATCCTCGGTATAACAGTAGGCATTGCACATGTAACTTGATTTCTGGGCTGTGATTTGGTTCCAGCTCACTTTGATTTACAGGTCAATACCTATAGTGGGAAGCCAAAACTTCCATTACATTGAGCAAGAAAATGACTTTATTTCTCATCATAAACGATTTTAGCGCTTCAGAATTTTTTTTAATATAAAGGCCACTGTCATGACCAATTTACAGGCAACTTATGTAATCTAGAGCTGCCAAGCTCTCCCAATGGTCGTTTGTAGTGCCTCATGCATAGCTAATTAGCAGCCGTCCCTTGAATGCCCAATATCAAAATTTAGGTCAGATCTCGGAATTGGTGACAATGATTATTCCTGGAAGATTTCATTCATTCAGCGAGGGGGGAAATGTCAGTTAAATCTTACTTACATGACTGATGATAGCTAGATTTACTCGTGATGTCTGCTAATGAAGGGAACACACGCAACTGTCAGGTTTAGTGATAGAGCAAGCCATTTCAGACACAGATTGACGAAAGATTTATGACGTGCTGGTAATCTGTAATTTCTTCAAGTCGTACAAATGAACCAGTTCGTTATTTTAAAAGGCAAGGCTATTCGAGAACAAAGCATACGTGTGGCGTGGGTGGAGGTGTAGTCGCGTTGATTGGACAGACCTTGCCTGTGAGTATTACTGTTCCCAAATGACCTCGGACGCGCGTCATGTGGGGGGTAGGTGCTGTTTTAAGTTGTCTCACTGTCAGGACTATGGCTTTGCTATGGTGCCCATGAAAGAACAATTTCCAATGTCTTGAAAAAATTATGGCAGCTTTGGCGTGATCAGGAGAAATTCACGACTGCAAAGTGCAATGACGCTTTATTAAATGACAGAGCTTTGCCATTGATGAATAAAGAAAAACATTAGAATGTGATGCCCACAACTTTATACAGTCACTCTGTACTCAGACTAGTTTAAATTGCATTCCAAATATTCAGAATTTATGCGAGGATGGGAATTCTTCCCTCTGAGATGTAAAAATACTCATCATAAACGCTGTTTTATGGAGATTTCTGTCGCACAAAATGCCAGTATCAAAACACGATTATAGCGTTAGAACCTTGGCAATCCACAACATGAAAGATCCGGGATGGTCTTAACAATTGGAAGTTCAAGGTTGGCAATAAAACACGAGATCTGCGCGTTACCGAACGATGTTTCAGTGGCGAATATTCCTTCAGTTGGCACGTGTATATGATATTATTTGGTTTGATTTGCAGGTCAAAAAACTTCAGATTTTAAAAAGAATTTTATTCATCCTGTGAGGCTTTTCATCATTAGGGTGACACAGTACATTACAATTTGATTAGAGCTTCGTAATGGACAGATTCTGAAAATGACCAAGATGTCGTTCTCCCCCATTACCTGACCTATTTAAGAACTTGTATATTCCATTTCCACCCTGTTTTGATGTTGACTAACAGGCAAGGCGTTCGTTTTATATCGTTATTTCGACATGTTGTAAGTCATCACCCTAATCCATTTTCTCGTCGTGCCTGGGGTGTTTCCGAGTGACCACTTGCTTGATCAGTGTTCCTTCACGATACAGTGATTAACTTGTACCTTACGTAACCTCGATGCTGGACATGGTCATTTAAATTTTAGACATTAGGCCTACACAGAGGAGATCCTTATAATGCCAATTCCCAATGGTTTCCTCAAATGGGCGGAATTTCGGATGCCGAAAAACAATGCTCCCCTAAATTAGGATGCTGGTGATTTGGATGAAATAATGCAGTAGGAAATTTCTCTGTTTTAATTAGTTTTAATTATTAACAAACATGACTGTCTGCTCATTTTGTATCAGCACACTGCATTTTTACAGCATAAAGTATTGCAAGTTACTTAACAACCCACACTCCATAATATCACATACACTGTGTCTGGTTTCCCGTAGATTCCAAAATGAAAGCGGTGTAAATGTGACGAGATATCAATGTTGTCCTGGCTGGAGACGTAAAGGACCCGACTGCACCAAACGTAAGTTCAAAACAATCACTGTTTCTAAATAAGAAAACTATCAGCGTGCATAAACAGGGTGTATGCATAAAATGCCGGAATGGGAATTTTAGTTAGTTGCTCATTGGAGAGCATATCAGTACCAATTTTTATTCAAGTTGATTATTATCCACGGATTATCTGGCAGTCCTCATCCCGATTTTCTTACGTAATTTATTAGATTTCGAGTCTCAGACCATTTCTCACTGGCAAACTATGATGCCCAGATTTTTTTTCGAGCAAAAATGACCGTGCGCGGAGATTCTCCAGACTCTTCAAGATCTCCCTCACCGGAATGTGCAATAACCTGCTGAAAGAAGAAACCTTGGTTTATCCTTTGACCCTGAAGCTATTTGTGAAGATGTACGATCATGCTTGTGGAAACTGTGTACTACACTGTAGTATTTTACACTTGACATTTGAATGGGCTTGGATTTGAATAGAGTGACCAACCAACCAGTGATTGGTGCTCCAAATGCCCATATTTTGTTGCCTCAGTGACCTCTTTAAGCTTAACGGCCGGTTCATATGATTTCTGGCGAAAGTGATATTCGCTGAAGTTGAGTTGAAATATTTGAACACACGTTATAATTTCGGGCTTTGGTTATGAGTCCTCCGCGAACGCCGGGCGTTCTATTTTGCTTCAGGAAACGACTGTGATATTGTGCAGATTTGTTGTTTGTAAGGTTAGTCATTTAGCATGATGTGAAGACTTCGGGCTCCTGTTTAAATCAAGGGTCGTCAGGCCTCAAATGACGTGGTGCTAAGGTATAGAAGAATCCACTTATAACTTTAAGTTAAACTTGATGAAGTCAATATGTGAGGTTTGCTGTCAATCATACCTAATCAATTGGAAGATCAGCGCTATGCGACGGGACTTGAGAATGGGATGTTGGATTTACAATTCCACAGGGATCTTTTAACTGACAACAAATTCGACAAGGTCTATTTAAGTCGTTTACAAGCAAAAACAAAGGGAAGAAATTAATTGTTTTTGCCTCCGAGGTAAGGTGGTCGTTTCCACTTCTCCACGATTTTCACCTAGGTTCAAACCCACTGCAGATACACTTGGGGTAGACTTGGACAGTCCCTCTGTCCGGTCTTCGTCGGGTAGAATATGAACAGGTTGGTTATTGGTCTCTCCTCCACTTTTAAGGCGAGACTGGAATGGTAAGCCTTGCGAACGCATTTTATTACATTTGAATCCAGACCTTTGAAGGGTACGAGAGAAGGCATACCTGCTCTGGGAAATATGTGTCATGCAGTTAGTTAGGTTTATTCCACTGCTAGTTAATTTTTGTTTACTGCAGGAGCTTCAAAATTCGCTTGAAATTCATAGCCAGATGATTCAATATCATTTTACGCTAAATCCGTTAGATGTGCTGCGCTGCATACGTCAGTCCCTGCCAAAAAGAACATAATAATCATCGAAAGTAAGTGATCCATGAAAAATTTTGAAACCACCGGACGGGGGACAGACAACTTCATGCACCTGTCCTAGCTTCCCGTGAGAGGGTTTATCAGTCCATCTAGTTTTCAGAGCTTGATAAAATAATGCCAGTTATTTCTGGCACCTGCCATGTGGGACATAACTTAACCTACAAAATGTCCAGCCACGTTTTTCCTGTTTCTGACGTTCAGACAATAGTTTCAGTGATACACCACCAGACAAGTGGGCTTTTTTCTCGGCATAAACGGAAAAATAAAGGAAGTTATTAAAAGCAAAGGATGGAGCCAAACCGGCAGTGACTGCTTAATGTAAAATCCAGATTTCGTTTTACCATAATGACCGTGCGCACTTATCATGAGTTCATGTTTAGATTTTCTTGCTGTGTGAGAGGGTGCAACTTCCACCCCAGACTGTCGAACATTATGCTATACCCTCGTACAGTGATATATAATGTTAACTTTTTCCCTACACTATTTGAAAACGAGCATACACCATGGCCTTTTCTAGCCAAACACGAGAGGATTTTGCTGAACATTAAATAATACACTGGAAAATTACTTTAATTCATTTCATACTGTGAGTTCCATGAGGACATTATTTAATATGTTCACCAGTTTTTATTTCAACAAAATGTAATTTGAAAGAAATGATAAGGCAAGTGCAAGCTGCTCTGAAAAGTTTTTTTTAATATTCCATTTGCCACGAATCATTTTGTTTGGAGTTCTGTGTACACACATGATTCTTAGAGTCTCGTGGGTTTACAGAAACTGTTTTGAAAGGAACCCGAGACGTTTCTGTTGCCTTAGGCTAGGCCTAAGTCTTGACTGAAAGGTCGTTGTTGCGAACGTCCCATTTTTCCTTCTGATGTTCCCTTTCCTTTCCATCTCTGACAAGATTCACTTTACTGTTCCTGAACGAACACCCTGTAGCCCTATTCTGTCCAACTTGAGGTTGACCTACGAATGTCCAAACAGACCCTTCCCAGGATAATGGGCCAGGATACATACAAACATCCATGGTTAAAAAACACAATTCTAAAAGTAGGGACCTAAATCTTCCATGTGAAGGCAGTGCTTTGGAATGTAACAGCAGGCTGTGACTCACTGCTAAGGTATACTTTGGGAGTGGTTAGGTAGGCCGTAAAATCATTCTGAGGAGGTCCATGGCCCATAGCTCTTTTTCCTTGCTTTGTTCTCTATGCTCTATGGGATGAAGGGTACATGTTACTTGAGTTAAAACACAACGTTTTGATGGGAAACCCTCCAGTGACCCTGAAATGAAACTATCCCCTTAGTTAATATTGCTCTGAGACCTCATAATTTGGTTGAAAGCTAAAGTCTAAAGGCATAGATGTTCGCCCATGTTTTGATAATCCTGGAATCCCTGTATGTATGGTGCGACTGTCGAAACTTTTATGAGTGATGATACTGATCGAATGATTTGAGCCAGATTCCCACCCTCAGTCACCCCCATATAGCTTCAGCAGGTGACCGCAGCAGTGACAGTCATCGGTTTGGAATTCAACTTGTACCCTGTTTAGATTACCCTTGTCATGTTTACAACTAAGGTGATTTGAAGCTCTGACACCACTCTCTAAATGAGTTCCGAATTGCTCGGCAGCTGCGTGATGAGGTTAAAATATCGTAAAGCCCCCCCCCCGTCTCGCGGTAGGTGGTCAAATAGCCGGGGTTCCAAATCAAAACTAAGCTTGTTTACAGCACCACGAACACAATCGCTGACGTTTTCCATCTGTCTCCGGAAGTGATGCAGGTTTCCTTCCAGAGCGGAATTAGGTTCTTGAATTTCGCTTTGCCTTTCTGTCACCAAATCTCGCAAGATCGCACTTGATGCGCACATGCAATGATCACTGTGTTGATTTGTGGCAACTCCATTACTCATCCACCCCTGAGCGGTGGGCAGCTGGATGAATTCTTTCCGTAGACTAATTAGTCATAGATCAGGTACTTATATTCTTTTTTTTTCTCGTGTAATACAAACCAAAAGGTTACGCTCGGTCGGTTAGAAGAGATCTTGCAATACCCATGATAAATTTCCCTATATTTGAGACGTGTGACAAACTCTGCAATAGGAGCGCGGGCAGAAACATTAAAGTTTTACCTCTGAGCTGAAGTTGAGTATGGCTGTGTTGGAAACTAAAAACCATCTGTCGAAGTAACAGAGTAGTAGTCTGTGATCAAAACATGGTAACTTCAAAAGGAAACCAATTTTTGTTCAAGCTGCTTCTTTAGTGCTGTTCGGGTTCCCTTGCAGTTGCACTAGCCTTTAAACGTACAATTTCCTGGCTTGTGTCCAAATTATATTACCCACGCAAACCCACTACTTCAGTTCAAAATGATGAAGCCACAAACAGGGTCCCAACTGACCCATGGACACGGAAGTCGTTTTCCAGTTCACCTGGCAGTGAACTAAAAGGGGAACGATGCAACAAATGTACGGCTTACATCTTTCAGCATTTTACAACAACAGGATGGGCTCTAGCTGGACGGGAACGATCATGCAGGACTCCTTGTCTCCACTGCCCAGGAACATCTCCAGAAGGTCATGACCTCTGGGAAGGAGAGCGGCCAATAGGTGACCCGTGATGACCCGACTTGACCGTGCTGACTTTCCGTCGTGATTAGGGCGTAGTTGTTTTGTTCACTGGCCGACTCTTGTGTTTTGGTCTAAATGTATTAAGGACTTATTTGCAAGTTTGCCGTAAATACCTTGCACACGACGTTACTGTGATGACTGTGAGGATCTCTCTGTCAAATAATTATACAATATGACAGGCATTACTGCAATAATGTATCAAAAATACTCAGCACCAGTGAGTTTCTCTGTACAATCATTATTCTTTTTATAGGGGAATCATTCTTTTTATAGGGGAATCATATGTGCTGGTACAAAAAACAATGATATCGAACGTAAGGCAACCCCTGTAAGTTTTCGATTAAGAAACGTTAACATTCTATTTACTAAAGTTCCTCCAATATGTTTTCAATTATCTACAAAGAGTAGCAGCTTCAACAGTGATGTTGCATCATTTGAGATGATGACTACCGAGGAAGTAAAGACGAACCCTTGCCCATTTTTCTCGCCCTGTTGAGGTCATTGTTACGCCAAATGAGAAATCGGAAGACGTCTAATAATTGACTCCGAACGCAACATAGATTGTGTTCCTAACTGTTTCAAGATGGAGGTCTAGGCGAGGCATCTTTTGTTGTACAGTAAAACGCAGAGTGCGATGAACGGGCAAAAAAATTGTCTCGGCTGCAGATATTGACAACAATCAAAGTGCATCTGGTAGACAGTTGAACTTGGTAAGGGCAACGACCTTCAGCAAATTTTCATACTACTCATCAGGCGTTATTATGTCCTTGGATGTTCTTTATGAGAAAAGACCCCTGATATTATTGGTATTTCCATTGAACAAGGTCCGACAGACATAAAATTGGCATAGACTTGTAAAGGAATGCTATATGATTCCAGAAACACACTCGGTTTTCCTGCAAGAGCGCCCTCAACCATCTCCATGCCTCAACAAAGTCGGAGGGCAAAAAATGATACAGAGACGACTTCTTATATCGCATTTTGCTTGTACTTCCCTTGTTTACAGACTGTTTCCTTTTGCCAGTGCTCAGTTTGCAACTGGGGAATACTTTTAAAAGGACGACCCGGCTCGAGTCACGACTACGATTGGCGTCATGTTGTTTGTACATATAACCTGGAAAGGTATTCAGTATCTATTAGGTTACATTTTCAACTATGACGTCGAGCTACATGGTGCAGACCACGAGTACACGACGACAGACATTATAATCGGAGTTTAGCTGCGCTGGAAACGCAATGGCTACATGTTTTCCTGGGGACAAACTAACCGTGAAAGTGGCGCGTTCGAGTCCCAGAGCACAACGCTAGGCGACAACAGACATTTGTTGCGTCGCATTTATACCCTGTTCTGGCACTCATGATGCTACATTTGTTGAATATTTGGCTGGGGTTGGCTCCTTGCAATGTTGAAGGCATAGCTAATTTTGAAGATCGGGGAATTCTTTTTTTAAATGCCCAATAATGTACGTAATAGTAATACGTAATACGAAATTAAAGGGAATACCTCGTGAAGCTTCGAGAAATCTGGAGAACCGGTGAAATGGTTGATGTTGTTTACAACACTGAGTGACTTTTAAGGAGCTACCATTTCGTTTCAGACTCCTGAGAATCACAACAGACTCTAATTATGTCACACACTTAACTTTGTTCACGTTCTGGTATGATTAGTTGTTGCTTAGCGAGTCTTAATTCATTCACGCCTTCCCGGTTTTAACGGTAAATCAGCAGGATTAGCCTACGAGAAAGTGGTAAACCCAGACGTCTCATACTCACGTTTCTCCAATCTCACTGAGACATCACAATGTTCCTGCTTGTACCCGCATACTGCTGACCGATTCCAGTTTCTCTCCACATTTTCAGTCCTTATATTGTTTCCTTCTCATACTATGCACTTCGGGGGGGGGGTTGTCTTAGGGGACCCGGAGAAGGTTACCGTCCCTCATCACCTCCAATACCTGACTTTCCCATTGGTGCACCCCCTTACCGGGCTAATTACGTCCCCCGTTGCTCCCCATTGGACCAAGAATGACCCCTAACAAGAAGAAAATCATCCACTTAGAAATACCCTAGATAGGTGTAGAATTCAATGACACCCTGAGGTAAGAGTATCATTTTCAAAAAGGAACAAAAAGTAATATTATGACGTTCAAATATTTATATGATGAGGACAATGACCAATTACAATTGCGGAAGAAAGTTCCAATTTCTTTTTGTCCAACAATAATAAGTTTTAATGAATGGTCCATAATATTATTTATTATTCAGTTATGACGAATATGTACATCTTATACTGCATTTTAATTTGTCGCAAAATAACCAGGCGTAGGCCTATGCTCAATAAATAAAAAGAGCCATTTATTTTGAGCTTTTGGCTAGACTAGTCTGTTTGTGAAATTCTTGAATGTTCCATTTCATTTTCTTCGAATTTGTGTTATTGCACATAAAGGTGGCTTTCCATTATGTACGTTTTTGGGTGCGTTGCGTACACGATGCGTTCATGCGTTTCATTTTCACTGACACAAAAATTGATCCGTTAACATAACACATCACGTGTGCGTTGCGTTTGGTCGTCAAAATCGCCCCAAATTGTTTGTTTTTATTTGCCTTTCCTTTCTTTCTTAAGGTCTGTTGCTTTCTCCCAACTCTCAGTTTTATGGTCTTCAACTTGGAAAACCTTACATCAGAATGAAGTACCAGGAAATATGTCTCTTGGTTAGAGTATACTATTTGAAATGTTTGTGAAATCGACTATGAATACCACACGTGAATTAACCGACTTGTGTGAATAAACCTCATAAGATGACCTTTCTGCATAAAGGAACATCACTTAACTGTGACAGACGGTCGGTACTATTCAAACTGAATTCATAAGCGGTAACATATGGGATCACTTAATTTGTGAGTGGGCCTTCAAACTTAAATTCGATTCACATATGATAACCTAGATCTGTCATCTTACGAAATAATTGTGAGACACCATTGATGCGTTTAGCATATTTTCTCCTAAAAATGACAAACGAATCACAGAAATGTCTTGCTGAAAGATTTAAGTAATGCGCTGAACTATTCCATGTGCGAATATTGGAGTAAATGACTCAGAACAAATAGCAGTACGAACAAAACAGCTAAACTGAATTCCCGTCTTCTATATAAAAAGTTTAAATCAGTGTATTACAGTCACTTGGTTGATAGATCATTGGAAGTTTGTTGAAATCTCCTTCAGTTGACCCAAAAGTCAACACCGGCAGTGTTTACAGCGAAGAATAACATGGTATGCAGTTTAGGCAATATAGTGATTAGAGTCCAAACTCGATCGACTGAGCAAGATTGAAGCATCAATAATGGTTGTTGGGTAAATCGCTGATACTGATAGCGCCACCCATTGACCCTCAATTCTTCTAGTTCGCTCGTTTTTTGTCATGCAACTCTTTTCACTCATGGGCTGCAGACAAAATTAGAGCAGTATTTAAATGTCTCTTCCCAAACGTCCCCTAGGTATCAACCAATCGGAAGTTTGGAAGGATTAGGGTTGGCTTGTAATTCTGGGAGGTCGGTCTTCAAGACCTTCAGGCGGTCGATATAACATGCAAGCTTCCTTATCACTTGGTAATGAAATGTCTCCCTCCTTGTTCTTGTTTAAAAGAAGACTGGCCAAAATTGTTTCAGACACGGGTAATTAAAACCTCCGTTCTTGATGTGGGATCGAAACAGTTCTGTGTTGCTTCATGTGTCTTTATTGGGAAATAGGGATAGTGGACTTGGTGTATAGGGGGTGTTCTCACCCACGTCCTCCCTCACACGTTGAAAATGACTTCATTTATAAAACTGGTTTTAAGGTGGCTTTGAGAAGTTTTCTGAAAAGGTTGAAACTGTTTTATTAACACTGGCTCTTTTGAAAGCATGTGACAAGAGCTATATATTTGAGCAAAAAAGTTACGATAACCGCTTCAATCTACTTCAAAGTCAGGCTGTTTATGCTTCATACTGGTTGATGAAGTCCATAAGATTAGTCATCTCTGTACCATCACCAATTATGAAACGAAATAAAGCCCTCTTCAATTCAAGGTAAGTAAATGAGTATTTGCCTTCGCCTTTCTGCTACTCTAAATCTACTCTTTCTTAGCAAGCGAGATCGTTTCAGCAGATGCCCTGTAATGGAAACGATTGGTATGGACATAAAGGTCGCTTCCACATGTAAACAAGTACATGTAGATTCTGACGTCAAGGAGCAACGGGGGCTTGCATATGATATGTTCCTCTCTGCAAATCTGCTTCTTAGTTCTGTTTACTTTGGGAGCTGAGATGAGTCCTGTCTCAGGCTGTTATGAATTTGCGGCTTTGTAATGGCGAATGGACCTTTCTGATTTAATTTAATCAGAGATTTTTCTTGTAACTGTACAATGGTTGAAAGCATGGTTGTACACGTATCTCCCCTTTGTATGACGTATTGTGGATTCCTTAATTAGCGAGTCTTTCATTCCTTATTCATTCCTTACCTCACGATTGTTAAGTTCGTTGTATTTATGAGCAATTATTATTAAGCATTCTGTCTCAAGCAGCGACATACCATAATGGAAGGTAAGGGGTGCTTAGCACAAGATAAACAAGCTCCCAACCATTCTCTCACAGCTGACGTGACAATTTGCTCATATCCATTCAAGGATCCTTCCTTTTTTGTATCGAAATCTATTATTCCTGTATTTTAAAATCCATTTTGTGAATTACCTTGTTGCTTAGTTTCCCTGGCAAATCATAAAAGGGCCACTGTTCTCGAATCTGTCATAGTTTGACTTCCCTACTCTGCAATATACTAGCGTTAGCACATGCGAGGTTTACTTGTATCTAACGAGCTTGTGTCACTCGGCTAAAATTGAATCTGAACTTTAACCTCTTAGGGTGTGTATATATATCATAATAAAATTGGATGATTTATTCCTGTTAGGGAATTTAGTATGATTATCTCCCTTCACTGGAAGGTCGATGTTTTCCGCGAAGTTGCGCGGCTTTAACTCAAAGGCAGAGACAGAACCCAAACTTATTCTTTCTAGACGAATTCTTCTAACACCCACTGCAGCTCTTTGCACGCTGCTCACAGTATCACGATGAGGTCAATTGTATCCGAAGTGACGTGCGCGAATTAGTATTAATCCACAGCTGTAAGTCGGTTGTAATCCACCAACAGGGCCTCAAAAATCGCAAATTCATCATGAGGGCTTGGCTGGGATTAGCATCGCGTCCGATAAATCAGGGGGATATAACACTGAATCCTTGGATTAGAAACCTCCTTTTTCTGCTGGTGAAAAAGCGGATGAGATAAGGTTTTTTTTTTTAAATCCAGAACGATTTCCCCAATTCGTTGTAATCAGGTGCAGATTTATCTTTGTACTTGCACGACCGCCATAAACTCTGTTAGGTAAATCATATGGGGAAAGCTTTTCTGATTGTGTACATACACTCATCCATGCGCATTGCGATCACTTGGTTTTTTCGTAAAGCTGTCGAAAAGGGAAAACTGTGTGGTATCCCTTAGTTTGAGAATTTTTGGTTTCAGTGAATCATTGTTTCAAGGGTATACTTTGATTGTCATCATGAGACAATATGGCCCCTGTTATTGATAATGGGTTGTGATAGGCCTACTTCATGGTCAGTGACTTATGACCCGAGTCCGCTTGCCTTTAATTGGTCAAGACAGCCTTTTGTGTGTTGAGTCTTGTGAACAAAAGGCCGTCAGTGGATTTATTCCACCCCCAGCTCAAGTTAATCCAGGAAAATAATGTCCCTTAATCCTGGCTCATGGTCAAGAAAGTGCAATGTTCTTGACTTGTCAAATCACGGGCCTGCGTGTCTTTGATCAGTTGACCTGAACTCAGACCATCACTGGTTGCCACAATTAATCAAGTTGAGGTTTCAGAGAATTTAAACAAGGGTGGAAAATTATTTTTTGTGTGTTTGTCTGACCTAGATATTGATCACTTTCTTAGGAAGACTGCACTGCTGCTCAGTATCGGGTTTTCTGATTTTTTTCCTCGGAATACCTTGTTAAAAGCATATACATGAGGTTCAAAGAGGCTCATTCCAATACCCTTTTCATTATATTGCAGCGTGTACGAAGCTAACGTGGGGTCAAGACTGTCGAGATCTTTGCCGCTGTCAAAATGGCGGGAAATGTAACAAGGAAGACGGTAGTTGTCGATGTGGCCGTGGCTGGACCGGGCCGGATTGCACTCAGCCATGCAATGGAACGCGGTATGGACCCAACTGTAGTCGACCATGTCTGTGCCAATATGGATCCCTTTGTGACCGCTTCAAGGGGACATGTGCCTGTCCTAGCAAATTACATGTAACTGGTCACACATGCGAACATCGGTGCCCAGAGGGTTTCTATGGATCCCGATGTCAAGCAAGGTAGTTAATAGAACAAACTTTTCCTTTTATGAATGAATGTCTTAGTTTGGACAAAGATCATAAAGTTGTGGGGCCCACATTATATCCTAACATTCTTTCACTTCATTTGTTAGTATCAATATGATACTAAACCTTTGATGCGCCAATCTGTAGGTTCAAACTCAGAATGATGCATTCTTGTGGATTCATTTTCTCACATGGGGGTCTCAGAAAGTGATGACAGCAATATGAACTTGTTTATCCACTACACAATCAACTTCAATCCGACCAACAACTATAATACTTCCTGTCCTGAATAGCGGAGACGTCATCTTAGACATTCTGTCCATCTTTTGATGTGAGATTTTACCTTTAGCGTTTGTGTACCCTTGGGATTAATTTGGCTAAACGACAAGATTTCCTGGCTTTGGCCAAGGAAAGCAACATGGCATCCTAGGAGCGTAGTCCCATGATAGTTATTACAATGGATTTCTTTTCGTTAGCTCTTCGCCATATTCATTTAGATTATTTCCAGCTTCTCTTTTAAACCATGGCATGGTTAAACATTACTTGAGTAACCGTGATGAACATCCACACTAATTACTCTTTACGTCAAGACACTACATAAAACGTATATGTTTACTAATAATACGAGAAGTGTGTCTTCTCTAAAAAAAACAAAAGAAGTATAAAATTCCCACAGTAATGGTCCTCTACTCAAAGCATGTTTCATTCCGAATAATAATTGGAATCACTTTATTGGAAGAGAATGACCAGTACTCCTTTGAAAATCCGAAAGGTCTTATTCATTCTTTGTGTTTTGTCACAAAATGTGTTTGGCCTTTGCAGCTTGTTATTACATTATATTTGGCATAATTTTATTTCCAAAGTCTGTTTCATCTATTTTTCCGTAGATGTAGTTGCCAAAATGGTGGAACATGCAGTAGTGTAGACGGCTCCTGTTCCTGCACGATAGGCTGGAGTGGAAATCTTTGCCAGACTCGATGTGTGGAGGGATCGTACGGACAAGACTGCTTGAAGAAATGCCGCTGTGAAAGGGGTACATGCAACCCAGTCAACGGAACTTGTAACTGCCCACCAGGATGGCAGGGTACAAAATGCAGTGAGCTTTGCCCATGGGGTTTCTATGGCCAGGATTGCTCTCATGAATGCGGCTGTGCCCATGGTGAAGGGTGTAGTCCTTCCGAGGGCAACTGTTACTGTAGACCAGGGTGGATAGGTATGCATTGTGAGATCAAATGTACCGGTGGTCGGTATGGAAGTGGTTGTAAGAGACTATGTCAATGTCGGAATGGAGCTAAATGTCATCATATCACTGGAGAATGTACCTGTGGCCCTGGTTGGTTAGGAGAGCACTGTGGTATTCCATGCGCCCACGAAACTTACGGAGACAGATGTCGCGGGATTTGTGATTGCAAGAATAACTCTACGTGTGACCATGTCACAGGTGTCTGCTCCTGTGGACCTGGTTGGACCGGTATAAACTGCGACAAGCGGTGTGCTGATGGTTTCTTTGGGCCTAGTTGTTCTGAAGTTTGCCAGTGCGAGAACGGAGGGACTTGTGATCCAGTCACAGGGACCTGCAGGTGCTCACCTGGCTGGCAAGGGACTTACTGCAATGCTTCGTGTACCTTTGGACTTTTTGGACTAAGTTGTCTGATACAGTGTCGGTGTGAAAACGGTGGGACTTGTAACCCAGTGCACGGAACATGTACGTGTCCAGCTGGTTGGACCGGAGATACTTGTAGCGAGAAATGTCCAGACAGATTCTTTGGTGTCAATTGCCAGATGAAGTGTCAGTGTCTTCATGGTGGTACATGCGATGCTGTTGACGGCACCTGTACGTGTTCCTTGGGGTGGCAAGGTATGTTGTGTGAGGAACCTTGTCCAAAAGGTTTCTATGGTAGAGAATGTAATGAGGTCTGCAGGTGTCAAAACGGTGCTGACTGCGACTTCGTAACTGGAAATTGCACCTGTCAGCATGGATGGGAAGGGGAGTTATGTCAGTATATCTGTAACGAAGGATTCTATGGGCATGGCTGTACCTCGCGATGCCAGTGTTTAAACGGAGCTAGGTGTGATGCTGTAACAGGAGCATGTTTATGTTCTCGCGGATGGATGGGTTCAAAATGTGAAATGGCCTGCCGTAGAGGTTTGCATGGTTTCAACTGTACTGAAGAATGCTTGTGTCAGAACGGCGCCTTATGTGATCCACAGACAGGTAGTTGTACCTGTACCCTGGGATGGAAGGGTATGGTTTGTGATCAGCCCTGTGAACAAGGAACCTATGGAGTCCAATGCCGACAAACTTGTCTTTGTGAAAATGGTGCCATTTGCAACCACATCGATGGATCGTGTAGTTGCACGGCAGGATGGTTTGGGGAAAACTGCAATAAATCATGTCCAATTGGCTTCTACGGTCAGGACTGTTCCTCGAAATGCACATGTGCAAACGATGCAGCTTGTGATCACGTGACAGGGGCGTGTCTATGTAGTCCGGGATGGTGGGGTGATTTCTGCGAAATTCCATGTCCGAATGGAACGTATGGCCACGCATGCTCCAAGAGATGCCCATGTCTACACGGCGCTAGTTGCCATCGTGAACACGGTACTTGTGTTTGCCTGGCTGGCTGGACTGGTAAGTTTTGTCAGAGTAAATGTCAACGGGGCTTTTACGGTTTGCAGTGTAGGAATGTCTGTAGATGTAGAAATGACGGTCTGTGTGATGCAGTTGACGGCAATTGTTCTTGTTCTTCTGGATGGGTAGGGGATGAGTGCCAAGAACCTTGTAGAGATGGCTACTATGGCATTCAGTGTCAGGAGAGGTGTCTATGTGAAAACGGGGCGACATGTGACAAGCGCAATGGTTCATGTTTATGTACACCAGGGTGGAAAGGACCATTCTGCTCTGATTTTTGCCCGCGTGGAACTTTTGGTGTAGGTTGCTTGTCAGTGTGTCAGTGTAAGAACGGTGCATTGTGCGATCCCATTAGTGGTAGCTGCCAGTGCGAGCGTGGATGGATAGGTGAACACTGTGACCATAATTGCCAGCCAGGCTTCTATGGGGACAGATGTAAGGAGGCCTGTACGTGCCTTAATGGTGCTTCGTGTGATTCAGTTAGTGGTGCCTGTAGGTGCTCTGCAGGCTGGTTGGGAGAACATTGCAACAAGGCCTGTCCTGAAGGCTTCTTTGGTCTAAACTGCTCACAGGAATGCCAGTGTGAGAATGGTGGTCAGTGTAATACAACGTCGGGCTCATGTTCGTGTCAGGCAGGTTGGACTGGGGAACTGTGTCAGCATCAGTGCCAGGATGGACAGTATGGCGTCGGCTGCAATCAACAGTGCCATTGTGTAAACAATGCATCTTGCAACGCTGTTACTGGAATGTGTGAGTGTTTGGACGGATGGATGGGAGAGAGTTGTGACCAGCCGTGTATGGATGGTTTCTATGGTAGACAGTGCAGTAGGAAATGTGACTGTGGCAATGGTGCGTCTTGTGATCCCATCAATGGGTGTGATTGTGCAGCAGGATGGCAGGGTGAGGCGTGTTTGGTTCCGTGTCAAGCTGGAACGTATGGAGTACAGTGTGGCAAAGTATGTCAGTGTCAAAATGGTGGAGAGTGCGATGCAGTAAGAGGTTGCGTCTGTCAATCAGGATGGATGGGAGACGCCTGTGAGCAACGCTGCGCAGATGGGTTCTACGGAAGAAACTGCCAGGAGGAATGTTCGTGTCTTAATGGGGGCCACTGCCATGCAGAATTTGGGTGCATGTGTTCGCCAGGCTGGCAAGGACGTTACTGTAATGAAACTTGTCTACCGGGTTTCTTCGGTGCTGGCTGTACGGTGGAATGTCAGTGTGGGATGCACGGGAAGTGTGACAAAGTCCTAGGATGTGTGTGCGAGTCCGGATGGGAGGGAAGGCATTGTGAGAACCCATGTACTGAAGGACGATATGGACCTGCTTGTCAAAAGACCTGTCAGTGTGAAAACGATGCCATCTGCCACCATGTGTATGGCTGTATTTGTACCAGTGGCTGGAGAGGACCTCGATGCAATTACACCTGCCCAAGACAACAATATGGAGAAAATTGCTCAGGGCTTTGCCAATGTGGAAATCGAGGCACATGCCATCATATCCGTGGTTGCATCTGTGAGGCTGGTTGGAAGGGACCAGACTGTAGAATTCCATGCAAAGAGGGAACTTACGGTGCAAACTGTAAGATGAAGTGTCAAAGATGCGAGCATGGTGGCACATGCGATCACGTGACTGGAGAATGTTTTTGCAGACCTGGTTATGGAGGCAACAGGTAAAATTCTAAATCTTTAGCTGACGTTAGTTTAGCAAATTTGGGATTTCGAATGCTTATTACCTTGAGCAATTTTTAAAAATTAAAATGATTCTTTTCTCTGGAGAAACATTTCGGAAGTCAACACCTATGCAGTGACATTCGATGTATGTTTTAATCTTGATCCTCCGAGCTTGCTTAAACTCTGTGTCTTACATGTACAGTTATTATGAGAAGGGTTTATAATGCAGTAATTGCACGTCCTTATAGGAACAGTCCTGTGGTTTCTATTTATAATTTTTTGTTAATTACGAGCCATTATCTGCTTCCAGGCCAATAGCTTTACTAACAGTTTTTGTTAGGAACTTTTGCGATAAGCAGAACGGGTGTACGCTCCAGTTATTCTGTCTCTGCCCAAGGAAGGAAACTAGATTCCCCATGTTCTAACTAAGAAAACCACTTGCACCTCGGGGTGTTACGCTTAATTACGATTCACGTATTAAAAGACGTCATAACCGTTGCTAGATTAAACAACAAGTTGAGGCGAAGACAGATTTAATTTGTGGTTAGTGTTAGAATAAGTTGGCTTTGTATTTTATCTTGTGGTAACTATCTCTGTGCCAGAATTTGATACTTGATACACCGATGTGTTTTGAATCAGGGCTACGTTGAATTTAGAGGCTTTTGAGAGAGAGTGTACGGTAAAGCTGTACCAGAAATTTGTAGACAAGTGAATGGTTCTTTGAAAATTCCATTCGACTGAAGGTTTAAAGGTGTCTTGTGGTCACTAGGCGTTGGTCCGTATACCTTTGCTAAAAGAGATAAAAAATAATGCAATGGGGACGAGACATGCTTTGAATATATAACATTCATCTCAGAGCCTCCAATACTGGAGATGTTCCGTGCAGTGAACGGAAACAATTGGTTTTTTTTTTGCAATGAATGCGTTGTTTTCGATGTAGAAGTAATCAGTGTCGTGTTATGATTTTCCTAACTTCTATTTTGGTAACTGCCTTGTGATAAAAGTTCTTTTCTGTGTCTTGCAGATGCCGAGATCCCTGTCAGCCGGGGACATACGGTATGAATTGCGCTTTGGAATGTCCTCCTTGTTCAGGGAATGCTACCTGTGACGTCGTCAGCGGCAAATGCAAGCAAGGTAGTTAGCTCTGTGTTTAAATTGTGACAAGGAGTGAGCATTTTGATTCATTGTCAACTGGATTGCATGGTATGGTGTGAGATATACAGTGTGACTCTTGCACGGTTCTCCATTTTTCTTCCCACATTCTTAGGGCAGACCGTTTATTCTTGCCGATTCCTTTCTCGAGAGGACGTGTATGTAGGCCTACTGCCAAATCTCGTTTTCTTTATTTAAGTTTGTGAACAAATGCAGAACTCGAAAACAAATCAGTTTGTCCAGTATATATCAGTGTGATGATGACTGATTGCTTCTTAATGTTGCTGACGTCATTATATTCATCTGGTTCCCTATCTCCATTTCATCCCTGCTCTTCATAATTCAGCCGAAGCAACTAGTCATCCAGGCTCTGAAGGCGATGCTGTTATTACGCAGAATCTACTCGACGAAGTCATGGAGATGCCGCTAGTTATGTACGCCATCATCGCTGGTGGCGCCCTAGGTTTTGTCCTGTTGGTGATCATAGCGATCATGGTTACTCAGAGGTGGAATTGTGGTCGTTATGGCTCCTATAGGTACGTCATCTTGAGGTTTCACTTGTCCTATTTAACGGGTTTCATTAATCACACTGCTCAAAATTTTAACCCATTTCCCTGTCTACCTTGTGCCATTACCCCCATGACAATATACTACTAAGCATCTGCATGCTTGTCACCATGATAACTGAGTGTGATAATAATCTCGGTGTATGAATTTGACCTTTCGAATGCAAATGATAACAGCTGAAGAGACTTCCAAAAAGTCTTATGTTGACCTTCTCTAAACTTGACTTTTATAAAATTTCCTTCAGAGGTAGGAACAGTTAGTGTCAGAGATTCAGAAAAACCTGAAACACAGGGAACCAAATGCAGGTATCATTGAATATTGTTAACGGCAATGACAACATCAGCCCATCTTTCAGTACTTACACACTTGAATTAACTTTAATAAAATAAAGCGGCAACATGATTTTCCCTATTAGGACAATGGAACGTCCCAGTGATATGTTTGTGACTGATGTAAACCAGAAAATACAGATCATCGATTTGAACAGCAATAATGTTAAAGGTATGAACTTGTGTATTGTGAAATTTTGTTGTCAGACATTATTTCGTCAATTTTTCATTGTGTAAAATCTTCCTTTTAGGTAACAATCTTTTATTGTCTTAGTTTCGGTTCCCATTATTGCAAGAAATATATGCAAATCAGTGCAGGCCATTCCCATTGCCTCATTATTCCGTAACACATTTCCCGCACCATGATGTCATTGTTATACTGTAGCATGATTTCTTTCCTTGCATGATCTTTGTGGTTTGAAGCCTTGCAGTGGTGCGTCATTCTAATTTCAGTCCGGAATCAAATGCATCAAAATGCATTCGCAAATCAATTGAGGAATTTAATTGAAATTTTTTATTTATCGAACCCTTCCCCACAAATTCCCTGCACTGTCCGTAGATCATGTTTAACCAGCAACTGGCCAAGTACCAAGTGTTTCATTCATTCATTATAAACTGGAAACTTTCACTGTTTACGAAACTTTAACTGTATTGGTTGCAGTGGACAATTTGATTAAGGGGTAATATTACATTTTAATATTACATCTTTCCCTGTGTCAGTTTACGATTCGTCGAGCCTGGGAGGTCGCTACAAGCGTAACACCAGGCAACCTTTGTCGGATCCACAATGTGTTCCCGGCATTGCTGTTCCAGTCCAGTACACACTAGCCAGTCTTCCATCTGATCTAGGGTCATTACCCACGCCAGTCCAGCGTCCACAACCTGTACCTAGGAAGCTTGCCACGGTTAGACCCACCCGTAGTCTGAGCTCCATGGAGAAGCCTTTTGTAGACATTACGCCCCCATCATCAGTGTTGTCTGACCCGACTCCTCCTTGTTCTGTAACAAGTGAGGAAAGTCGCGAGGGTTCCGAGGCCGAGACGGCATCAGTTCGGTCTTCGACAATGTCAATTGTTACGGAAAGTTTCATGAGTACAGATAGTCAGTACACCACCACAACTGCATCATCAACTACTTGCCCGCATAGTAACTCGAGGTACTACATCGTGCCTGGCGCACCCGGTGCCAAACGTCGAACACAAAACGGAGAGGTTTTGATATGAAACGACTGTCAAACGCGTTTGTGCTTTCTGTACCGTCGTGCAACCGTTGGGGGCGCTGCAAGCACTAAGCAATAAGTGCAAGTATGTGGATTTGAACGTGCTCAAAACAAGACGAAAAGCCGGAGGAAATCCCGGAGGAAAGTGATCAAGATCTCACAGTGACTTGTATTTCAAGCTGTAAAAAGCCGATTCTAACTTTGCGCATAACAACAGTGAAAAATCAATAAAAGATGAATTCATTTGAACAACACCATACAGCTCACCCACAATATTGTGCAAATTGAATTTATCAGTTGCCTGAAAGTTTGAGAAGGCTACATTTATTTTGGCTATGGGAAACTTCCTTTTTTTGAATCAGAAGTAGCCCGAATGCCAAGCAACCAGATGCCTTTCAGGATGTCATGTGACTGTTTAGATGATAGTTTACAGCATTCCAGAAGCTTGTACAAATAAATTAAGTAGATGTACAGTTTAAACGATTTTATAGTTTTTTAATGTTACTGCATTATGTTACTCGATGTTGGAGGATTATTGTTTGTATATCAGATGCGAATTCGAAATATTGTAAATGAATAAAGAAGACACATCCTTCAGAGTCTCAAGAATCATTCTGACTAAACGTTAGATTTAAATATGGCTGCATCAACATTAAGATGGGAGAAGGAAATTTCAATGCAGTTATAAATTTTGTGATAATAAATCTTATATCATAGAGAAAGGCCTTAAAGATAAAGATGGGAAAACTCTGCAAGGGTTAAATTCTATGCCTGCGTATTTTTCTTAACTTGTGTTTAACAGAGGGTTATTCAGGGGTGGTGGGTATAAAGTGACGTGTCCTGCTTGAACCAGCTCTTTACAGACGGGAGACAAGCGAGCTCTTCTCTTTAAACACATTATTGCTGATGTAAGGATTTAAGGCCTGCCTTTTAGGACAAAAAGACAAATTTCCCGACCACTAAAAACCACTTGTATCGAACTACATCACCGTAACGATTAAGTATTGTCTCTTACCTATTATTTAACCAGCACACGTTTACCTTTTATTATAGGAGTGCCTCATCGGACACCTGTTTAAAAGGGTTTTTAATTGAGTGAATTTCAGGCAGCCCTGAACATACACGTCTATTTCCTATGAATTCTAAACACTGTGCATTTCGTAATGATGAAACTACTGGACTGTGTTTTTAGGGGAAAGAGGGGGAAAACATAGAGAACACTTTTAAAAAGGTAAGAAACCAATACATGTATTAGCTCGGTTCGGGTACTTCACCTTCAAGGCAAAGAGAGCGTTACCAGTATACACATGGACTGTCCAGAAATCTCCAGTTGTTTAAAATGATGTGACACTACTCTGGCGCCGGAGTTACAATTCCATCGTCTTTAGGATTTCCTTGCAAGGAAAATGTAGTATCCAATTTGTTTACGAAAACTTAGGCCTAAGCACGTGTGCCCGCATTTATGACACAACAAATCACGTATGGAAAACTAATTACATGTACCGATACATGTATTAAGTAAGGCCTACATTACCCAGGAGATGGGATTGCCTACTGATAAACAGACCAAAAAGTAGGGGAAAAACCTGCAAAAATAATCATTTCATTTGATCCAAGGGAACTCATCCCGTTCTTTTATTCAATAAAACGGTATTGTATTTTATTGTAAAATTGTATATATTAAAAAACTAAACTTTCTTTATTTAAGGCATATTATGGTTTCTTTAAATAAAATTCCTAAATTATGAAGTGTCTGTCTGATATTGTGATCTCAGCAGGTTGTACCTTTTGGGGGACTACTGTGTAGTGCAGGTGGCCATTATGCAATCAACTTGATCACAGGTGAATTGGAAGTTTCATTTAAATCATCAGGGAAAATTCGGGAAATGGGTAAATGCAGAGCTTCTTCCCTTTGTTACCGAGACATACTGTTCACGGGTAGGAGGTTGGAAAATAGTCCAGAAAATTGCGCCCGTTATGGAGGAGTCGTTACAATGAAAACATAGTCTGCTGATAAAGATGGGGAAAATATTCAGAAATTCATTTCATTCTTATTCGGTAAGCGGGAAATATCAAAGAATAATTACAAGGCAAACGGGACAACTTGACTGATCAATTAGGGGTACTTTCCACTAAATCGGTAGATTTCTACGCTGATTAATATTTTGTAATCCCACGGGTTATTCAGAATAAGAGGTACTATAATCGGGGGCGGTCACAGACATATTTTTATAAATCACGAATTTAGGACTTGTGGCTTACAACTTGGGGGGGGTATTTCGTTCACAAAACCTCCAACTTGTGGGCCTATGTTGCATAAAGGCGGGTGGCTACATTCAGAGCTGTCCGCATAGGTTTGTTTACTACTACATGAACATGTATTTTGGAGTGTTTGGGGGAAGAGCGAGTAAAAAATTTCGCATATGTAACCATAAAATTAATCATGAATTTCTAGTAAAAAACGCGAGGCCAACATGTTCTTGAGAGTTACTTGGCGGCGCCTTTTCTGTCCGATTGTGCACTGTTTTCTAATCTTCTCGTACGTAGTGTAGCGTAACCATCGTTCTTCATTTATGGAGATCGCAACACCGCGTAAGTGTGAGTGCGCCCTCATCAATGTAAGGACTTGACCTAATGCAATGCAATTTATGTAAAGGTAAGGAACTAGTTTGTTTCTTATATTGTAATTCTGTAAATGATAAGACCATAATGAATTACTCTAAAGGTTGTTAAGCACAAGAAATTCTCCAAAAGAATGAAATGAGAGGAAACAATATGCAGCATTTTTTAAAAGCAAAATAGCAAACTTCTATAAATAAGGGACTTGCGCAAGTTTATGTGCACGATGATCAACATAAAGCTGACTGGCGGCACGGTGGGGTGCTGTGGACAAGTTTTACATCAGTGCAGCATGCAGAGTGAGTCGGGTACCAGATCAATTTATTGACATCGAAATTTTGCTGCAGGTGCGTTCACGTTCACGTTTCCACAATTGGAAGATTGCTGCCAAATGGAAACGGGCTGAGACATTGGTGAAACAGGTAAATGACTTTATCTAAGCGCTAAAGGGTGAATTGTTGGAATTCCGTCGAATTCGATATTAATAAATCCTGTAGAGATCGTGTTGTGTGTCTCACCATTACATGATGTTCAAAAATTCGGTATCGATATCAACATTGCCATGAATAGCTCTAGTAGTAGCATGTGTTAGACCATCATGACCATGGTTCACGAAAAATAACCCCCCAACGAGGGCCCGTGTCTACAGGGTGCAGTCCGCTAATTCATGTGAGAATTTCTGGCCAGCACATTAGCCTTAAAAGTGCCCCTACAGTATCTTTTGAAAAATAAGATCGTTTGGCTCCCAAATGGTGAGATTGTGTAAATTTTTGCCAGGATCATCTTCCCATGAGCTTTCATGTGAGAGTAGAATGGCCAAAAACTACAGTTTAAAAATGATCCTATCAATCATGTCCTGCATGTGACTGTGTAAGTGCCCGAGAAAGTTGGGTTGCCACTTGAGAAATGGCTGCAAATCAGACTTCGGAAAAATCACTTTTCAGTGATTTTGTGCTGTTGGAATAATTAAAAATGTAATTGGTTAACCCACAAAAAATTGAAAAGAAATAGAATGATTAGGGACCAGGCAATAATTTAATTTGTGTGTCAGAAATCTCAGGGATTTACTTGTAGGTATGCATGTTATTATGGGCCTTGAACAGTGTTGATTTTACACTGTTTTCAGTGGGGCTTGAATCAGTGGACTGTACCCTATGTACAGTTACAATAGAATTTTCTTTTGACAGTAATGTGACTGGGTTGGTGTGGTTGAGGAACTAGACAACATTCCTCCACGATCACTCAGACCAAGCACTAAGAGAGTGTCAGTTATGGTTTTTAATGATAAAACATGTAAAATGATAATGTTCTCGTGTTGTGAAGTCATTGGACCTAACGTTACATGGACTGAAGGGTATTTTTGCTGCAGCTTCTGAACAATGATGAAGTATAGCGGTTGGCCTAGTACAGTTTTTGTACCTTCAACGTGGAAAGAATTCTTTATACTGTACGTGTATGGATGCTTCTTGACACCCGAGGAAACAGCTTGGTATATTACGATGTAGTACTTACATGTATACATGTACATACTGTTCTCATGGGGATTTTCATCTTATACCCAAGTAACAGTGATTCCAGCGGTCTTCTTTTTGGAATAGTATTCTGGGTATTCTGCAGTTATACCGCAAGTAATAATAAAAATGGTTTTCAAGTGAGAGAATACCAAGATTTGGACATTGCATACTGTACGATACCTTGGTACATTACCTGTTTATGTGCATGTACATGTGTACAGCATACTGACTACAAACTACATTGTACAATGGTGATTGTAGCATTGTTATTTGATCGAAATGATGAGTTCATCAAACTGACAACATAAATTGTTTGAAATGTTGAAAACTTGAAAAGTCATTACTTCAAGTCCAGCAGAGCAAGGGTTGAAGTTCTAAACTGCTCCTCTACAGAGATACATGTATCAAACTTATTCAACAATATCAAATTTACTTGACATAGACATGTAACTTAATGTGTACAATCTGTTTGCTGGTATTTAAGTTTTCCAGAAGTGTAGTGTGTACGTGTACACGTACGTAGTCACACTCATCCTGTACATGTACTTGTGTATTGAAATAAAAACTGAAAACCAAAATGAAATCCAAAGAGGCAGCTACATGTACTTGTAGAGTACATGTATGTATGATCGTGACTGCTTGACGAGCTGAAAATTGATGCCATGAGAAGAAATATTTAGCATTTACCACATCCTGCCAATGGGGATTGGACTGAAATTTAAAACTTATTGGAATGAAATAAATATACCAGGAACTTGCCTTCAAAACAAGCACATACATTAAACTGTCTGAGTTTTCCTATGATAACTTTTAAAAGCTTCATCATGAACATTTAACTCTATTAACATGAAGTTTAATAATAAAGTTCTATTATAATGAGCAACATATCCACCCAGAATTTTTATTACTCCTGCACATTGGGCCCATGAAACATTCCAAGTACCATCTCAGCTCCCTGGGAATAATACAGCTCGATGCAGCCAGTATTTTTGGTGCAAAGCGGCTAAAATCAACCACAAAAAACCATCTTTGCCCTCACAGGGTACCCAATTACTCCTGGGTGGGGAGAAGCAAGCAGTGAGTGACAAAGTGCCTTGCCAAAGGGCATACACACCATGACTCCAGGCACTGGATTCGAACCTGCAACCTGCTGCTTTAGCCCCTGACTGCGAATCTGATACTTTTAACCACTGGCCACAGCACTTCACAAGTTTGAGTGTACATGTACATGTATACATGTGTAGTCCTACTCATTTACACATGTATGTAATAATATGTGTTGACAGAAAAATATTTGTGATTTTATTTGAGTACATGTACGTGTGTGTACACACTCATATGGTCTTTGGCCTTACTGGCGATGTGCTGTTTCTTTATGACCTACATTTGTACAATACACAAAATGTACATGTATTATCAGTGTATACACAATACAACATGTACATGTGTGGTACTCTATGTGCTTTTATGCACAGAGTGTAAAACCTTTCGCACATGTAGTATGTTACATCTTGCCTGGGGGATCTTTGGAAACCATTTTTCCCCCAAGTCATCATTAGTAACAATGACTGGTCCACCTCCTTCAACACTTCCTATTGTACCCAAGCATTCATAACTGGTATGCCCACTGGTTACCAGTAACTACTCATTGTGAAGTCAAGTTCCTGTTGGTCTCTGTGAGTACCACAGATCAATAAGAGATCAATGGTACCGGTACAAGATTGAGCTCTGGGCATTAGTCTGTGCCCGTACAGTCTTACATGTACCCATGCTCAACAATGGTTGTCTTTTCGACAAAAGAAGGGAAAGGGAACTTGGGGTTTGTGAGCAGTTTACCTCAATGCATTACATTATAAATGTACATGTATATTAAGCAATTAGAAATATTAGAAATATTTGAATCCATACGTATGTCTGAACTGTGAACAGTCTTGCGCAATTATCCTTGGTCTGAGTGAAGTACTTTATAATTATGCGGTCAGTGTACAAGTTTACATGTACATGTTTATATTATACAATATATTTTTGCTTTGCCATTGAAAGGATTGGTGTCCAGTTCCCCCTGTAGATTGTCACAGATGATAAAAAGCACAAAACTTTCACAGGGCACTGAACAGCCGACTCCTTTTCGTCTTTGTAAGAGTCAGATGCTATTAGTCTGGAAGTGACCTTGCTTGTGGGTATGACCTCTTATGACTACTGTACACTTCCACAGCAGCCTCATTGATCTTACAAATGTATAGGCCTATTTTGTGCATGGATGCCGTAGCAGGTCTGTTTCTACATAGGCATACATGTACTAGTACATGTACATGTTACTTTGTATGTTACATGTACATGTACACATGTGCGTGACATACCGAGTTCTCACATAAAGCAAAACAATTTGTAAAGGTATGTGTATACCTGAGTTCTAATGAAACCTTTTAAAGTGATTTTGAAGGATTTAGTACATTCATCCACAGTTCAGAAACATGTACATGTACATGTACAATGTAAGGCATTATAGCTGCAATATAATTGACATTGTACACAGAGTTTGATAAATTCATATTTAGTACCAGAAATGTGCCAATTACTTATTGCTGAATGTTAGGTTGGATGAAGTTACAGGGAAATTCTACTAGAGCTATTGTTGGCTTACATACATGTAGCGATCCTTTGATTGATTGTCATAAATGCAAGCCTTATGTGAATATGGTTCATGTACATGTATGGTACATACAGCGTATCAAACCATGAGTCACTGAATGAATACAGGAAAAATGCTGTGAAATTCTCCTTTATTTTGTTTGTTATTAAAGCTTTAGGTGTGAAGACTTCACAGCTTCCTTGTAGCAGTGCGTGAAGATATCACCAGTAAAATAAAAAATAAACTGAGCACTGCAGTGATCATTAGGTATTCCAAATCTGCTGGGAATGAACTCAAGCATGCCCTTTTTGTGAATGAAATAGGCAGCTCTTGTTGAATAATTACTTCGTCCATGTCTCCATCCAACTTATTTATTCATGTCTCGGAGTCTCAATTAAATGTCAGTCAATAATCCTGTGATTTTGCTCCAATGTAAGAGAATCAGTGGTAAAACAAGACATTGAAAATTTCTTGATGGCTTTTTCATCATCTTTCTTTAGCCCAGCTTAATTACTTCTGCCCGATGGGGCCAGTAAAAACAACTCTCTGAATATTGAGTTTAATAGCCTTTCTGTACTAAGGTGCATGACGGCAATGTCCGAATACGAATCCCTAGTGATAGTTTGCTTCAAAGATGTTAAACCTTTTCCCTCAGGAGAGATCTAGGGGATGTTTTGAAAACCCAATTATGACCGCTTTCGAAATTCATGATAAGCGTCTTGTGAGTATTAAGTGGGATTTGGTTGGCGGGAGATGTGCCGGGTAGAGATTGGTCGGGGGTCTTAGAGATGATTTTAAGATGTGTCTTGATGAAGTTGAACGTAAGCACTCTGTGCTGTGTACTTTATTCTTTGAATGATGAAGACTACCAAATGTGTTTTGCTAGGAGGGACCACAAATAGAGTGGCCACTAAAATGCTTTGAAATAGTTGGATTGAGTTTCAAGAGGTTGTCTTTATGAAGAGTTTAGGTTATTACAGCAGTCCTGTTCTTGGTGCACATGTAGTTACATGTACTATGGCTTTGATGGTTGTTGCAATTCAGTTATAGTTTAGTATTTCTTAGCAAGCTTGGAATGTCACATTCTTTTACTTTGAGCATTATGCATTTAACTATTGCATTGGATTTTAAAAAATGGCTTATTGACTGCTGGTTGCACACGAAATAAAAGAGAAAAATAATCAGAAGTGACTGTGCAAAAAAAAATGCAAATTGAAAAATATATCGAAGCAGCTGTTACAATGAAGCATCTGCATCCAAATAAATTTTCTGGCCCTGGAAATTTGCACCAGTGTAAAATACAATTACATGTACCCGGTTCACGTACCATGAAATTCCTACATATACCATCCAATTCTTACGTGTACCATTACCAAGGAATTCCTACATGCACATGTACCATGGAATTCTTACATGTACATGTACCATGGAATTCCTACATGCACATACATGTATACCATGGAATTCCTACATGTACATGTACCATGGAATTCCTACATGTACGTGTACCATGGAATTCCTACATGTACATGTTCATGTACCATGGAATTCCTACATGTACAGTGTACTCTACCTCCTGTGCCATTTTGGTTGATTCAACATGGATGATGAGTAGCCTCATGCTAATTTCTGGTACTGGTATCACTACTTGTCCAAAATTCGTAGCAGACATTTCAAATCAATAGAGATTTGCAGTGGTAAAGCAAAGAGGAATCATGTGATGGTCTTCACCATAATACAAGTCAATACAAGCTCATTTGTATTGAGCTGTCCGTACATTTTGGTGGTAATGAAAAAGTGTTATTAAATCACAGTGTACATGTGCATGGTAATTGAATTTAAAAGTACATGTACATATGTCCATATATTCCAACAGTAGACATGCTGCCAGGCACGCACGTACATTGTACATTTTGTGTTCTACTTTACTTAGAGTTAATTTACATAAAAGTAATCCTGAATTACTTTGCAAATTAGGCTTTAATTAAGCCATCTGAAAAGAGTAGCATGGACATGGTTGGGAGCCATTAGCCCCATCAAACAATTCTCTGGAGCTCAGTTGCCAGGGTACAGTGCATATCGGAGAATGAATGTTGCAGCTTGCGTCATTTCACATTAATTGCAAAGAAGCATTTCCTCCATATAAATGGAGAAAGTAGTCACCCTTGTTAGCTTTTTGTGAATTTGTAACTAATGGATTTTTGGGAAGGGGAGGGAGGAAGGGGAGCTTACATGTATTTAGCCGAGCATTTTCACTAGGTATATTCACTATTGTAGCTTACATGTATTTAGCCGAGCATTTTCACTAGGTATATTCACTATTGT